>CM060954.1:18731114-19331114 GCA_030765055.1 Mantis religiosa
TTGGGTTCAGTGTGTATCGTGTAAAGGTTGGACACATACTGAATGTACAGGGCAAGAGAACATTGATTTTTATAGATGTGATTACTGTGTTTTAAAAAATGTTTCATTAGTTCTGAGACATTTTATTTTGTTGTGATAATCTCTAGAGAACGGTTTGAAAAATATATTATAATGTTACCGTGTTCTGTTTTTATCTAAAAAATATAATAATTATGATAATAATTATCTTGTGATTTATTATGTAATTCTTCTTTCTTTATTTAGAAATATGTATTTATTTACGTCTGTCCGGTACTGAGAAACACTTTTTGAGATGCGCAGTAATCATTAATAATTACTTTATTTATAAAAAGTCAACATACCTCACGTCCATGAATGTTCATTACTAATGCTGTGTCTGTATTTTATCAACTTCATGATAATAGTAACACGGTACTTGAACTCGATTGCATTTTCTATAAATTTTGAAAAACCCTTAGGTGTGTGGTAAGGGCGCATCTCCCCTATCTCCCCTATATTATTCAAGAGGTCCCGAGTTCGAATCTCGTTCAGGGTGAGTTATCTGGATAAGGTTTTTTCCGGGGTTTTCCCTTATCCTTCAAGACGAATGTCGGGTAACTCTAAGCTCCATGGACCCTGGAATCATTTGAGCATCAATTCATCCAATTCATTCACTGTCCGATATGACTTAACGTTCAGAGACGTAAATTACAACAAAAAAACCTCCCCCATAAGTAATATATCTCTTTTCCATTGTTATAAAGCGTTGTGGCATTATGTATTATTATAGGATACGTTAATTATTTTAAATTTATTTGAAAATATCAATAAGTAAACCAAATGACTAGTTTGAACCAGCTTGAAGTTTTGTTTTCCTTTTAAATGTTAATATAAACAACGGCAACCCTGGGTAGTCTCAGCTATGAACACGAGCCTAACATCTTCACTTCTCCACCCCGGCAACTGTAAAGTCTGTTTAGTTAACTCGTGTACACGTCGGCCGCTGCCTTTGACGAACCCTTATAATCGTTTTACAACACCGACCCTCCTTCTCGCAGTCCTTTCTGCAAGGTTGCCACCTTTGTCGATACGTCATGGGTGTAGTACGAGGTTTCGTCTAAATAAATTATCTTATGTCCATTACTGCGAAACTTCCTTAGTTTTGACAAATATATAAAATATATATATCGTCAAGCTACAATTCTACTGGATTCCATAATAACCCTTATCTTACTCAAAGTGCGGTATTTGAAACCCAGCTCCTTTAGGAGACCGCGCAAAGTGAAGCGCCGATAAGGAAAATCACAAATTTCTTGCAAATGTGCAACCAATTCGTCTAAAGTGGGCGCTCTCCCTTTTGCATAGAATCTATAAATTTTTAGACGAATTAAATCGCATGTGAAATAATCTACTTTAGAGAAACGTTTCCTTTTGTTTTCACACTTGATCGGTGTCTTTGGTATTCCTTTCGTCACAATATTTTTTACTGTATTTCTGTGAATACCCAGAATTTATCATCAGGTTCATTGCATGACCCCTTACCAAGATTATTTGTCAGCACATATTTATATGTGTTCAAAACAAGCGCTTGAATTTGCTTAGAAACAGTTCCCGTTATAACTTTGTTTTTTGAGGTTTTTCCAGTAATATAACTCGGCCCAGTTATTCACACTGTTGTCATCACTTTGATTATTTTCGCTTGACTGAAAGTTATCTACTACTTCATTTGCATTTACCACTGCATTTCCCTCCCACGGTCTCCACGTCGTGACACACAACGAATTTCTGCACGTAATGAAACAGATCAACTGGAAGTTGGAACTTTGACAACTGAGACTCCACGTGGAGTAGACATGCGACTGTCTCTTCGAGAAAATCAGGGTTGCTATTGGTCCTCAACGACAGTGTTCCATTTCTGAAGTGTGGAGATAGATTTATGACGGTCATTAGTGGGCGGGAGGGTCAGGTTCCTTTGACTCCGAACTGCACACGCGTTAACTAAACAGACTTTAACCTAAGATATTTATGACATTGTGGTTAGGGGTAAGAACTGTTTTTTTCCGTACAAAGGCAACCGGCTGCGGATGCTTTAAGCGCGGTCACTCTACAATTGACCAAGTTTGGACCCCCGAGCCGAATCCCACCATGGCATAGTCCAGTCTAGTATCTCACCTAACATTAAGTAGAGTAATCGGTTCTGGCAGAGATAGTTCATTGAGGAATGACTAGAGAGTCACGTTGCTGTAACACATCCGACATTTTTTCTTTATTGAAGTCTGCCTTTAGGATAGGGAAGGGATGAAGAGAAAATATGTTTGTAAAGCAGTAAAGCGAAGTAGGAAGAAACTGGATTTAACTGGCATCACAGAAACTAGAAATGATAATTGTTTTATTGCTGTTAAACCAGAAACCGTTTGCCTCACCCAGAATGACCATTTGCCCGACAAACAAGTCTCGCGTTCAGAACTGCATCTTTTGTTTCTAATCATACTTTTTGTTTCCGAATCCACCACATCTGTATTTGAGACGTGTAAAACCGACCAACGACTAGCTCTGGCGTTTCCAGAAAAAACAGGCGTGTGCTAAACTTATATGACTTTCTCTATCCACTTTATCTATAATTACTACACAGTATGGTAACGTAAACAATGGTTACCAGATTGCTTACACTGGTGAATCACATACTCCTCAGCTCAGTTATCGCTAGTTGTATGCGAGAAACAGAGTTTGTCTAGTTGCGCTGTGTATTGTTAGCCTACTTTGTTAAAACACAATTAAAATATGTTGTTATGGAAGCAGGACGTAGTGTGTGTAGGATAAGAGGTGGGCCGAGGAATCACGGCCCAAGACAAAGATCAGCTTACGGTCGGGTTGTTACATTACTAGAGAATTTGTCTGTTCTCTTAGAGAATTCTTCCAACAGGAAGCAAGACGTAGTGGTGGTAGGATTAGAGGTGGACCGAGGAGTCATGCCCCAAGGCAAAGATCAGTTTACGGTCGGGTTGTTACATTGCATAGTCAAGCTAGAGAATTTGTCTGTTCTCTTAGAGAATTCTTCCAACAGGAAGACGAGAGTTTGCTCCTTATCAATGACCAGCTTATTCCTTTTATCCAAAAGCGACAGTCACATGTCAGTAGATATGCTTGCACGTAAAATAATTCCTGTGGGTCAAAATTCCGGCATATCGGCGGCGTTGATATGAACATGTCAATTAAAAAGTCGTTAATAATAGTATATTGCGATATTAATGTATACGGAACGAGAAAAGGTTTGAAAAAACGAGGCGCTTGCACCGAGTTGTTTCAATTCTCGAGATTCCGTTATGTGCTTATCACATGTGTGTTGTACATTATTTTTTGCACTATGTGTATTTATATCAATCTGAATTTTAGTAGTTAAGATATTAGCTGAAATGTTAATAAATATAACTGAAGATAAATGTTAGATTTTAGAACGTGCATCGCGTATATGTGTTTCTATGGAGATATACCGCATTGTGCTGGAATTACGGTGCATAGCAACAATAACGGTATGTGTGGAAAATTAGTTACATAATTCAAAAATTAATTAAAAGAACTCATACATGCGAGGACTCTACAATTCAGTGAATGTGTGAACAACTTATTTCTGTAAATTAATTGTTCTTTCACACTGGCCGTGTGTAGGCTAAATTGTGAAAACGTAGAGCCAGACTGAAAAATTCAATGTCATAGCCGGGATTTGAACCACGGATCTTCTGGTCTCCGTCCAGCCGCTCTAACCCTTGAGCTACTATAGCCAACGTGCTGATATGACATTAGATTCTCCAACTGACTCGTGTTTTTTCCGGTAAACCACTTAGGAGTTCTCAAACACATGATACAATAATTAATTTCCATTAATTGTACCTAATAGTGGTCCGAACTATATATCCCGGGCGTTAAAGTACTTACAGCATAGTCAGTGGTCATTAAGGTAGTTGTCTCATGTGTTTATGAGAACTCCTAGTGGTTTACCGGGAAAAACACGAGTCAGTTGTACCTAATAGTGGTCGGAACTATAAAGTCCGGGCCTTAAAGTACTTACAGCATAGTAAGTCGTCATTAAGATAGTTGTCTCATGTGTTTATGAGAACTCCTAGTGGTTTACCGGGAAAAACACGAGTCAGTTGTACCTAATAGTGGTCCGAACTATAAAGCCCGGGCCTTAAAGTACTTACAGCATAGTAAGTCGCCATTAAGGTAGTTGTCTCATGTGTTTATGAGAACTCATAGTGGTTTACCGGGAAAAACACGAGTCAATTGTACCTAATAGTGGTCCGAACTATAAAGCCCGGGCCTTAAAGTACTTACAGCATAGTAAGTCGCCATTAAGGCAGTTGTCTCATGTGTTTATGAGAACTCCTAGTGGTTTACCGGGAAAAACACGAGTCAGTTGTACCTAATAGTGGTCCGAACTATAAAGCCCGGGCCTTAAAGTACTTACAGCATAGTAAGTCGTCATTAAGGTAGTTGTCTCATGTGTTTATGAGAACTCCTAGTGGTTTACCGGGAAAAACACGAGTCAGTTGTACCTAATAGTGGTCCGAACTATAAAGCCCGGGCCTTAAAGTACTTACAGCATAGTGAGTCGTCATTAAGGTAGTTGTCTCATGTGTTTATGAAAACTCCTAGTGGTTTACCGGAAAAAACACGAGTCAGTTGGAGAATTTAATGTCATATCGGCACGTTGGCCATAGTAGCTCAATGGTTAGAGCGGCTGGACGGAGACCAGAAGATCCGTGGTTCAAACTTATTTCTGTTTTTAAAGTAGGCTAATACAGATTAACTGTGCATATTTTTGTTGAGGTGAGATAACTCGAACCCTTGTTTATGTTTCGAGTGTTGAGAGAGCATCCACGTGGAGAAACAGATCACCTTCACGAATATTGTTTTAAAAATCAGATTGTAGATACAATTCCAGACAGTTGATCAGCAGTATCTCCTGAAAAATCACAAAGAGATTTTGATTCCAACTTTCTCCTTGTCACAATATTCAATCACTTTGTATATGATTTCTCGCGTTTGCCCTTGTATGACACGTTGCTGTGATTGTATCTGAACAGAGTATACACACACTGGAGTCGCCGTGTATGTGCGATAAGCTGAGGTAAATATCTCTGTGTTGCGATTTTTTCCCGAAAAGCCTTCTCGCTTTGCCATGTATAATCTATTTCAGCCTAATGTCTGTTTCATATAACCTTGCCCCGCTGACATGTATCGCTCCGCGTGCAACTACCTGCCCCCTCATCCTAATTGGCTAATGCTTTCGCGCCATAGGCCATAGGCGGTGCCTTCCCGTCACATTTAAACCTGCAGTAAACGTTATAATAATTGCCAGGAAGTTAGATAAAATCATACAAATAAGAATATGAAAGCGTGCAAAAATACAAGTTTATAATTAAAATGAGCAAGTTGAAACTGAATGAATGAGCAATGAAACTGAAACAAGTTTATAATGAAAGGCCTTCGGCCTTTTCTACTGGGACTTTTTGAAGCCAGCACATATACCTTGGAAGAATGCTTGTCTTTCAGTCTTAAAAGTCGTGTAACGCTATACTTGTCGTGTGTCCTTCATTCACCCAAGTCTCGTCAAGGTAGTATATTTTGCGACTTGTATCCCGGTACAGTCTGATTGTCCTTAAATAACGTCTGCGTCACACAGCAA
Organism: Mantis religiosa; assembly: GCA_030765055.1. Classification (NCBI taxonomy): domain Eukaryota; kingdom Metazoa; phylum Arthropoda; class Insecta; order Mantodea; family Mantidae; genus Mantis; species Mantis religiosa. Next base: position 18,736,801 of record CM060954.1, read on the forward strand.
TATCGCCCCTGGAGTGGTAAGTTTTCCTGTTGTCTCAATTTCATGTCGCGATGTTCCTACGGATCTAACACTCACACCTGTAAGTTCAGAGCACAGCTGTTCGACTTCTCTCACTGACAAAGACGGATTCTTCTCTGTAAGTGCATTTAACACATGCAACACAATTATTTTTTGCCGCTTTGTAAAAGTTTTCCCTTGCGATACTTCAGAGAAAAACTGGCGGTAGACTCAGCCATTATACATATAATAAGTACACGCGTAATAAACGATCAATAAAATAATTTAGCTCTCACACACGGCACAACACACCTTCGAATGGTGATATATGACTAATCCAGTTCAAAACAAGGTCAGTGATAAAAGTCATTTAAACAAATGTGTCATCACTACCGCTAAATCACGTGCTATCGTGTCATGTGCTTGAGAGCAAAGGAACCTCCTCTTTACTTCGTTTAAGAATTAACATGCATTTCAGATAAATCAACTCTGTTGCGTAATATATTTAATTAAAACAGTTACGAAAATATAAATTTGACAATTCTCTTCCAACATATAAAGATATATTACCATGTTAAATAACGAACTAATTTTTACCTCACAACAGTCTATACTACAATAGCAGCCAATGAGAGGTGATAAGGTCACGTGACCGTTTAGAGATACAGGGCAAGCTTGCGTGAAACAAGGATTAGTTTAGTCCTGCTGTAAACATGCGGGTGGGAAGAGAGACAGAGAGAGAGAGATATTGGGACAGAAAACGGTTAAGCTGTTGATTGGTTTAGCGAAGGTAACGGGCGTTTTCTTTTATTTGTATACGTACGATAAACCACTCCTTTAAGTACAGTACTGTACTGATCACTGCTCTGCGTGAGCTAATTTCGGCGAGAGAAAAGTATGCAAATGTTTCGATTGTTATAAACGTAATAGCCACATATTTTATCTTTCTGCTTCACATATCACATAGATGTGTTCTATATACTATACGCAGATTAGACAGAAGACAGAGGAAATTATACACACTATTAAGTTATTATGTTAAATTAAGCTGCATTTTATTTAACAATTACTAAAGGACACTGCTATTGTATATTTTTGCGTTCCTATACCAGGCAGCTCTCTCGCGACGTCTGTATCGAGTTAAATGCTGATTAAGATGTTATTGTTTATAGTGTGGAGTTGATTCTGATATTTAACACTGTTTTTCCTGTATATCTCGCATACGTAACAAGCCCAAGAACAGTTATGTATATGCAATTTAAAATCAGTAAGCTTTTCATCATGGAGCAGGCCAATGCTTCAGCTGAAATAAAACACAATCGAGACAAACCTTTAAAAAGTGGCGAGAGGTGAATGATCGTGTATTGTTTTGCGGTGCTTAAAGAAAGAAACCCGGAATCGTTTATAAAACATTCAGATAAACTGTTGATCTCTTTGGTGTTTCCTCAAATAGTGTACATAATGTTAGAATGGAACAGCAAGCATCCGGAACTCTTAAGAACACAGGAAATATCGCGTAAATGCAAACAACGGGCGGAGAAATACGACGATTTTACGAAAAGTACTATACGCAGTAAAGTTAATGATTATTTTTTCAAAAATGAACCAACTCATAGATTTAATAAGTTAATATGTAACCCAACTCTATTTATTTATTGTCTAGAAGTTAGCGCTGCCATATATACTGCTAGTGTTGCAAAACACACGAGGCGTGTCCGTAAAATAAGGTCACCAAGGCGCTGCAGCCGTGAGGAACGCTATTACGCGAGATCCGGCAACACTGTCGTGTAGCTTGGTTTCACCCCTTCAAGTCCCCACCACAACGAATCTGTCTTGACTGGGCAGCCGTTTGCGATGGAGCTTCCTATCACTTCCACCGTCAAGTGCGAGTTACGTGCAGTGATCCGTCTTTTTGAGTGCCAAGGGCACTACCCCCACTTCCCGTAGGGGCGGGAATTCGTCCCTTTCAGCTGCCGTGCTGCGGGCGCTGCGGACCCTTAGCACTCGTGGTACCTCTGACGATACTAGAGGAACCTCAGGCCGAACATTCGAGCCCCTTCCTCTGGGAGCTGTTCGGATTGGGTTGGTCTCGAGGGGGCAGTGTGCTGCCGCCACCCACGGGAAATTGGGTACCTCCGGCCAGACTCCGGCCGCCCGGAGGGGGTAGAGGGTTGCCTCATAAGTCCCGGGTGCTAGCCTGCAGAGCTAGTAGCTGGTGAGCTAGATCACCGGCGGCCCTACCAAGGTTATTTGGTAGCTGGTTCATCAAGGACCGGCGCGTAAGAGGCGTATTCACTTCCGTCCTGTCTGCCGTGTGCAGCGGGCGGGGGCAGTTTATAAAATAGGCGCTGTCCTACGGTAAAATAAACCCGAGAGTCCCAGGTTCTGGTCCTACGGGTCCAGGACTAATGGGAGTAGATCCTCACATTCACTTTCACTGCCCCCAATGAGATTCATCGTCAGTTATACGAAGTCTATGGGCCACAGTGTGTGGACGTCAAAAACGTGCGAGAGAGTTCAAAGACGGACGCAGAGACGTCCAGACGAACAGCGCTCTGGTGGACCTTTGGTTTCAGCCGAAACAATTGCAAAAGTGGAGCAAGAAATGCTTAAAGATCGGCGTGTGACAGTTCGCGAGCTGTGCCAACTTATCCCTGAAGTCAGTAAGACTACGATTGACAAGATTTTGACCGAACATTTGCATTATTGCAATGTGTGTGCGAGGTGGGTCTTCCGAACGCTTACTGGCCCAGTTCGGATGGGACATCCTCACCCATCCCCACTACAGTCCAGACTTAGCACCTAGTGATTATCATCTGTTTCCTGAGTTGAAGTCACACCTGGGTGGAACACAGTTCCAGACCGACGATGATCTGAAAAACGAGGTTGAGCGCTACCTGCACAACTTGGCGGGAGAGTGCTATGACTAGGGTATACAAAAACTGTCACAGCGCATGCAAAAGTGCATCGATCGCAATGGTGATTACGCCGTCTTTCCATCAATGTAACATTCATTGACAATAAACATGTTTTCTGTATTAAATAAAATTGGAGGCCTTATTTTACGGACATGCCTCCTATATTATTTCTAATTTTTATAAATGACATAGGATGTTTAAGACTAAAAGGTAAATTGACTGTGTTTGCTGATGATATATGTTTGTTATATATAAATAACTCTGAGCACCAGCTGATATATGACATACAGCAAGACCTGAATGCATTGAATAGCTGGTTTAAGGGCAATAAGTTAACATTAAATGTCTGTAAAACAAAATATATGTTATTTCATAAAAGATCATACGTAGCAGTAGTAAATAACAAGATACATGCTGATAACGAAGTGATTGAAAGAGTAACAAAAATCACATATCTAGGTTTGATTCTAGACAGTACGCTCACATGGAAGGACCATATCATGCATGTAAAAAATAAGATTCTTCCTGTGTTAGCTGTAATTCACAGGATTCAGTGTAAATCATTTACGAAGTATCTACCATGCTTTAATTCAATCTTATTTGTATTACTTAAACATCTTATGGGGTAACTCTGTTAAATATTTAATTCATGACCTCGAAGTACTTCAAAATCGTGCCTTGAAAATAATCTACAATCTACCCTTTAGAACAAACACAAAAACACTCTACCATGTAACTAACATTTTACCATTACAAGTAAACATAGAGTTGTCCTTGATAATATATCTCCAAAAAATAAAAAAATAATCTTCTAAAGTCCAATCTAACATTTGAAAGCTCCTCACACACACACACACACATATATATATATATATATATATATATATATATATATATATATATATATATATATATATATATATATATATATATATAAAGGAAACTTAACAAAACCAACAGTGAACACTTCTACTTATGGTCTGAACAGCTTAACCTCACACGTTATCAACTTATATAATGCACTGCCACTGGAACTGAAAGGCTGCAGGAACATAAAAGGAAAGTTGCTGAAAATTTACTGAAGGCATATATTGATAGCTGATAAAGTGTTACACATTTATAGCTGGTTTGAAAGCTGAACTGTTTAAAAATTAATATGGATTAATGTCCCATAGAATATTTAGCTTCTATTTTTCTGTTAAGTTCTTTGTTACTATTATTTCTTGAGTTATAGTGAATTTCTGTTACTTTGTATGTTTCATATATGTTATTCTTGTACGGTAATTTATTCCTACTATGAAAATGTAATATAAGTATTGTTAAGGGCTGTTTGCCATCATTTTATATATCTTTGTACTGTTCCCTAGCATGAGCTATGGCTCTGGAAACCTTTTCAGAGAACAATAAATAAAAAATAAAAAAATAAAAAATGTGCATGCATGTAGCGCCTAACACGTGGCGAGTTGAGTCAGCTTCGCCTTGTTGTTTACAGTAGGATTAAACTAGCGTGAGATAGAGTATAGTAACTGCGTTTAAGCATTTTGGCAATGACTTGAAAGTTTTACTGGCATGCAACTGGGGGGAAAAAAAGAATGACGTGCCTAATTGGAATCTGACAACGGACGATAGTCCCTGCATAAGATGTTCTATTGTTTTGTGTAGTAAGAATCTGTCTTTCTCTTACGGTTTTCCTATTATATAAAAATCATTTAGAACTAAGGAGACTCCAGGGGTATGTTCATAGACAATTCAAGATACACATTTCTTTTGGTGCTGAAATTTGTTTGCTCTGAAGGTTGCTGACGTTACCATGGCGTTCAGCAGACTGTTCAGAGGAAACATCTAGTAATCCATTTGTTGTGTAGAGGGAGTGTATAAATATAGCCGATGTCACGCTCGACCAGTAGCAATAACAAACATGTGGGGCTCGCAGTAGCCTCCAGTAATATGGCAAACCGGCTATAATTACGGTATCAACCAGAATTGGGTGTTTCTCTTGCCCCAGATGTTGCCAACACTTGTCAAACTCGATCGTCTTCTCGGGTCATCTTCATTGCAACACGCTCACGATATGCAAAGCGCACGCAACTCGTGGTTCACATTGCACGTGCTATGTAATATAAACATTCTGGATTAGTTACATATATAACCATCGTGGAAAGGGATCATGTTCCCAAATAAACAATGTATGATCTGTCTCAAGCTTTAGTGGTTTCATGAAGACACAATTGCTCTTATGGAGAATTCGCCAGCATTGCTCCGCATGTTCCACCGCCAAGATTACCGCTCGTGGGTTCACAACTATCATCTGGCCATTGCGTTTATTGCACTAGTACCATTTTGTTAGGCTAATAACAATTATTGTAAATATTTTACGCTTAGTTCCTAGTGAAATACCTTTATGCCTCAATGTATTACATTCTCTCAATACACTGTGATCCATATAAACCTGAACCATTTCAATAGGCCATAACTCCTGAACCAATAATATGACACACGTGCAACTTTGGGAGAATATAATACACAATTGGGAGATTACATTACACTATTTACATCTGAGAGAAAATGTGGAAGTGTCCTCCACCAGCATGTATGATCGTTGGTCCCATTTTCTTTGATACGACTGTGGACACTGAAGTTTATATGGGTATCTTCAAGACATTTGTGGAGCAGCTGGATGATATCGAATTGAGAGAAGGTTATTTCCAGCAAGATGGAGCAACGTGACATACATCTAATGACACCATGGAACTTGTAACCTGTTTCTTTGATAATAGAATAATCTCAAAAGGTCTGTGGCTGCAGATTCCCTGACCTAACCTCACCGCATTTATTCTTGTAGGGGTATCTAAAAAAGAGAGTGTACGCACGGGTGCAAAGGCTTTGCGATGGACGAGGGGGTTGGAGAGGCAAGGGGAACACAATTCTATGATCGTTTAATTTAGCCTAGTGAAAGCAAAGGTCAAGTTTACCTGCTGATCAACACTGACGTTACCCTCCACTGACCACTGGAGGTAGGTGACGATGAATTATCCTGCCTAGCAGTCTACCCAAAAACAAATACAATAATAATAATAATAATAATAATAATAATAATAATAATAATAATAATAATAATAATAATAATAATAATAATAATAATAATAATAATAATAATAATAATAATAATAATAATAATAATAATAATAATAATAATAATAATAATAATAATAATAATAATAATAATAATAATAATAATAATAATAATAATAATAATAGTAATAGTAATAATAATAATAATAATAATAATAATAATAATAATAATAATAATAATAATAATAATAATAATAATAATAATTATAATAATAGTAATAATAATAATAATAATAATAATAATAATAATAATAATAATAATAATAATAATAATAATAATAATAATAATAATAATAATAATAATAATAATAATAATAATAATAATAATAATAATAATAATAATAATAATAATAATAATAATAATAATAATAATAATAATAATAATAATAATAATAATAATAATAATAATAATAATAATAATAATAATAATAATAATAATAATAATAATAATAATAATAATAATAATAATAATAATAATAATAATAATAATAATAATAATAATAATAATAATAATAATAATAATAATAATAATAATAATAATAATAATAATAATAATAATAATAATACTTGTTTTCTATGTTTATTTGCATCGAACTATTCAAAATGAAATTGTCTATTTCCCACATATTTATCTATACATATATTGCACATTTATTGGTATAACTGATAGTGTTCAATATCTAGTTCAAATAAATAATTCACTGACGAAACCTGATTCACAAACTACATATTTCGTTCTAAAGTTTTTCTGTGAATGATGATGATGATGATGATGATGATGATGATGATGATGATGATGATGATGATGATGATGATACTGAAAGCTTACCAGGATGACTTAGGTGCTGGCATTCTGATCCCAAGGTTGCGAGTTCAGACCCGGTCCAGTTCGATGGTTTCTACGTGAGGCTAAAAGTGAAATGCATTTTATCAGTTTTACTGACATTTAAAGATTTCCTTCGTGAAACCTCCGACATTCCGGTGACGCTAATGTGATTTTATACATGAACTGTCATTATCTAACAAAATAATTATTTTATTCATTTCGTTGATCGTTAAGTCATTTGGTGTCAAGTCATTTGGTAATATAATCTGTTATTTAATTTTATGTATATCCATATAATCTGTTCTTGAGAACTGTAACTGTATTTATTTTCGGTAAAAGCTACACTTAAGTTTAGGTACCATGCTGTTTAATATTATATTAATTATCGTTAACCTATGAAAAGTAGAAGTACGTCGATCCAGATAAAACTACAAGTTTGAGTATTGGAAATGCATTTAGAAAGAAGAAAGGGAAATTAAAGTGGTTGAGATATGTGTGTGCGAGAGAGGTTCAGGTTCAGGTTTATATTGATCGCAGTGTATAAAGAGCACATTTATATAACACAAGTTAATTGTGAATAGTATACTATGAGAAAATTAAATACAGATATGAATCAGTTAACAAATTAACCTACTCAAAAATGCAAATCAAAGTGAGTAAAAATGCATCACTACAATGCAGTTCTAAAATGTGGTTATTCCGAAGTTATAAATATAATATAGTTATTTATACAACGATGTTAGAAACATAAATATATTTTATGTGAGTAAATTAAAACCAGAGGACTCAAAAACAGATCAATACTAAAATGAAATTATTGTGAGCTTTCTGCAGATTCGTTAACAATCTGGTTCTGGAAGACAATTACTTACATTTTATTAACTTTTCTAATTATGAATTGAATGAATGAATTATTTATTGTACATATTCGAAAATTTTACAATTTACAACTTTTGGCTACATTTATTTATGTTTACCTTGTTACCTTGACTTACATGACACCCTGGTCTTCTGCTCTGTCAGGTAGCTCTTAACCTCCATGCCTCCTTCTTAATTAACTAGCCCCTTTCTTCCCCCTCATCTTCCTTTCTTATATTCTTTACATTTATTTGTCTTTACCTTGTTGCTATCTTGACTTACATGACACCCTGGTCTTCTGCTCTGTCAGGTAGCTCTTAACCTCCATGCCTCCTTCTTAATTAACTAGCCCCTTTCTTCCCCCTCATCTTCCTTTCTTATATTCTTTACATTTATTTGTCTTTACCTTGTTGCTATCTTGTCTTACATGACACCCTGGTCTTCTGCTCTGTCAGGTAGCTCTTAACCTCCATGCCTCCTTCTTAATTAACTAGCCCCTTTCTTCCCCCTCATCTTCCTTTCTTATATTCTTTACATTTATTTGTCTTTACCTTGTTGCTATCTTGTCTTACATGACACCCTGGTCTTCTGCTCTGTCAGGTAGCTCTTAACCTCCATGCCTCCTTCTTAATTAACTAGCCCCTTTCTTCCCCCTCATCTTCCTTTCTTATATTCTTTACATTTATTTGTCTTTACCTTGTTGCTATCTTGTCTTACATGACACCCTGGTCTTCTGCTCTGTCAGGTAGCTCTTAACCTCCATGCCTCCTTCTTAATTAACTAGCCCCTTTCTTCCCCCTCATCTTCCTTTCTTATATTCTTTACATTTATTTGTCTTTACCTTGTTGCTATCTTGACTTACATGACACCCTGGTCTTCTGCTCTGTCAGGTAGCTCTTAACCTCCATGCCTCCTTCTTAATTAACTAGCTCCTTTCTTCCCCCTCATCTTCCTTTCTTATATTCTTTACATTTATTTGTCTTTACCTTGTTACCTTGACTTACATGACACCCTGGTCTTCTGCTCTGTCAGGTAGCTCTTAACCTCCATGCCTCCTTCTTAATTAACTAGCCCCTTTCTTCCCCCTCATCTTCCTTTCTTATATTCTTTACTTTTATTTGTCATTACCTTGTTGCTACCTTGTCTTACATGACACCCTGGTCTTTTGCTCTGTCAGGTAGCTCTTAACCTCCATGTCTCCTTGTTACTTAATTAGCCCCTTTCTTCCCCCTCATCTTCCTTTCTTATATTATTTACACTTCTTGTTCACTTTTCTTTTACTTTCTGCAAGAACTCACCAATAGTTCTTACCTTCTTTTCCACCTTTGCTGTTAATATTTTTATAACTACTATACTCTTCTCTACTTTCTGCCATTTTCCCTCCCAAACCTTTTTTTTCCACATTGCTACCTCCTCGCATTCTGTTACATAGTGTTCTATGTTTTCTTTTCCCCCACACAATTCACACATTCCCTTTTCCCTAACTCTTATCCCTCTTAGAGATATTGTTCCTGTTCTCATCCAAGCTAACCCTTCTCTCTCTTGCCTATTGCAGTAATCTACATGTGCTTTTCGTCCCCAATTTCTTTTTATTTGTTTGTAAAATTGTAATTATTTCATATGTTCTAGACTTCCCCATATTTCCTGTCTTTCTATATCTTCTATTCCGCATTTTACTAATTTACCCACATCGCTTGTATTCCTTTCCTCCATATATCTCCCATTCCTATTTTTTTCCATAGTTCCTGCAATCTTTGCCCACCAACTATTTGAGTTCTGTTATCTTTTTTGCTGTTTCATGTATAATTTCATAAATTCCCCTTCATCTTTAGCCAAACACCTATACCAAAATTTTATTATTTTTCCATTATTATTTCATTTCTTCTTGTCTTTTCTAATTCTACTAAAGCTACTTCCCTACTGATCTTGGTAAGCCTAATAGCTCTTTACAAAATTTTCTCTATGCTTTCTAATTATAATAGAAATTGGTATGTTTGATAGGAATCATTAGTTTTTCTCACGTTGCAAAGCGATCCTTATGCTTCTGTATAGAAATTGGGAGTTTAGATGTGTACTTTTGTAACACTAGGTTCCTCTCAACAGTCTGAGCTTTGGTTTGGAATTGCTTTGGTGCATTATTTAAGCCTCGTTTATAAAATGATGAGTAGAATTCTTTATAAATGAATCGACAAATGGAACGAGCAGGTAACGTTGATATTCTTTTATCTTCAGTTGAGATCAGCATTAAGTATTCTTGTGACCACGTATTCTCCTACAAGTTCCAGTGACATGAACCCAGTCCTCAGGGTCACGAACCGGTGTGTTGTTAAATTACACTGGGGAACAAAAAAAAAAAATATTTTGATATACCCGAAACAAAATAGGCAAATTCTTATGTAAACTGATCTGCTGATTCCAAAAATGCCCCTCAAAATGCTGTATAACGTATCGTTTTTAGTTATTCCTAATTTTTAATGAAAACTTACAGAAATGCGATGTGATAACTCATATTTGATTAATTGAAAATAATAGGTACTTTATTGACAAATAACATTGAAAATAATAATAATTATTGATTATTATTAATTATTATTAAATAAATAAACACAAGATAATGATGAAAACCAATACCTGAATTATCTCAGAAGTGTTTCGCTGTTGATTTTTTTTTTGTATTGACTCTCCCGTTTGAGGAACCAACAATAGTCTCCGAACATGGCTGAATCCCAGCGATACCCTGGTAACGTCTTTCCATCTCAGAAATGTCCTGGTGAAAACGCTCACCTTGCTCATCACTTACTACAGCTCCTAGGTTTGTAGGGAAACTATCAAGGTGAGAGTGCAAAAAGTGGATTTTAAGTGACATACGGCAACCCATTTCTTTGTAGCTCCTTAATAGCTCTGAGACTAAAGTTTCATAATTTTCTTCTTTGTTATTGCCCAGGAAGCCTTCCACCACTGATTAAAATGATTTCCATGCTGCCAGTTCAACACGTTTAAGCTTTGATTAAAAAACACTGTCTTTAAGAAGTAATCTTATTTGAGGACCGACAAATATACCTTCCTTCAATTTAGATTCACTTATTTTGGGAAAGATACTTCTTAAATACTCAAATGCACTTCCACTTTTGTTCAAACCTTTAACAAAATTCTTCATTAACCCGAGCTTTATGTGAAGTGGGGGGAGAAGAACTTTGTTTGGGTCTACTGGAGGCACATACTTAACACTGCTTGCTCCAGGAGTATAGTCTTCCCTTTCCCCCCACGCTTTCACTATAAAATGCTTGTCAACTTAATTATTTTGAGTTGGGCACACCCATGTAAATACGATTTTTATAATAGACTCTAAAATTAATTTTACTGATAAATCTTACGTGATGGAAATTTTTTTCTAGTTATTTCGAACAGTATTCATATTCTTTACAGGTATAAAAATATTATTTAATAATAAAATGGCTATTATTTTAAATTAAGTCAGTATGAGTTGCTATCATACCTCATTTCTGTAGTTTTATATAAAAGAATAAGAATAGCAATATCTCAAAAACGTTATGCGATACAGCATTTTCAGTGGCATTTTTGGAATCAGCGAGTCATTTTGCATAAGAATTAGCCTATTTTGTTACGGGTACAAAAAACGTGTTTCCTAGTGTTATCTGTATCATTTTCTGCTTCAGAATGACCGGTTTCTGAACACCTGTCATCAATGGAAGTTTTGCTTGGGTGAACTTGAGAGAACAGGAAAGTTACAAGCAATCAGCACAACCACGCCCACTTCTGCAGCGCATCTGTCTCGCGTTCAAGAGGTCCTGAGTTGGAATCTTAGAGAGGATGAACTATCCGGGTTTTCCCTTATACTGAAAATAAATGTCGTGTAACTCTAAGCTCTATGAACTGGACTGGATAGAGGGTATTGGACACGGAAGTCCAAACTTGGTCTATTGTATCCATGCTCCCGGGAGCAAGGACGAGGCGAAAGGAGACAAAAGGCAGTCGTATCAAGGAATGTAATGGAACCTACGTTGCCAACTATACCATACGGAACGGTTTTCCTCAAACGTCATTGTTACACTAGAGCTGCTAGCGGAACATGGCAAAAACAGTGTAAAGGACTAATTACGAATTCGGCAGTACTAACTCACACCTCACGGCTGCACGTATCTCGGACTCCTTCCTCGGTCTCCACGTCGTCATCCGCTGCCTGCTTCACCCTTACCTCTGGCTGTTGTCTCCTGCATGGACTCCTTTTGGGTTCTCGGGGTGTTAAGTTCGAGACAACACAAACATCGCATAATCTCTGAACTACTTTAATTTGTCCTTACACTTGTGGAACCCGGGCATCTTCAAATAACTGCACTTTGTCGGCGGATATTTTACAATACATTTTACTGGACGCCGCACGTCTTAAAAGAATGAGTAGTCGGACACACCAGACGAATGCATAGAATATACTTGACTGAAATGGGCTCTTATATAGTCAGCGTGCAGAGGGCAGGCTGGCTTCTGTGTCGTCTGTACTGTGTCGATTGAGCGGAAGATACCCCTCAATCGACACAGTATAGACGACACAGAAGCCATTATAAACTACCTCCAATTCCTAGTCCCTCCATAGCCACAAGACCCGGTGTGGATGTCACTCCCTGCCCTGGGCGGCCCGGGGGAAGGACAACCCCAAGTGACAACGACCCAGCGAGACCAAGGACAAGAGCGGCAACATTCCTGTACAGATATAACTTGTATAAATGTATTCTTGTATTAATAAAATATAAAAAAACATAATAAATATATATAATAAAGTAAAAAAAAGATAATAATAAAAATGTCTATATATATCTGAGTATATATGTAAATAATTCAACTTAAGTGTAAATAAAGTATATATATCCCAAATGTACATTCCTCCCTCCCTATCCTAAGTTTATTTTTCAGGATCATCGGCAGCTTGCCAAGGAGCTTAACGACTCAGCGCCATCTCCACCTGAATGGTAAGGTACCCTTAACTTTAATTAGCATGGCACCAAAACCTCGCTCCTACGCATGAGCATGAATAACCCCATTAACCATAGGTCCCTGGTCAGGGCCCCGGCCATGGCCAGTACCTATTTCCCCACTCTGTCCGTATACTCTCTTGTGTACGGACATATTTTTAGTATTCACCCACTAACATCCGGGTTGCTTCGGCGGTACCGGACATCACTTACCGCTTTTCCTATCCATCACTGTAGTGTAGCTAGTGCATGGTAGGGGAGGCGACGTAGATCCCTTTCGGATGATCGTCACCGGGTGCGGCGGAGGCGGGGCCGCACCCAAAAAATTAAAAAAAAGGCAGGGTCTCTAGACTTAACCAGTTGGAAACTCCCCGGAAGGCCAGAACTAACGGCATTTCACCCTACTGCGGTCCTCAAACCGCCCACTAGACCTAGCTCGGAGACTAGGGACCATCCTACCGCGGGAGGAAGTCTTACTAAGAGCATATCATCCTGCCATGCAGCGTCGACACTTCCACCCTGAAGGAGACTACCAAATGAGAAATATGAAATGGATGGGCAGAAAATTCAGGGATCTGATTAACGTACCCACCATTCATCTGGTGATCCGCGAGAACCTCCGAAAAATCCCATGGGTCAGGATAAGTCGGCCCTGGGAGACGAACTCGAAGCTCCTAACTGAGGGCCACAGACGAAACCATCTGAGATATTCCTCTTGGTTACGCTCTATGGATCATGTACTCATTTGAAGATAATTTCATCCATTTCATTGATAGCTCAATATGTCTTGATCTTGAAGGAAGTTAATTTATTTAAAAGAAAAGAAAAAGTCCGACTTCGTTCCACCTCTTTGACATCGGACACTTCATCAATGCTAATGTGGGAAGAACTTTATACGGAACAAGGAAAGGTTTGAAAAAACTAGGCACTTAATATTTCAGCTAATATCATAATTACTGAAGTTCAGATTGATGTAAATACACAAGTGCAAAAAAATAGTATACAATACACATGTAGTCAGCACATAATGGAATCATTAAGTCAACTCTTGGAGGTTAATAGGTAGAGTCATTGTGGTTAAACTATGAAGTCAGGGGACTTAAGTTCCTACAGCACAGTAGGTCGTCACAATAGGTGCGTGTCTCATAGCATATGAGAACCCCTAGTGGTCTATCGGGAAACATACGAGTCAGTTGGAGAATTTAATTTCATGTCGGCATGTTGGCCATAGTAGCTCAGTGCAACCTGTGACTTAAGTTCTTACAGCATAGTAAGTCGTCACAAAAGGTGCGTGTCTCATAGCATAAGAGAACTCCTAGTGGTCTACCGGAAAACATACGAGTCAGTTGGAGAATTTAATTTCATGTCGGCATGTTGGCCATAGTAGCTCAGTGCAACCTGTGACTTAAGTACTTACAGCATAGTAAGTCGTCACAAAAGGTGCGTGTCTCATAGCATAAGAGAACTCCTAGTGGTCTACCGGAAAACATAAGAGTTAGAGAATTTTTAATAATAATATTGATTTGTATCTGTATATATTACAGTCTTAATTACAAGTTTTACAATTCTAATCTAGGTACAAACTTGTCTGCTGCTGTTAGTGATGTTAGCTCCCTCTATCCTAGACCTTATACGACCTTGACCTGATGTTCTGATTGTGTCTTCCATTTCTCTACCTCTTATTTCCTTGCCCTTCTCAAACATTTCTCTTTGATTTTGTTAGCAAATTTCCCCACTTATCTTAATCTTTTCTCTCTTTTGAACATAAGCATTTCTATTGTTACTACGTAAGCCCCTTTATTATTCCAGTTCTTATCTCATATTAATTTCCTCCAGTTTTCAATTTCTTTACACTCTACTACATAATGTTCTAAAGTTATTTTCTTTCCACATAGAATGTACTCCTTTGGTGAACTCTCTCTCAATATGGCTCCTGTCCTTAACCAAGCTAATCCCTCCCTCTCATATCTATCACATATGTCTATCCCATTCTGTCTTTATTTTCAGGAATACATTTAGTGATTTCTTACTTATCAGATTTCCCCACGTCACTTGTATGTCAATGTTCCTTAACCTATTCTTAATAATTGTCCAAAAATCTTTTACATTTCTTTCACTCTCTTGCCAGATATCCCCCATCCCTATTTTAGCCTCTGCCCACCAGATGTCCTTACATGTTGAATTATTCTGTTGTTCTAGACAGATCTTTAATGTATTATCATCATCATCCTTTTTTATACAACTATACCAATATTTTAAACATATTTCTATAACTACCCCACTCCTTAAGGTCTTACAAGTTCCATTCTAACTACTCCATTTGGCGTTGACTTATTCAAACCCAATATCTCTTTACAGAATTGTTCATATATGTGTTTAACATGATTTCTTATCTCATTGGGCAAACGTGGGAGGATAAAATGGCCAGGCTGCGCGTCGAGGATGGTGACGTGTGGAGGATAGCCAGAGCCCTCAGAAAACACAAGGGTCTATACACCTCCCCTATCCACGGCACCAAAGGCCTGGCCTATAAACCTCACGCCAAAGCAAATGCGTTCGCTGACTACCTTGAACGTACCTTGTGTCCAAGAGACGACCTCCAGGACGACATCTTTTCCGAACGTGTCCGTCGAGAGGTGCGACGTTTCTTACGTCGTCCTCCTGAGGATGCGGAAAGACTCCCTACCATCGGACCCAGTGAAGTCCAAGGCGCACTCCAACGTCTCAAACCAAAAATGGCGGGGGGGAGGGGGGCTGACGGGCTGACACCCCTCATGCTCCGCCATCTTCCTTTCAACGCGGTTCGCTTCCTAACTAGGGTCTTCAATATGTGCCTCACCTTTGGGTACTTTCCACGCGAGTGGAGGGAGGCCCGGGTGATATGCATATTGAAACCTGGGAAGAATCCGGTACACCCTTCCAGCTACCGATCCATCAGTCTCCTTTCCACTCTCTCGAAAGTGCTCGAGAGATTGATTCTTTCCCGCTTGTCCCCCAATCTGGAAGACATGCAAGCCATTCCCGACCATCAGTTTGGATTTCGTCCGGGGCACTCGACAGTCCAGCAGTTACTGCGTGTGGTGGAGACCGCCGCCCTGGGCTTCCAGGAAGGCGCCTTCACGGCTGCGGTTTCGCTGGATGTCGAGAAGGCCTTCTCTACGGTATGGCATGCCGGGTCACTGTATAAGTTGATCCAACTGGGGCTCATAACACAGATGATCAACATGCTACACAGCTTCCTACGACACCGCACCTTTAATGTCACAGTCGCGGGGAAAACATCAACACTTAGACCAGTGAGAGGTGGAGTCCCCGAAGGCTCTGTACTATCTCCCACATTATTTAACGTCTTTATGGCAGATTTCCCCACAGAACCACGAGTCGTAATGGCACAATACGCTGACGACGTGCTTCTGTTCTGCAAAGACAGACACATACTCAGAGCCTTCAACCCCATACAGAGACACCCCCGTCTCACACAGTAGTGGTGTCGGCGTTGGCGAATGTCCGTAAATCCGGAAAAAAGCCACGCCATGCTTTTCACAACGCGCCACACCCCCGCAGACTGCCCCAACTTCAGCTTCCGAGGTCAAAGGATAGAGTTGACTAACTGTCCGATACCTTGGAGTAACATTGGATAGAGGCCTAAACTTTCGACAACACATCAGAGAACTAGCGGCAAGGGTACAGGGAGCAATCGCTTCCCTGTATCCTATGCTGGGGTCGAGCTCGATGCCACTTGGCCTGAGGTTATACCTCTTCCGAGCGCTGGTGATCCCCGTGATGCTATATGCCTGCGAGATCTGGGGCATGGCCGCAGATAGCTGGTTGGCATGGCTTCAACGTGCACTGAATACAGGGCTACGGTCTATCTATTCTTTGGGTCGCTATTTTCCTACCAGGTTGCTTCATGAAGCCTCGGGACTTCCATACGTGGAGGACGAAGTTAGGCGCCGGGCATCAAAATTCCACGCAACTTTACCAACTCATAGAAGCGCCCTTGTAAGATCATTGGGAGATTATGACCCCACTAGACGCCGTTCTAGACAACATCGGGTACCCGCATGGCATGCGGGCACCCAAGTTAACCCAGGAGCTAATCCAAACAGCAGCTAAAGCTGAGTTCCACATAATCTCCTAAGTTGTTTGGCAACAAAATTCTCCCCAACCTAAATTAAAATTAAAAACACCAGGGTGCTGGGTATTACATCCTGTCCTTTCACCCTGAAGGTACAATAATTGTAACCTCACAAAATTCATCAACCTCAAAACCTACACCATATCCAACCTACAAAATCCCGTTCGAATACCTTACCTGCGGTAAAACCTTAACGGGTGGGCACGCAGAAAAGACCTTCTGGCTATATACAGCCAGCACCTCATGGTCATGGTCATGGGTATCTCATTGGCCCCCACAACTGCACACCATATGTCATTTTTGATTCTACTATTGCTTCATAGATTCTTTCATGCCACTTTACTGACATATCTGATAATTTATATTTACAGCTCCTTACCCCAGACATCGCTATCTTCCCTTTCACTCTTATCTTTCTTCCATGTGCTCCCCAGCCTCCATTGTAACAGAGTCTCATCCCTAAATAGTCAAACTCCTTTACCACCTCCACTTTTTGGTCATTTAGATATCACTTTTCATATTTTCTTAACTTAAAACCCTTCTTAAACACTACTATTTTTGACTTGCTTATATTGAATAGATGCTATTACCAAATCATCTGCAAATAGTAGCCCTGGTATTACCTTACTCCTAATAATTGCGCAATTGTTGTTACTTTTTTCAACCCTCTCAATTATATCATCAATGAACAAGTTGAACAATATAGGGCTAAGTTTACAGCCTTGTCTTAATCCCATTTTCTGCTCCACTTATTCCGTTATCCAATTCTTATCTACTCTAGTTCCAAACTTTATTCCCTCATACATTTTTTCTATCCCTATAATAAACTTCTTGCTGACTCCTTTCTTTTGTAATTTCCACCACAGTGTTTCTCTCAGTATTGTATCAAAAGATTTCTCAAAATCTACAAGAAACATATATACTCTCCCTCTTTTCCTACTTGTGTACCTATCTACTATTGTTCTAATAATTAGTACATTATCTATTGTCCTCCCCTTCCTGAATCTTGATTGAAATTCCGATAGCTTCTTTTCTGCCTCCTCTCATCTTTACAATCTTTCAGACATTATTCCTGTGTACATTTTCCCTAATATTGCTAGTAAACTGATCCCCCTACACTTTTGTGGTTTAATAACTTCTCCTTTGCCTTTGTAAGTTGGTGCAATAACACTCACTTTCCAATTTTCTGGTAATCTATTTACTTGCCTGATTTTTTCTAGAAATTTCGTCATAACTCTTATACCTTCATTTGTTTTACCACATTCCTTCCAGAACTCTCCTGTTAGACCATCAAAGCCCCCAGCCTTGTTCTTTTTTAACCCTTTTACTTTATTTAACTTTTACTTTTTAAATTTCTTTTAACCTTTTTTGGGAGAATTTAATGTCATGTCGGTATGTTGTCCATAGTAGCTCAGTGGTTTAGAGAAACCACACGGAGAGCGGAAGATACGTAGTTCAAATCCCGACCATGGCATTGAATGTTTAAATCTGACTATACCTGCTCAAATCAACGCCTACACACGGCCAGTGTGCAAGAACGAAGCATTTCCATTATATCAGATCTAGCTAAGTATTTTTCTGCATCTCGAGCTTTTGATTTTATATCTAGGTGCTTAGTGTGAACTTATTTCATTACGTTATGACATTATAAACCAGACAACCCTTATCTAGATCTGCTTTTGGCCTGAAGACATCTACGAGGGCTGTTCAATAAAGAATAATCATAAATTGTTTACGATCCTAATTTTTCACACTAAAATTCAATCTTATTATATTCTGTTAGCTTAATGTGAAACAAATACGCTGCAGTAGTTTCATTGTTGGTACTCCTGGTTCCCGCCTGTAAGAACCAGACAAGTTCAGACATGTTCAGTATCGCCTACCGCTGCAATGGAGGTAACATACAGTTTAAAGTTGATGTTAGAGGAAGATCCGGAGTTTCTTTCAAACGTAATCACTGCTGATGAAACTTGGCTACATCATTCTGATCCTGAGAGCAAACAGCAAAGCTTAGTGTGGAAATCTCCTTCATCACCAACCCCCAAAAAAGTAAAAGTGGTTGCTTCTGCTGGGAAAGTTATGGTCATCTTATTCTTTGATATTCATGGAATGTTTTATCAGCAAGTTGTACCTGCACACACATCAGTAACTGGACAATACTACAGGGATGTCCTAAATACATTGCAAGTCCATATCAGGCACAAAAGACCACATTTCCGTGAAGCAGGCTAGATGCTGCACCACGATAATGCGCGGCCGCATATTGCCATTGTTGTTGCTGAATATCTTGCAAAAATCAACATGAAGTGCATCGCTCACCCTCCCTATAGTCCGGATTTACCCCATATGACTTTTTTTCTATTTCCTAACTTGAAGAAATACCTTCGTGGGAGGCCTTATTCATCATCAGAAACAATGGTGAAAGCTGCGGAGGCGATTTTGAAGGATCTCTGAACAATTGGTTTCCAGCATGTCTTTGAAGACTGGCAGAATTTCTGGGACAAGTACATCGCATTCAGAGGAGACTATTTTGAGAAGCATCATCAAAATTATGAGCATAAATAAAGGCATGTTGTCAAAAAAATAATTGTGATCATTCTTTATTGAACAGCAATTGTATTTGTAGTCGTTGGATGGCCACTGTACGTAGGTAATGATGCATAATATAACTTAACATCTTGCTGACGTGTTGATGTGTAATCATTTATACATTACTGCTATATAAACAATTCATGGAGCTCTTATTTCTACACTAATGAGACTTAACTGAAGAGTAATTTAAAATATGCTGACTCAAGCGATCATCATCAGCGCCTCAAAGTTTATTGCGCCAGCTCCGTCAATCCCGTACATCAGGTAGAGCGCTAACAGTTGAAGGAGATGTATTTAAAGTAGTAAAGAACAAGTAATGGGAGAGTACGGGTGGTAAATTCGCTATATTCTAGTAGTACGAGTTTTCTTGGTTTGCTTTACAAGATTTGCAATGAACTGCATTTTACAGCCCACACTTTCCACATTATGAAATGCAGTAATTCAGTTATGTGATCTCCAATCGCTACGGATGAGCAGTATATCTTACCTTCATGTTTGCAGCGAAATGTTTACATAGATCAACTAATACTTTTCATCTTTTTCTTTTAATATAGATACGTCTTCCAACGTTAAGTCATATCGGACGATGAATGAAATGATGTTCAAATGAGTACTGGTTACATAGAGCTTAGAGTTACCAGACATTCATCTTTCAGGATAAGAGAAAACCTCCAACGTTAAGTCATATCAGACGATGAATGAAATGATGTTCAAATGAGTACAGGGTACATAGAGCTTAGAGTTACCAGACATTCATCTTTCAGGATAAGAGAAAACCTCCAACGTTAAGTCATATCGGTCGATGAATGAAATGATGTTCAAATGAGTACTGGTTACATAGAGCTTAGAGTTACCAGACATTCATCTTTCAGGATAAGAGAAAACCTCCAACGTTAAGTCATATCAGACGATGAATGAAATGATGTTCAAATGAGTACAGGGTACATAGAGCTTAGAGTTACTAGACATTCATCTTTCAGGATAAGACAAAACCTCCAACGTTAAGTCATATCGGACGATGAATGAAATGATGTTCAAATGAGTACAGGGTACATAGAGCTTAGAGTTACCAGACATTCATCTTTCAGGATAAGAGAAAACCTCCAACGTTAAGTCATATCGGACGATGAATGAAATGATGTTCAAATGAGTACAGGGTACATAGAGCTTAGAGTTACCAGACATTCATCTTTCAGGATAAGAGAAAACCTCCAACGTTAAGTCATATCGGACGATGAATGAAATGATGTTCAAATGAGTACAGGGTACATAGAGCTTAGAGTTACCAGACATTCATCTTTCAGGATAAGAGAAAACCTCCAACATTAAGTCATATCGGACGATGAATGAAATGATGTACAAATGAGTACAGGGATCATAGAGCTTAGAGTTACCAGACATTCATCTTTCAGTATAAGAGAAAACCTCCAACGTTAAGTCATATCGGACGATGAATGAAATGATGTTCAAATGAGTACAGGGTACATAGAGCTTAGAGTTACCAGACATTCATCTTTCAGGATAAGAGAAAACCTCCAACGTTAAGTCATATCGGACGATGAATGAAATGATGTACAAATGAGTACAGGGAACATAGAGCTTAGAGTTACCAGACATTCATCTTTCAGGATAAGAGAAAACCTCCAACGTTAAGTCATATCGGACGATGAATGAAATGATGTTCAAATGAGTACAGGGTACATAGAGCTTAGAGTTATCAGACATTCATCTTTCAGGATGAGAGAAATCCTCCAACGTTAAGTCATATCGGACGATGAATGAAATGATGTTCAGATGAGTACAGGGTACATAGAGCTTAGAGTTATCAGACATTCATCTTTCAGGATGAGAGAAATCCTCCAACGTTAAGTCATATCGGACGATGAATGAAATGATGTTCAAATGAGTACAGAGTACATAGAGCTTAGAGTTACCAGACATTCATCTTTCAGGATGAGAGAAATCCTCCAACGTTAAGTCATATCGGACGATGAATGAAATGATGTTCAGATGAGTACAGGGTACATAGAGCTTAGAGTTATCAGACATTCATCTTTCAGGATGAGAGAAATCCTCCAACGTTAAGTCATATCGGACGATGAATGAAATGATGTTCAAATGGTTACAGGGTACATAGAGCTTAGAGTTATCAGACATTCATATTTCAGGATTAGAGAAATCCTCCAACGTTAAGTCATGTCGTACGTTAAATGAAATGATGTTTAAATGAGTACAGGGTACATAGAGCTTAGAGTTACCCGACATTCATCTATCAGTATAAGAGAAAACCTCCAACGTTAAGTCATATCGAACGTTGAATGAAATGATGTTCAAATGAGTACAGGGTACATAGAGCTTAGAGTTACCAGAAATTCATCTGTCACGATAAGAGAAAACGTCCAACGTTAAGTCATATCGAACATTGAATGAAATGATGTTCAAATGAGTACAGGGCACATAGAGCTTAGAGTTACCAGACATTCATCTTTCAGGATAAGAGAAAACCTCCAACGTTAAGTCATATCGGACGATGAATGAAATGATGTTCAAATGAGTACAGGGTACATAGAGCTTAGAGTTATCAGACATTCATCTTTCAGGATGAGAGAAATCCTCCAACGTTAAGTCATATCGGACGATGAATGAAATGATGTTCAGATGAGTACAGGGTACATAGAGCTTAGAGTTATCAGACATTCATCTTTCAGGATGAGAGAAATCCTCCAACGTTAAGTCATATCGGACGATGAATGAAATGATGTTCAGATGAGTACAGGGTACATAGAGCTTAGAGTTATCAGACATTCATCTTTCAGGATGAGAGAAATCCTCCAACGTTAAGTCATATCGGACGATGAATGAAATGATGTTCAGATGAGTACAGGGTACATAGAGCTTAGAGTTATCAGACATTCATCTTTCAGGATGAGAGAAATCCTCCAACGTTAAGTCATATCGGACGATGAATGAAATGATGTTCAAATGGTTACAGGGTACATAGAGCTTAGAGTTATCAGACATTCATATTTCAGGATTAGAGAAATCCTCCAACGTTAAGTCATATCGTACGTTAAATGAAATGATGTTTAAATGAGTACAGGGTACATAGATCTTAGAGTTACCATACATTCATCTTTCAGAATAAGAGAAAACCTCCAACGTTAAGTCATATCGGACGATGAATGAAATGATGTTCTAATGAGTACAGAGTACATAGAGCTTAGAGTTACCAGAAATTCATCTTTCAGAATAAGAGAAAACCTCCAACGTTAAGTCATATCGGACGATGAATGAAATGATGTTCAAATGAGTACAGGGTACATAGATCTTAGAGTTACCATACATTCATCTTTCAGGATAAGAGAAAACCTCCAACGTTCAGTCATATCGGACAATGAATGAAACGATGTACAAATGAGTACAGGGTACATAGAACTTAGAGTTACCAGACATTCATCTTTCAGGATAAGAGAAAACCTCCAACGTTCAGTCATATCGGACGATGAATGAAATGATGTTCAAATGAGTACAGGGTACATAGAGCTTAGAGTTACCAGACATTCATCTTTCAGGATAAGAGAAAACCTCCAACGTTAAGTCATATCGGACGATGAATGAAACGATGTACAAATGAGTACAGGGTACATAGAGCTTAGAGTTACCAGACATTCATCTTTCAGGATAAGAGAAAACCTCCAACGTTAAGTCATATCGGACGATGAATGAAACGATGTACAAATGAGTACAGGGTACATAGAGCTTAGAGTTACCAGACATTCATCTTTCAGGATAAGAGAAAACCTCCAACGTTAAGTCATATCGGACGATGAATGAAATGATGTTCAAATGAGTACAGGGTACATAGAACTTAGAGTTACCAGACATTCATCTTTCAGGATAAGAGAAAACCTCCAACGTTAAGTCATATCGGACGATGAATGAAATGATGTTCAAATGAGTACAGGGTACATAGAACTTAGAGTTACCAGACATTCATCTTTCAGGATAAGAGAAAACCTCCAACGTTAAGTCATACAGGACGATGAATGAAATGATGTTCAAATGAGTACAGGGTACATAGAACTTAGAGTTACCAGACATTCATCTTTCAGGATAAGAGAAAACCTCCAACGTTAAGTCATATCGGACGATGAATGAAATGATGTTCAAATGAGTACAGGGTACATAGAACTTAGAGTTACCAGACATTCATCTTTCAGGGTAAGAGAAAACCTCCAACGTTAAGTCATATCGGACGATGAATGAAATGATGTTCAAATGAGTACAGGGTACATAGAGCTTAGAGTTACCAGACATTCATCTTTCAGGATAAGGGAAAACCTCCAACGTTAAGTCATATCGGACGATGAATGAAATGATGTTCAAATGAATACAGGGTATATAGAGCTTAGAGTTACCAGACATTCATCTTTCAGGATAAGAGAAAACCTCCAACGTTAAGTCATATCGGACGATGAATGAAATGATGTTCAAATGAGTACAGGGTACATAGAGCTTAGAGTTACCAGACATTCATCTTTCAGGATAAGAGAAAACCTCCAACGTTAAGTCATACAGGACGATGAATGAAATGATGTACAAATGAGTACAGGGTACATAGAGCTTAGAGTTAGCAGACATTCATCTTTCAGGATAAGAGAAAACCTCCAACGTTAAGTCATATCGGACGATGAATGAAATGATGTTCAAATGAGTACAGGGTACATAGAGCTTAGAGTTACCAGACATTCATCTTTCAGGATAAGAGAAAACCTCCAACGTTAAGTCATACAGGACGATGAATGAAATGATGTACAAATGAGTACAGGGTACATAGAGCTTAGAGTTACCAGACATTCATCTTTCAGGATAAGAGAAAACCTCCAACATTAAGTCATATCGGACGATGAATGAAATGATGTACAAATGAGTACAGGGATCATAGAGCTTAGAGTTACCAGACATTCATCTTTCAGTATAAGAGAAAACCTCCAACGTTAAGTCATATCGGACGATGAATGAAATGATGTTCAAATGAGTACAGGGTACATAGAGCTTAGAGTTACCAGACATTCATCTTTCAGGATAAGAGAAAACCTCCAACGTTAAGTCATATCGGACGATGAATGAAATGATGTACAAATGAGTACAGGGAACATAGAGCTTAGAGTTACCAGACATTCATCTTTCAGGATAAGAGAAAACCTCCAACGTTAAGTCATATCGGACGATGAATGAAATGATGTTCAAATGAGTACAGGGTACATAGAGCTTAGAGTTATCAGACATTCATCTTTCAGGATGAGAGAAATCCTCCAACGTTAAGTCATATCGGACGATGAATGAAATGATGTTCAGATGAGTACAGGGTACATAGAGCTTAGAGTTATCAGACATTCATCTTTCAGGATGAGAGAAATCCTCCAACGTTAAGTCATATCGGACGATGAATGAAATGATGTTCAAATGAGTACAGAGTACATAGAGCTTAGAGTTACCAGACATTCATCTTTCAGGATGAGAGAAATCCTCCAACGTTAAGTCATATCGGACGATGAATGAAATGATGTTCAGATGAGTACAGGGTACATAGAGCTTAGAGTTATCAGACATTCATCTTTCAGGATGAGAGAAATCCTCCAACGTTAAGTCATATCGGACGATGAATGAAATGATGTTCAAATGGTTACAGGGTACATAGAGCTTAGAGTTATCAGACATTCATATTTCAGGATTAGAGAAATCCTCCAACGTTAAGTCATGTCGTACGTTAAATGAAATGATGTTTAAATGAGTACAGGGTACATAGAGCTTAGAGTTACCCGACATTCATCTATCAGTATAAGAGAAAACCTCCAACGTTAAGTCATATCGAACGTTGAATGAAATGATGTTCAAATGAGTACAGGGTACATAGAGCTTAGAGTTACCAGAAATTCATCTGTCACGATAAGAGAAAACGTCCAACGTTAAGTCATATCGAACATTGAATGAAATGATGTTCAAATGAGTACAGGGCACATAGAGCTTAGAGTTACCAGACATTCATCTTTCAGGATAAGAGAAAACCTCCAACGTTAAGTCATATCGGACGATGAATGAAATGATGTTCAAATGAGTACAGGGTACATAGAGCTTAGAGTTATCAGACATTCATCTTTCAGGATGAGAGAAATCCTCCAACGTTAAGTCATATCGGACGATGAATGAAATGATGTTCAGATGAGTACAGGGTACATAGAGCTTAGAGTTATCAGACATTCATCTTTCAGGATGAGAGAAATCCTCCAACGTTAAGTCATATCGGACGATGAATGAAATGATGTTCAAATGAGTACAGAGTACATAGAGCTTAGAGTTACCAGACATTCATCTTTCAGGATGAGAGAAATCCTCCAACGTTAAGTCATATCGGACGATGAATGAAATGATGTTCAGATGAGTACAGGGTACATAGAGCTTAGAGTTATCAGACATTCATCTTTCAGGATGAGAGAAATCCTCCAACGTTAAGTCATATCGGACGATGAATGAAATGATGTTCAGATGAGTACAGGGTACATAGAGCTTAGAGTTATCAGACATTCATCTTTCAGGATGAGAGAAATCCTCCAACGTTAAGTCATATCGGACGATGAATGAAATGATGTTCAAATGGTTACAGGGTACATAGAGCTTAGAGTTATCAGACATTCATATTTCAGGATTAGAGAAATCCTCCAACGTTAAGTCATATCGTACGTTAAATGAAATGATGTTTAAATGAGTACAGGGTACATAGATCTTAGAGTTACCATACATTCATCTTTCAGAATAAGAGAAAACCTCCAACGTTAAGTCATATCGGACGATGAATGAAATGATGTTCTAATGAGTACAGAGTACATAGAGCTTAGAGTTACCAGAAATTCATCTTTCAGAATAAGAGAAAACCTCCAACGTTAAGTCATATCGGACGATGAATGAAATGATGTTCAAATGAGTACAGGGTACATAGATCTTAGAGTTACCATACATTCATCTTTCAGGATAAGAGAAAACCTCCAACGTTCAGTCATATCGGACAATGAATGAAACGATGTACAAATGAGTACAGGGTACATAGAACTTAGAGTTACCAGACATTCATCTTTCAGGATAAGAGAAAACCTCCAACGTTCAGTCATATCGGACGATGAATGAAATGATGTTCAAATGAGTACAGGGTACATAGAGCTTAGAGTTACCAGACATTCATCTTTCAGGATAAGAGAAAACCTCCAACGTTAAGTCATATCGGACGATGAATGAAACGATGTACAAATGAGTACAGGGTACATAGAGCTTAGAGTTACCAGACATTCATCTTTCAGGATAAGAGAAAACCTCCAACGTTAAGTCATATCGGACGATGAATGAAACGATGTACAAATGAGTACAGGGTACATAGAGCTTAGAGTTACCAGACATTCATCTTTCAGGATAAGAGAAAACCTCCAACGTTAAGTCATATCGGACGATGAATGAAATGATGTTCAAATGAGTACAGGGTACATAGAACTTAGAGTTACCAGACATTCATCTTTCAGGATAAGAGAAAACCTCCAACGTTAAGTCATATCGGACGATGAATGAAATGATGTTCAAATGAGTACAGGGTACATAGAACTTAGAGTTACCAGACATTCATCTTTCAGGATAAGAGAAAACCTCCAACGTTAAGTCATACAGGACGATGAATGAAATGATGTTCAAATGAGTACAGGGTACATAGAACTTAGAGTTACCAGACATTCATCTTTCAGGATAAGAGAAAACCTCCAACGTTAAGTCATATCGGACGATGAATGAAATGATGTTCAAATGAGTACAGGGTACATAGAACTTAGAGTTACCAGACATTCATCTTTCAGGGTAAGAGAAAACCTCCAACGTTAAGTCATATCGGACGATGAATGAAATGATGTTCAAATGAGTACAGGGTACATAGAGCTTAGAGTTACCAGACATTCATCTTTCAGGATAAGGGAAAACCTCCAACGTTAAGTCATATCGGACGATGAATGAAATGATGTTCAAATGAATACAGGGTATATAGAGCTTAGAGTTACCAGACATTCATCTTTCAGGATAAGAGAAAACCTCCAACGTTAAGTCATATCGGACGATGAATGAAATGATGTTCAAATGAGTACAGGGTACATAGAGCTTAGAGTTACCAGACATTCATCTTTCAGGATAAGAGAAAACCTCCAACGTTAAGTCATACAGGACGATGAATGAAATGATGTACAAATGAGTACAGGGTACATAGAGCTTAGAGTTAGCAGACATTCATCTTTCAGGATAAGAGAAAACCTCCAACGTTAAGTCATATCGGACGATGAATGAAATGATGTTCAAATGAGTACAGGGTACATAGAGCTTAGAGTTACCAGACATTCATCTTTCAGGATAAGAGAAAACCTCCAACGTTAAGTCATACAGGA
The DNA here is from genome assembly GCA_030765055.1 of Mantis religiosa. Taxonomy (NCBI): domain Eukaryota; kingdom Metazoa; phylum Arthropoda; class Insecta; order Mantodea; family Mantidae; genus Mantis; species Mantis religiosa. The sequence continues at coordinate 18,764,718 of CM060954.1, forward strand.
CGATGAATGAAATGATGTACAAATGAGTACAGGGTACATAGAGCTTAGAGTTAGCAGACATTCATCTTTCAGGATAAGAGAAAACCTCCAACGTTAAGTCATACAGGACGATGAATGAAATGATGTTCAAATGAGTACAGGGTACATAGAGCTTAGAATTACCAGACATTCATCTTTCAGGATAAGAGAAAACCTCCAACGTTAAGTCATATCGGACGATGAATGAAATGATGTACAAATGAGTACAGGGTACATAGAGCTTAGAGTTAGCAGACATTCATCTTTCAGTATAAGAGAAAACCTCCAACGTTAAGTCATATCGGACGATGATTGAAATGATGTTCAAATGAGTACAGGGTACATAGAGCTTAGAATTACCAGACATTCATCATTGTCATTCAGTTGGCGAAAGTGTAATAAAGAATAAACATTTGAAACATGCAGAACAATTGAAAGTGGTGCAGAAGTAAATGTAAGGTTTGATTATCGCTTGAGAAACACTTACAAGGGAATTGAGACAGGTGAGACATTGACTGCTGTTCTCAATTTATCAAATTTAACAAAATAATTAATAATACCATAGAGCAAGTCGCCATGTAGTCCAGGAAGAAGAGAAGGAGTGAAAAACAAAAGAGGAAGGATGCTGATGATGAAAAAGATGCAAAATAAGGATCTGGGGAAATTCTGAGGTGTAGTTCCAACATAGCAAAACTTTAATGCTGTTCTTCGTTGTTTTATTTTTTATGTACTTTGGGTGCGTTCATCTTTAAAACTACTGCAGCCATAAGTCTATATATATGTCAATACCTAAACTGTTTTTAAAGGTCCTTGTAGAAATATATGTGAAAATTTGAATTAAAAAAAGAAATCTTGAATATAAAATAAGACCTGAAGCTTTCCTGTCGACGAATGCGATCACTGTCTTCTCGGGCAGCCAGCCAGGTGAAAAGATGATTAGATATCAACGTTTAGGGAGTGTGCATCTCTCCCATCATCAGGATATTTATAAAATGTTATAACAACAAATGAAATACTGGATATAACACAACTATAAACAAAGACAAAACACTATCAAAATTCGCATTACTGAACAAAAGACTGTTTTCAGTAAATTAAATGTCAGGTCAGAAGATGGCGTGAGTATAGAAGATTGTGTCAAAGAAACGTAACTACTTAACCTGATTATCAAGCTGTATTGATCTTTGCTTCTTAATTCGACAGATTTCCAATTTAAGGCCGGTTTCCAAGAGGAGCTGAACTGAAATCCAGCATCACCACGGACGTATTTAAGGGAGGTGTCCAGGGGGTCCGGACCCCCCAAATAAATTATCATTTCAAACTTTTAATAAATAGTTGAAATAAAACTTGGTTTAAAATAAATCGAGAAAGTTTATTCAGGCTTCTCATCTTAACATCTCCGTTCACTGTCAGGTAAACATGAAGCTATTTAAGAGATAAACGAAAAGCTACAGCTCAGGTAATGCTGCAGAAATCGTTAAAATACACAAATAATGTCAATTACAATAATATACTGCAAAGTTAACAAATTCCGATATATTATACTTTGTTGATTAGAGTTCCCAGATACTTACCTAAAGGTATGTATTTTTTAACTTCTAAGTTCCTATTCCCCTTTTTAAATCAAGGAGAACTAATACTTCAAACACATCAATCAGTGGTTCGCTTTTTAAATATCTGATTACTGCTTATATCACTTTATCCCAGGTAGAAGAACAAAAAATGTGCAATGTACAAGGCCTCTCTACAGATTTTTTCCAAAAGAACTAGACGAAAACAAGCTTTTCTAAGAACAATTTGTAGAAGCTTGGGTGGAGAAACTCGTGTGAATATAATACATTACACGTGTTTTTATTTTTTTTTTTACTAACACGATAAAAACACATCCCTGATTAATTATTTATTAAAAGCAAATAATTCCTGATAGATTTTTGGACCTCCCCCCCATGAAACTGACTTCTAAATACGTGCCTGTTCAACATAGACTTTTTGGACCCCCCCCTGAAACTGACTTCTAAATACGTGCCTGTTCAACATGGACTTTTTGGACCCCCCCTGAAACTGACTTCTAAATACGTGCCTGTTCAACATAGACTTTTTGGACCCCCCCCCTGAAACTGACTTCTAAATACGTGCCTGTTCAACATAGACTTTTTGGACCCCCCCTGAAATTGACTTCTAAATACGTGCCTGTTCAACATACACTTTTTGGACCTCCCCCCCATGAAACTGACTTCTAAATACGTGCCTGTTCAACATAGACTTTTTGGACCCCCCCCCTGAAATTGACTTCTACATACGTGCCTGTTCAACATAGACTTTTTGGACCTCCCCCCCCATGAAACTGACTTCTAAATACGTGCCTGTTCAACATGGACATTTTGGACCCCCCCCCATGAAACTGACTTCTAAATACGTGCCTGTTCAACATAGACTTTTTGGACCCCCCTGAAATTGACTTCTAAATACGTGCCTGTTCAACATAGACTTTTTGGACCTCCCCCCCATGAAACTGACTTCTAAATACGTGCCTGTTCAACATGGACATTTTGGACCCCCCCCCCTGAAACTGACTTCTAAATACGTGCCTGTTCAACATAGACTTTTTGGACCCCCCCTGAAATTGACTTCTAAATACGTGCCTGTTCAACATAAACTTTTTGGACCTCCCCCCCCCTCATGAAACTGACTTCTAAATACGTGCCTGTTCAACATGGACATTTTGGACCCCCCCTGAAACTGACTTCTAAATACGTGCCTGTTCAACATAGACTTTTTGGACCCCCCCTGAAACTGACTTCTAAATACGTGCCTGTTCAACATACACTTTTTGGACCTCCCCCCCATGAAACTGACTTCTAAATGCGTGCCTGTTCAACATGGACTTTTTGGACCCCCCCTGAGACTGACTTCTAAATTCGTGCCTGTTCAACATAGACTTTTTGGACCCCCCCTGAAACTGACTTCTAAATACGTGCCTGTTCAACATGGACTTTTTGGACCCCCCCTGAGACTGACTTCTAAATACGTGCCTGTTCAACATAGACTTTTTGGACCCCCCCTGAAACTGACTTCTAAATACGTGCCTGTTCAACATACACTTTTTGGACCTCCCCCCCATGAAACTGACTTCTAAATGCGTGCCTGTTCAACATGGACTTTTTGGACCCCCCCTGAGACTGACTTCTAAATACGTGCCTGTTCAACATAGACTTTTTGGACCCCCCCTGAAACTGACTTCTAAATACGTGCCTGTTCAACATAGACTTTTTGGACCTCCCCCCCCATGAAACTGACTTCTAAATACGTGCCTGTTCAACATAGACTTTTTGGACGCCCCCTAAAGCTGACTTCTAAATACGTGCCTGTTCAACATAGACTTTTTGGACCCCCCCTGAAACTGACTTCTAAATACGTGCCTGTTCAACATAGACTTTTTGGACGCCCCCTGAAGCTGACTTCTGAATACGTGCCTGTTCAACATAGACTTTTTGGACCTCCCCCCCATGAAACTGACTTCTAAATACGTGCCTGTTCAACATAGACTTTTTGGACCTCCCCCCCATGAAACTGACTTCTAAATACGTGCCTGTTCAACATAGACTTTTTGGACGCCCCCTGAAGCTGACTTCTAAATACGTGCCTGTTCAACATAGACTATTTGGACCCCCCCTGAGACTGACTTCTAAATACGTGCCTGTTCAACATAGACTTTTTGGACCCCCCCCTGAAACTGACTTCTAAATACGTGCCTGTTCAACATAGACTTTCTTGGACCCCCCCCCTGAAACTGACTTCTAAATACGTGCCTGTTCAACATGGACTTTTTGGACCCCCCCCCTGAGACTGACTTCTAAATACGTGCCTGTTCAACATGGACTTTTTGGACCCCCCCCCTGAAACTGACTTCTAAATGCGTGCCTGTTCAACATGGACTTTATGGACCCCCCCCCCTGAGACTGATTTCTAAATACGTGCCTGTTCAACATGGACTTTTTGGACCCCCCCTGAAACTGACTTCTAAATGCGTGCCTGTTCAACATGGACTTTTTGGACCCCCCCTGAAACTGACTTCTAAATGCGTGCCTGTTCAACATGGACTTTTTGGACCCCCCCCTGAGACTGACTTCTAAATACGTGCCTGTTCAACATAGACTTTTTGGACCCCCCCCCCCCCTGAAACTGACTTCTAAATACGTGCCTGTTCAACATAGACTTTTTGGACCCCCCCCTGAAACTGACTTCTAAATACGTGCCTGTTCAACATAGACTTTTTGGACCTCCCCCCATGAAACTGACTTCTAAATACGTGCCTGTTCAACATAGACTTTTTGGACGCCCCCTGAAGCTGACTTCTAAATACGTGCCTGAGCATCACGATTAAGCGTGCTCCTTTCAGAGGAAATCGCCAAAGCCTCCTTGACTCTCCGCTCCCAGTAACTGTTGTATTTTGCCAAGATGGTTGTCTCCCGAAAATTGGCTCTATGGTCGTTATTAAAACAATTCTCTGCCAGCCCAGACTTCTCATGTTGCACTAAACGAATGCTCCGTTCATGTTCGATTATTCTAGTAGTGATTTTCCTTCCGGTTTGTCCTATATACGGTGTCCCACATTCACAGGGGATACGGTACACTCCCGGAACTTGGAAGTTCAGTTTGTCTTTCACTGGTCTCAAAAGATGCTTAATCTTCGGAGATGGCTTGTGGATTGGTCCTGATGTTGTATTTGGCGAGAATTCTTGAAATATTTTTAGAAGTAAATTCTAGACATTTATTTAAAAAATCACCTGTCCTTTATTATAACTCCATAATAAGATCTATCATAGTCAATGAATTCTTAAGGTGTTTTGAAATAACAAGTAAAAGTTTTAAATTGGTGTGTTCAGTGGTTCTTGAACTAAACGCACCAGAAAACTCTCATTTTAACATTAGTAAGATAGGCCTGTTCCAGCTCACCTTAAATAGTGAATCGAAGGCAATGCTAATTTAAAATGACTGACTCGACATTGTCGGAACCAATGCAAACATACTTTTCATTGTTCTTTTTCATGCTTTAAACCATTAACATTTGAAGTGCATTGGGGGGGGGCGCCGTCATTGACACTTACGGACAGGCATGACCATTGGGAGCAAGTTGGCCTCTGGTACTTTACGTAACATATAATCAGGGTGTTGGCAGAACCCCGGGACGACGATGGCATTTATCTCCACAAAACTGGAAATCTAGGCGATTTAAACGTGTAACAAGGAATTTAGGAGTTTAAAAATTAAACTGGTTTTGGAATTTTCGGAGAAGAATGGTGGTTAATTGCCCCATAACGCGTAACGATGTGTAGATACGCAGTTTAGAAATAATTTGCCTGTAGCTCGAGGCAGAACTAAATGTGTTCTTTTTGTAGATGACCTGAATGTTAGTGTTCGTCGACGGACATCCTGTTGCACTGACCTTGAACCGCTAACACTCAATATGGTCAACTTAAATCATGATTAGCAGTCTTTTGTCATGATTTACATTGTTTTATTCAAGGGTTTGTTTATCAAATTACCGAGCGGGAAGCGTTTGTGGGACGTCGTGGGGTTCATTCCCAGCCTCCTCCTCAGGTTTTAAACAGAATATATTATATTTTATTCACGTTTGGAGGACACTTTGTAATCGAATGTTCTATAAACGGCTGATCAATAAAGAATGATAATTTGTTTTGACAATGTACACTTATCCTCATAATTTTGAGGGTCCTTCTCAAAATAGTCTCCCCTGAATGCGATGCACTTGTCCCAGCGTTTCTGCCAGTCTTCAAAGACATGCTGGAAACCATTTTATGACAGATCCTTCAAAATCGCCTCCGCAGCCTTCACCACTGCTTCTGATGATGGATAATGCCTCCCACGAAGGCGTTTCTTCAAGTTAGGGAAAAGAAAAAAGTGACATGGGGCTAAATCCGGACTATAAAGAGGGTGAGGGATGCACTTAACGTTGATTTTTGCAGGATATTCAGCAACAACATTGGCAATATGCGGCCACGCATTATCGTGGTGCAGCATCCAGCCTGCTTCACGGAAATGTGGTCTTTTGCGCCTGAAATGGACTTGTAATGTTTCCAGGACATCTCTGTACTATTGTCCAGTTACTGATGTGTGTGTAATTACAACATGCTGATAAACCATCCCATGAATAACAAAGAATGTGATGGCCATAACTTTCCCAGCAGAAGCAACCTCTTTTGCTGTTTTTTGGGAGGGAGGTTGGTGATGAAGGAGATTTCCACACTGAGCTTTGCTGTTTGTTCTCAGGATCAAAATGATGTAGCCAAGTTTCATCAGCAGTGATTACGTTTTAAAGAAACTCCGGATCTTCCTCTAACATCAACTTTCATGCACATGTCCTTTTGTTCGGGAATCAACAGTCTTGGAACCCATCGCGCACAAACACGTCTCATGTGTAATGTTTCTGTCACCAACGTGTGGGTGGCACACAATGAAATGTTCAGTATTTCAGAAAGTGATCTTAAGGTAATTCGTCGATCCTCTCTCACAATGACAGCAGCAGCAATATTGATGTTTTCCTCCGTAAGAGCAGTAACTGGAGCACCGGGTCCACCTTCCTTTGAAATTGATTGTCTCCCCTCTTTAAACATTTTAAACCACCTTCGAGCTGTGCTGTAGGGAAGAACAGACTCTCCATAGGCCTCCTGTAACATTGTATAGGCCTCAGCTGAAGATTTGTTGAGACGAAAGCAGAATTTCAAAGCTGCATATTGTTCCTCGCTTGTTACCTCCATTGCAGCGGTAGGCGATACTGAACATGTCTGAACTTGGCTGGTTCTCACAGGCGGGAACCAGGAGTACCAACAATGAAACTACTACGATGTGTTTGTTTCACATTAAGCTAACAGAATATAATAAGATTGAATTTTAGTGACAAAATTATGACTGTAAAAAATTATGACTATTATTTATTGAACAGCCCTCGTATTTAATTTGGGAAGCCACTTTGTTAAAGAACTTTAAAGAGCTGTGTTTTGGTTCATTCTTTCTGGGCACCTTTTAAGAAATTATAATGTTGCTGATGATTAGATTTGAAAATTCCGAAGATGTAATAAATTTAGAGAGTACTGAATTTCATTCTCCCAGTCGGCATATGAGAATTCGCATCCCAAGGTCGTAGTCACTAATTCCTGCTGCTTCACCACAATAAATATTATCAAGTTTGAATGAATAGAGCCAGACTGAAAAATTCAATGCCATAGCCGGGATTTGAACCACCGATCTCCCGCTCTCCGTGCGCTTGCTCTAGCCACTGAGCTACTATGGCCAACATGCTGACATGGCATTAAATTCTGCAACTGACTCGTATGTTTCCCGATAGACCACCAGAGATTCTCATATACAATGAGACACGCAACTTATCTCCATCAATTTACTTAATAACATAGTGGTTTAACTATGAAGCCTGGGACTTAAAGTACTTATAGCATAGTACGTACTTTAAACTTCTTTAGTCACTTGACCCTTTGAAATTGATTTTCTGAATCCCTAGAAACCCTTCATTTCTTTATACACTTGTCAGTATTAGCCACTTACGACGGTCGGCTGAGTGTACAAGAACAGGCCACGGACAATTGATGTTCTCAAGGAATCCATTCGAACCGAAATAAGTAACATTGGCGAGGATACTGTCCGTAAAACTTCAGAGAATATGATGAGACGAGTACAAACATGTATAGATGCTGGTGGAGGACACTTGCAACATTTTCTCTGAGATTTAAATAGTGTAATGTAATCTCCCAATTGTGTATTATATTCTCCCAAAGTTGCAGTGTGTCCTATTATTGGTTCAGAAGTTATGGCTTATTGAAATGGTTCAGATTTATATGGATCACACTGTGTATGGAAAATTTAGGTGGAGTGGAATACTGTGATTTGTGGCTTCGTGGAATCAAAGGTCCAACTCGCAGAACTTCAATTAAGGGATAGAGAAAGGGAAAGGGAAACCTGTAATACAGCAAGCGTCAGATAAGTCTACCGCTACAGCCTACATCCCGTTTACCTGCAATCTATCCAGCAGAATCAGCCGAATTCTCACCAAATACAACATCAGTACCATTCACAAGCCACCTCCGAAAATTAAACATCTGTTGAGACCAGTGAAAGACAAACTTGACTTCCAAGTTCCGGGAGTGTACCGCATTCTCTGTGAATGTCCGACACCGTATATAGGACAAACCGGAAGTACCATCACTACCGGAATAATCGAACATGAACGGAGCATTCGTTTAATGCAACCTGAGAAGTCTGGGCTGGCAGAGCATTGTTTTGATAACGACCATAGAGTCAACTTTCGGGAGACGACCATCTTGGTAAAATGCAACAGTTACTGGGAGCGGAGAATTAAGGAGGCTTTGGCGATTTCCTCTGAAAGGAGCACGCTTAATCGTGATGCTGATTTCAGTTCAGCTCCTCTTGAAAACCGGCCTTAAAAATGGAAATCCATCGAATTAAGAAGCAAAGATCAATACAGCTTGATAATCAAGTTAAGTAGTTACGTTTCTTTGACACAATCTTCTATACTCACGCCATCTCCTGAGCTGGCATTTAATTTACTGAAAACAGTCTTTTGTTCAGTAATGCGAATTTTGATAGTGTTTTGTCTTTGTTTATAGTTGTGTTATATCGAGTATTTCATTTGTGGTTATAACATTTTATAAATATCCTGATGATGGGAGACATGTACACTCCCGAAACGTTGATATCTAATCATCTTTTCACCTGACTGGCTGTCCGAGAAGAAAGTGAGCGTATTCGTCGCCAGGAAAGGTTTTTTGTGTGTGTGTAATTTACCTCCACCAACGTTAAGTCATATCGGACGAAGAATGGAATGGGTGAAATGATGCTCAAATGATCCCAGGGTCCATAGAGCTTAGAGTTACCCGACATTCGTCCTACAGGATAAGGGAAAACCCCGGAAAAAACATTATCCACGTAACTCACCCTGGCCGAGGTTCGAACTCGTGACCTCTTGAACGTGAGGCAGACACGCTGCCATCTACGCTACCGAGGCGGGCCCCAGGAAAGATTCAAGTGTTATTTTACTAAAGACTGTTTCCTACAATTTTAAAATTTCCTCTTCTGCAACTAGTACCCATATCTTAAAGGGACTGGCATTAGTAGATGGAGCTAGTTCCTCAGTTCCAGATATCCGGGTTGTCATCTTTCCTCTTCTGCATAATCAGTTGTGTATGTCCGCTCTGGTACTCTCCTCTGGCTCTCCTGGAATTCTCCTTCTTTCTATGGTTTCTGTTCTTCTTTCCTATATCCATAACTGGCGTCTTCTGTTTATCGGTTGTCTTACATTATGTCTTCAGGTCTGGTAATCTGTACCTTCAGTTTCTCTTGGCGCTATTTCCCTCCGACGATCTCTTAAGTTATATTCTTTCCTCGTAGATTGAAATGTTCCTATATTTCTTTCTTGAAGTCTTTTGTCCTGGGTCTTATATTCTTATAACGCCTTAGCAGATATTATCTGAGACATATTTTATACATTTGTTATTCTAAATATATGTAAGAATTATCAGCGGCAAGTGGCCGTTCTAATACACACAAACCATGTGTTGGAAAACATACGAAGGTTAGAGTAAAAACTGAAAGGTTCAATGCCACAGGCGGATTTTGAACTACTGGGCTACCATGGTAACATGTCGATATGACAACAGTTTCTCCAGCTGATTCACATATTCTCGGCCGATCATTAAATAAATAAATAATTGACGGCGTAACAGCCTAAATCGTGCTCGTTCTGCCAACTTGACCTCCAACCTACCGAACACATACACAAGGCTAAGGTGCGAAGTCCTCAAACCGATGATCTGCTAAGCATCTCCATGATCCAAACCGGAATGCTGCCAATATTTGATCCAAATTCGCTATCTGTTGCAGAGTCTTATTCCTCACAGTAATTGAGTGGGCAGCGGTGCCATTACCCGGGACTTAAAATCCGCAACATCATGGGTAAGTTGGAACTCAGAGCACAACGTTACAGCCCTCTACATCACGTCGCAGGACTCACTTAAGCCAATGATGACTCACATTACATAGACGCTTAATTCCCTGGCTTTTTAATGTATTTTTATTAAAATTTTCCACATTTTTTAAGGGCAACCAACGACAGGTCATTTTTCTGAGATACAAAAGTCGTGTCTAAGCTTTGGAACGTTACAATATATTCAATAAGATATAAAATACATAAAATATAAAAAAAGCCGAAGTACTAAATACAAACTTATAAAAAAAGACATTCAGGCAGGGACGGCTTCTCAATGGGGTAGCATGGTTGCGCTACAACCAAAATGCTGGGTCTCCCTTTAATGCAAGGGCATGTTCCATTTGGCGTTCAGTTCGACCTTGTCTAGTGCAGTGGCCCTCAGCGCGCTGTATTGTTTGCAGGTGCCAAGTAGTTCACTCTCAGTTGCAAACCACTGGTATACAATGGGGAGGTATAGGGCAGCATGAACCTTAGGTGTGCCGAGGCAAGTAGGAGGGAAGGGCGGGGCTTATGGCTGCATAAGGTTGGTTAACCTAGCAGCCAGAGAATAGTGAATGCCAAACCTTCTCCTTCTGTTTTCAGCGCCACCTGTCATTCTCATATTAAATGTTCGCATCGGTCAACTATTACCACAGATTACTATTACCTACCAGAGCATAGCCACATGTTTTGTGCCGTGTTTTGTTAGCTGTGTCGTGTTTTGAGTAATGAATAAGAGTGACTTATTTAAATACAACTATATTGTTATATATAAGGATAAACAATGAATTCCATAAAGGGTCTATTAGCACATCCTTTTTAAAAATGAGCTTAGAAGAAAAAAAACGAAAATAAACGACTTGGAAGTCCCGCGCCAAATATAAACATCACATAGGTAGTCAAAACAAAAACAAGATACCTGAACAGGAACTTTAACAACAATATATATGAGAAATATAATTTGATGTGTGGTTATAATATTAAAAATAGTCTGTTTTGCTTTCCTTGCGTTCTCTTTGGCGGTGAAGATCCGTGGACAAAACATGGCGTGAATGCTTTGCAGCATCTTCATGATCGCGCTAAAAACACGTAACTTAAAAACTGCACATGAAAAACACAGTTTTGCTATGCTTGGCAATGTAAATATAGCAGAGCAGATGGACAGTGCATATCGGAGAACAATTGAAGAACACAACCAAAAAGTGGCTCAAAATAGGTATGTTTTAAACATTATTGTTAACTGCATTAGGTTTTGTGGAGCCTTTGAGTTAGCTCTACGAAGACACAATGATTCAGCTACGTCAAGCAACCTTGGTATTATTCGGGGACTGATAAACTTCAGTGCAGAGCTAGACTGTGTTCTGAAAAACCTATCTGGAGAATGCTGCAGTGTTTAAGGGGACCTCCAAGATAATCCAGAACGAAATCTTGCAATGTACACTTGAACTCTGTCATGAAGAGATATCAAGTCCATTTTTAGCTTAATAAATAGAAGAGTGTTATACTCTAGAGTGTTTCTGAAATACGCATGTTGTGTTATACGCTGTGAATTACCGTTAACTTGTGTATACAGCAGTCTATAGTGGCAGGATTAAAGAACGGTTTGTTACTTTAAAAAAATTAAATTGCATGGATAAATTTGTGAACCACCGATTTTCGGAGCCACCAGCCGCCCCTGCATTCAGGTGATATTGGATGTCCGTTTACTTTGTTTTAGTCACTAGATTTATCTAATTGCAGATCTTTCCTTACTTATAATTAATAGTTGTAGAGTGATTTAACTTTACGGCCTTATTCTTCTGCCTTCATTGACATTCAGTTGTAGGAAAGCTTTGTCTTAAGAAATTTGCCTTCTTTACATAAGTATAAATGCCAAGCCAAAAATATAACAAACACGTGTTGTTCTTTTTTCTTTACTGTTGTTTGTTCTTTCGTTGAAGGAAGTATACCACATTCTTACTCTTAAAGTGTTCTACATTAAGAAGTATTTAAACATAAAGCCCTGGCATGGCTTCCTTCACAATGAAAGTAGATTTACTGCACATAAAAAAAACCTCAAGCCTATTTGAAGAGCCTCTCAGCAATATTGTCTTCTCTTTCACCCCCAATAAAGAACGGAACGTCGAGAACCATGATATTCACTCGTATCAAAGCTTGGTCACAGCACCAAAACAGGATATTTGTGTTTTACTTATGTAAATTTGAGCAGGATATTAAATCATTATCAAAACCTTTAAAAATATTATTCCGAAGAAACAGTGGGAAATTGGCATGAAAATATATTCGCATTAATTTACAGGAACCGAATTAAGCTTGGGCAAACTCTCGCGGATACAATTCTCACATTCCATGTAGTATATAAGAACGGCAGGCAGGACAACGTAGCGGGGAGGTCCGAAACTACAGGGTCGCTCGACTGTACGAGCAACTTTAAAATGAAACGCTCTGGCTATTTCAAAGAACACTTGGCGCGAAATGCGACACTGGGCCACAGTGTACAAAGTGGCACTAACCCATGTAGTGACCATGACCTCCCTTTTGATTAATTTTAGAATTATTTACTAGTGACTTTGTATTGCTATTGCTCAAAAAAGTACTGAATTGCAAGGTTATGGAAAGAGAGAGTTAACATTAAAAGAGCAAGAGGATATAAAATACATAATAATCATCCAATATATAATTATAGGTATATATTTATATATAATAATTGTATTAATGGTAGTTCTGATGTAACAATAAAAGTACATAATGAAAGAATACAAGAACCACCACAATTTACGTACAAAGAAGAAAGTAATAATGAATAAGAAATGCCAAAAAAGATTTTAAATTGCCGAATATTTATGAAGATAGAGTCAACATAAAAATTTCAATGCCAAGGCCGGAATTTGAACCACAGATCTCATGGTTTCCGTCCAGTCACTCTAACTCATTGAGCTACCATGGCCAACGTGCCGTCCTGACATTAAATTCTCCATTTGACTCGTCTATTTCCCCGGTAAACCACTAGAGGCTCTCGCATTCGAGATACACCGTTTGTGGCGACTTACTATCGTAAGTACTTAAGTCCCAGGCTTCATCATTTAACTCTTATTATTTAAGTTAATTGATGGAAATTATTCATTTATCCACACTAGCCATATAGGCTAAGGTCTTTGATAGAGTTAATATGAAAAATTCAATGCTATGGTGTGAAGAAATGATTAATTTCACTTCAATTAACTTACATAATAAGAGTTAAATGATGAAGCCTGGGACTTAAGTACTTACGATAGTAAGTCGCCACAAACTGTGTATCTTGAATGTGAGAGCCCCTAGTGGTTTACCGGGGAAATATATATGAGTCAGTTGGAGAATTTAATGTCAGAACGGCACGTTGGCTGTGGTAGTTCAATGGATAATAGCGACTGTACGGAAATCAAGAGATCCGTCGTTCAAATTCCGGTCATGGCATTGAATTTTTCATGTTGACTCTATCTATCAAAAAGGTCGCGCCGTGGTTCAGTGGTTAGACCGCTTGCCTCTCACCAAGGTGGCCCGGGTTCAATCCCAGGCGACCGCAAAGTGAGATTCGTGGTGGACAACACGGCGCTGGGGCGGGTTTTCTCCGGGATCTCCGGTTTCCCCCGCCATCTCATTCCACCGGATCTCCATCTTCATCTCATGTATCATCTTTGTCATCGCCTGCGGTGTCATCGGTGGGCGTTGAACACTACCCATTTTTCTATCTATCGAAACCCTTAGCCTGTGGCTAGTGCGGAGAAATGATTAATTTCCATCAATTAACTGAAATTTATGAAAATTTTGAGTTCATGCTCAAATTAAGTACGTTTAAGGAGCAGAAAGCGTTAATAGTAGCATTAAGACCTATGATTCGTAAATTGTATGAAAACAGTTCATTTCCAGTACGAGAAGCTTTAGAGAGAAATGAGATACAAACGAAGAATTTTTCTACACATCCAGAGCAGTTGTTAGGTTTAATAAATAAAACCTACGAAAGAATAGAAGAAAATTTAGATCCTGAGAAGCTTTATTGTGACTTTGTGTTATGTTATGGTAGAATAGCACTCGATCCGAAGTTAAGTTGGCCTCACTGTTATGTTTCGACCAGACATGAAAATGCAGCCAAATCTAAAATCTTAAAGAAGAATATTACTGTTTGCATTACTAATAATAACGCGGCGTTTACATCTAACCAACGTGTTATCAAGTCAATACTAACCAATCAATAAGAACAGATAATAATTTGCATAATTAAATTGGATCATTTGTAGCTGCTCTAAATTTCAAGAGCAAAACAATGCAGTAATAAGAAAACAGTAAAAATGAAGATTCCTTATAGAGTAACTACCAGTAGAAATGCTGTACTTAATACAAAAAGTTCTAATAATAATATGACCCTGAGGGTAAGTGAAATCAATTAAATGCCTCAAGAATAAGGAACATTTATTTAGGAAGAGTAAGCTCAGTAATTTACATTGGGCGGCGCAGTAAGCTGATGACGGACGGGCGCCCTTAGGGATAGCTCGGATACTCCCTGGTAGAACGAGGCCCGGGTCCAGGACTGATGAGAGTAGAACCTCTGGACTCAACTCTTGGTGCTATCAGCTATTGTTGCTTTGAATACGGTGTATTATTACTGTGCAGTTTCTAAACAGATGTTTTGTTTTAAACACTGTGATAAACTTGGAATTTGTAGATAATCAGCAGATAAGATAATTGTGTTTACTAGTACATCAAGTGCTTTAGCACAAAACAAATATTCTTTGATGTGTGCAGCGACCGACCATGAGGTTTTCGAATCTTTGTGACTGTTGAACTTCTCTCAAGAGGTAGCTATGTGCTCTGTGAATTCCATTTTAAGAAGTAAAACAGATGAATTGACTTACGAAGAAAAAGTTGTAATAAAGCGACTAGGACATCTGCAGACCAATTTGGCAGTTGAGCGTGTTAAGGCCGGTTTCCAAAAGGAGTTGAACTGAAATCCAGCATCACGATTAAGCATGCTCCTTTCAGAGGAAATTGCCAAAGCCTCCTTAATTATCCACTCCCAGTAACTGTTGTATTTTACCAAGATGGTCGTCTCCCGAAAATTGGCTCTATGGTCGTTATCAAAACAATGCTCTAACAGTCCAGACTTCTCAGGTTGCATTAAACGAATACTCCGTTCATGTTCGATTATTCTAGTAGCGATGGTCCTTCCGGTTTGTCCTATATACGGTGTCCCACATTCACAGGGAATGCGGTACACTCCCGGAACTTGGAAGTCCAGTTCCTCTGTCACTGGTCTCAACAGATATTTAATCTTCGGAGGTGGGTTGTGGATGGTCCTGATGTTGTATATGTCGAGAATTCTGTTGATTCTGCTGGATCAAACAAAGCTAGGAAAGGGAAACCTGTAATACAGCAAGCGTCAGATAAGCCTACCGCTAGAGCCTGCATCCCGTTTACCGGCAATCTATCGGGCCTTAAAAATGGAAATCCATCAAATTAAGAAGCAAAGATCAATACAGCTTGATAATCAAGTTAAGTAGTTACGTTTCTTTGACACAATTTTCTATACTCACTCCATCTCCTGACCGGGCATTTAATTTACTGAAAACAGTCTTTTGTTCAGTAATGCGAATTTTGATAGTATTTTGTCTTTGTCTATAGTTGTGTTATATCCAGTATTTCATTTGTGGTTATAACATTTTATAAATATCTTGATGATGGGAGAGATACACACTCCCAAAACGTTGATATCTAATCATCTTTTCACCTGGCTTCCTGCCCGAGAAGAAAGTTAACGTAAATCATTGTACAACAATTTTTTTAAGGAAAGTTGGAGCTGAACTAAATTAATTTATCATTAGAGTTTGGAAGGCTAACACGCACTGGACACGATGACAGTTAAGATTGCTTGTTGACAGAGGTGAAGGCCAGACGACAGACGTAAAAGGGTCCAAAAGAGGTATATATGAGAGCAAATGACAGTTTTCATGCGCCGCTGTTAATCCTCGACCCCTTTTCTCAAGACCCCTCTTGCTCTGAACTCTACCGTTAAACAAACAATGCAGCGCGCACCAGGAGATCTCAACGCTGGGATAGCAAAGCAACCTTCACCTGCTATACGCCACCTTACTTCCGGTAAACCACCTTTGTTTCTCACGCGAATGCCACTCAACTCACGTAAACAAAACTATAACTGTTGTTAGAAGTCAAACCGTACCCAATGGTATAATGTTTTAGGTTATCTATGATAAAGGTGCGAGAAATGCGTGATTTGTGCACTTAAGTTGCTTTCGGAACTATCTTTTTGTACAAACTACACCGAAAAAATAGCTTGTTCTTATATTTACTTCATTTTATTCCATACTGACGTCAGCAGAGATGTTCTATTACACATTTACGTATAGGTCATTATGTAATCCCTTTGAAATTCCATTCTGTTTGGAAATTAATTGTTCTTTCACACTGGCCGTATGTAGGCTAAAGTATGGAAAGTTAGAGCCAGACTGAATCTTCTGGTTGCCGTCCAGCTGCTCTAACCCTTGAGCTACTATGCCCAACTTGCCAACAAGACATTAAATTCTCCAACTGACTCGTGTTTTTCCCGGTAAACCACTAGGATAGGGAAGGATACTGCAAGAAGGTCCAGGAGCTGGAAATGCAATATTGCTGAAACGATGGTGTAACAGAAAATGCAATTGATGAAATTATTAACACATCTGAGGATACCAGCGATGTAAGTGACGCAGTAGACTTGGAAATCGAAGAATCACAAAGCGAGTGAGTGTTTATAGCTGTCATAATATTTTTTTCTACCTTTATGTATTTCGTAACAGTAAATATATAAGCATACAGCATATCGAATGGAGTTCAATTGTTTGTTGACATATCTCATATCTTCGCCTATCTTACCGCAATTTGGCTGAATTGTGTTTTTCTAGGTTGACTATACTGCAGAAACAAGAACATGTTAGCTCTTTCTTCTTCCCCTCTGCCCGCACCACACCGTAAATCCAGCGCTCAAGAAATCGTGCGCATATACTATGTAAATTGGATGGAAAAACTCGTCTTTTCTGTGTGTTTGCAGACTTCGTTTGATATTCAGTTTCAAGATATGGTTTATTATACATGTTGGATATGAGAGGTTTCTGCTCAAACTGATATAAATTCTGTAAGGGAGTACATTAAGTATAAAAAGCCATTGCATTAGTATACAGTTTTGTCCAATACACATTACATTACTTTACTTCAGACTTATAAGTGTGTTTGGTATACAAATATCCATAAAAGGGTTGGTTTTCTTGATCGTGGGGAAGATAAGACTTGATTTTTTTTAAAATCAACCAATTTTCAAAAATAATTACAAAACTTTCTGTAGACGTCTATCAAAATAGCGGGAAGAAAGAGAAAACAACGGGAATCCGCAAACCACGCTACTAACCTAGCAATTTGAATAAAAATGCCCCATGTCCAGGATATGAGGGGATTCTGTGTTCTGTGCCAAATAAATACTTCAACTAATTATTGAATGCAGAGTTTAAGGGGAGCCAGAAAGCATTTGGGGGGGGGGGGGGTGAAATTTCACAAAATGAGTTATAGCCAAAATAATCTTCTCTGATGATCGTAGAAGCAAATAATGATATTTATTTTCCTGTCCCATAGCTTTAAAAGTCCTAAATAGACTCATTTTGAAAAGGCTGCACAATGTGGCACGCCCCCTATTAGTCATTTGTAACTTTTCTCTCCTTGGTTGTAACCTTATTGAAGAGCACACTCTTATTAGGTAAGGAAGTCCTTGTTTTGTCTATTAATATTAATCTGTGTATCTGATTAATTTTTCCATGCTTTGTTTAGCATGTTTTGATTTATTAGTTTTCAAGATGGGAAGAAGGAATAATTTTGGTGTAAGAAATCGGCATGGGAATCTGTATAAACAGTTTAAGTAATCACGATTACATAATAGAAAAGTTACATCCCCTAAAATGGAAAAAAAAAAAAAAATGTAGTAACACATGACAATATGTTGACTTCGTCAAACCTAACCTCAAACATTGACGATGAATGTGAAGTGAAAATTAGTTCTTCGAGGAAAACATTGGTTTCTTCATTGTGTTATGGCAGTGATGACAGTTGAACTAAAGTAAATAATGATATTACATCAACAAGTTTTCAGTTAGTAGATATAGGAACTTTGTACAGTGTAAATTTTGTGAAAATGAAAATTGTTCTCTTATCAGAGGACACCAAGGAACAAAATGAGTTATTAGCTACATTATCACTCAATTGGCAAAAGTATAATACATAATATACATTTGAAACATCCAGAATAATTGAAAGTATTGCAGAAGTAAATGTAAAGTTTGGTTATGGCTTGAGAAGCATTGGCAAGGGAATTGAGGCAGGTCAGACATTGGCTGCTGTTCTCTATTTACCAAATTTAACAAAATAATTAATAATACCATAGAGAAAGTGACCATGGAGTCTAGGAAGAAGAGCAGGAGTGAAAAACAAAAGAGGGAAAATACTGATTATAAAAAAGATGCAGAATATGGATCTGGAGAAATTCTGAGGTGTAGTTCCAACATAGAAAAACTTTAATGCTGTTTTTCTCCGTTTTATATTTTTTATATACTTTGGGTGTGCTCATCTATAAAATTACTGAAGCTACAAGTCTACAGTTTTTCTGGAATTAAAGCAATACTTAAACTGGTTTTTAAAGTTACTTACAGAAAGATATGTGAAAATTTGAATTAAAAAATAAATGTTCAACATTTTTAGAAGTAAATTGAAGACATTTCTTTAAAAAATCACACATCCTTTATTAAAACTCCAAAAAAGATGTATTATTTTTAATGAATTGTCAAAGTATTGTAAAATAACAAGTAAAATTTATTTATACTTTCAGTGGTTCTTGAGCTAAGCGTACCAGAAAACTCTCATTTTTACATTGTTGAGATAGTCTGTTCCGGCTCATCTTAACGGTACATGAGGGATTTAGAGGCAAATAGGTGCGCCTATATAAATAATATCGTTTTTCAACAAATCGGAATTTGGAAAGATAGAGTCAGACTGAAAAATTCAATGCCATAGCCGGGATTTGAACCACGGATCTTCTGGTCAGTTGGAGAATTTAATGTCATATCGGCACGTTGGCCATGGTAGCTCAAGGGTGGCCGCGCCGTGGCTCAGTGGTTGACTCTCACCAAGGCGGCCCGGGTTCGATCCCAGGCGACAGCAAAGTGAGATATGTGGTGGACAACACGGTGCTGGGGCGGGTTTTCTCCGGGATCTCCGGTATCCCCCGCCATCTCATTCCACCGGTGCTACATCTTCATCTCATGTATCATCAGTGCCACCGCCTGCGGTGTCGTATGTAGTAAAAGCGGGCGTTAAACACTACACATTTCACATTTCATTTTTAGCTCAAGGGTTAGAACGGCTGGACAGCAACCAGAAGATTCGTGGTTCAAGTCCCAGTTATAGCATTGAATTTTCCAGTCTGACTCTATCTTTCCATACTTTAGCCTGCACACGACCAGTGTGAAAGAACAATTAATTTCTAGATCTGAATTTCTTTAAAATATGGACATGAGCGGTTTCTGCACCAAGCGTTTCATTTATTATGGTGGGAAGGATCTGTGGTGTAAAAATGTAACTTCTTAGCAATTTGTCCCTCAACTAGCTTTTGGGGAAGATGCATTATGAGCAAATCAGCGTGTAATGCTTGTGGTATAACTTACAGGAGATAAATCGAGAACTCCAGAAATCAGTGCCAGGTCTCTTAAGATGGAATATCTAGAAACATGATAAATATGCATATTTGGTGAGAAGTGACCAACCAAGGACATTACCCCAGATAATAAGAAATGTACGCATAAGTGTGCTAAGCCCAGTGGAACTTTCGTTTTGTTTCCTCAGTGAAATAGTGCAAAAAATGTGAAGATGTAGGTCTAGTGCAGGAAGGGGAAAAAGACTATAACCGGTTCCTCTGTTGCCCTCCCCGCCCCCTCCTTCTCGCCCCTTTTTTAGCAAACACAAAACAAGGAAAAGGAAGGGCGTGCTTAAAAAGTAATGAAGATTCGCGGCTACGACCATAACAGTTGCAGACGTGAAGCTGGGGAGATGTGTGAATGCGCTTCTGTACAGAAAGTGATACCAACTTGAAGAAGGTGTGTAACAGTGTTTGTTGTGAGTGCTATTCCAAGCTTCCGGTGCTGGGAAATGTTCGCTTGACGTCACTAGTGAAGCTTGGAATTTCACACTTTGTGTTAATTTCAGGTATATTTCGAAATTTGTTAAAATAGTGAACATTATCGTTTTATGCTTTCGTGTAACCGTTGAATAGAAAACTATGGAAATTATTGAAAAACAACATAATTTCTTAAATATAATACAATACTTTTAACATATTAAAGTTCCAAAAACTAAATTGATATTTTCTCATAAATATCTATAACGATTAATATCTATAACTTAAAATTAAGTATGATGTGGTTAATAATGCAGAAATACATTCAAAATGGTAGCCGAGCTAGAAAGAAAACAGCAAAATTTAGTTAAATTCTTCCACGTGAATGATTGTTTTATGGTCAGGATGTGTTTTCCTCTAATTTCACGTTTACTCATTAATTTTAGGTAATGTAATTTATAAATACGTAAAATATGAAGCTATTAACAGAGAAACAAACAAATATATACAAATATAATAACTGGTAACTTAAACTTCACTTATCTTATAAGAAATGATGATAATTCTTATAAATTCTCTGGGATCGCGATTTCATGTAAACTTATACATATTCTCAGCCGGAAACGCCAAAGCTGTTGTCGTTGTTACGAACGCTAGATGTTCATATGTTTTTGTTAGTACTACCAAATTTAAAAACAATCGACTGCCGGTATTTCAAAATTCATTACGCAATGTTTGTTTTTAAAATAAATATATTTTACCAAACCATTTAATCTATCGGACCATTTAATTGTTTTAATAATTTAACTTCTGGATTTATTTTATGGTTAAATCACCAAAAATGATCTGCTACGGCCGATTTATCACTCTGTTTATACTTAATGTTAGGAAAATGTTCTTTCGTTCTGCTTTCTAAATTACGTTTTGTCTTTCCAATATAAGCTTTATCAAAATCGAAACAATTAAACTGATAAACACCAGATCTTTTACTATTAAGAATTTTAATTTTTTTAGAGAAATGCAATAAATTTTAATACCATAATTATTTTGAGGAACTAAAGTTATAACAAATACTTCAAAAAAAATTGAAAATGTTTATTAACCCAAGGATAGGTATTTTTTTTAAATTATAATCGTCTTTTATTTTTTAGGGTAGAAATATCATTCACAGCTTTTTGATATTTAAATTTTTCAATTTTTTATTTATAAAGTCTGTATTAAACCATTAATTAAAGCAGTATTAATAATATGTTTATATTCTTTATTAAATTCATCTTTATTCATGCCTATAGTTATTAACCTATAAATCAAACTATTGAAAACAGCAAATTTATGTGAAGAAGAGTTAAAACTTTTATTCTTTTGTAATTATAAATATAAGTAGACTTCCTAAAAATACCAAAGTTTAATATATTATTATTTCTTATTATCTTTAGATCTATAAAAGGAAGAAATCCATTAACTTCAGTCACTAATGTAAATTTTATAGCTTTATCTTGCAAATGTAGTAATTTTAAAGCATCGTTTATGAGTTTATCAGGAACTAGCAAAAATGTCAACAAAATATCTATACCAAAACTTTAAAAATCAAAGGGAATGCTTTGTGACTGGCATTTTTTGTAATTTATGTTAACACATGTCATGATCTAGAAGGCCTTGAGCAAGGAAGTTTAATTACATTATAAAGTAATATAATTACATTTTTACAACTGCTAATAGGTTTTCTAGCGTCATAGTCGAGTCTAAGCAGGATATAGGTATAAAGCAGTAAATGTAGGAGCAAAAACGAACTTTAAATTATTAGATTTTGAGCTATAGAATATCCATTAATTTCAAATCTCATTGGTGTATAAGACAATAATGAGACGATAGGTACTTTGATAAAAGACACTCTCGTATGATCATATAAGGACACCAGGAAAAGTGGATTGGTTTTGTAAAATCAATTTTGGATTTTAATTTCTTAAAACTTAACAGTTCTTCAGATTTAAAATTTCATCACATATTTTCATATACTATAGAATATTCTTTGTGGACAATACCAACAATATGGGGTTCTAATTCAGTACTGGATCTCAACTTATTCCTTCAAGAAAATACTATGTGCTTAGATGTTTTTAAGATAAATGCACTAGAAGTTTGAACTGAAACTTTTTTTCTGGCCACGTGTTATGCTTTATATTCCCTTTGCGTGAAACTCTGTGAATGCAGTGTACTTATTATATTATAAATTAGTACACAAATAATTACACTATAGCCGCTCCGAATTTCAGTTGTGTAAGAAAATTGAAGTCCTCCAACGTTAAGCCATATTATAGAATAAATAATGTTCAAATGAGTACAGGGTACATAGAGATTAGAGTTACCAGACATTCATCATTCAGGATAAGAGAAAACCTCCAACGTTAAGTCATATCGGACGATGAATGAAATGATGTTCAAATGAGTACAGGGTACATAGAGATTAGAGTTACCAGACATTCATCTTTCAGGATAAGAGAAAACCTCCAACGTTAAGTCATATCGGACGATGAATGAAATGATGTTCAAATGAGTACAGGGTACATAGAGCTTAGAGTTACCAGACATTCATCTTTCAGGATAAGAGAAAACCTCCAACGTTAAATCATATCAGCCGATGAATGAAATGATGTTCAAATGAGTACAGGGTACTTAGAGCTTAGAGTTACCAGACATTCATCTTTCAGGATAAGAGAAAACCTCCAACGTTAAGTCATATCAGCCGATGAATGAAATGATGTTCAAATGAGTACAGGGTACTTAGAGCTTAGAGTTACCAGACATTCATCTTTCAGGATAAGGGAAAACCTCCAACGTTAAGTCATATCAGCCGATGAATGAAATGATGTTCAAATGAGTACAGGCTACTTAGAGCTTAGAGTTACCAGACATTCATCTTTCAGGATAAGAGAAAACCTCCAACGTTAAGTCATATCAGCCGATGAATGAAATGATGTTCAAATGAGTACAGGGTACTTAGAGCTTAGAGTTACCAGACATTCATCTTTCAGGATAAGGGAAAACCTCCAACGTTAAGTCATATCAGCCGATGAATGAAATGATGTTCAAATGAGTACAGGGTACATAGAGCTTAGAGTTACCAGACATCCATCTTTCAGGATAAGAGAAAACCTCCAACGTTAAGTCATATCAGCCGATGAATGAAATGATGTTCAAATGAGTACAGGGTACATAGAGCTTAGAGTTACCAGACATCCATCTTTCAGGATAAGAGAAAACCTCCAACGTTAAGTCATATCAGACGATGAATGAAATGATGTTCAAATGAGTACAGGGTACATAGAGCTTAGAGTTACCAGACATCCATCTTTCAGGATAAGGGAAAACCTCCAACGTTAAGTCATATCAGCCGATGAATGAAATGATGTTTAAATGAGTACAGGCTACTTAGAGCTTAAAGTTACCAGACATTCATCTTTCAGAATAAGGGAAAATCTCCAACGTTAAGTCATATCAGCCGATGAATGAAATGATGTTTAAATGAGTACAGGCTACTTAGAGCTTAGAGTTACCAGACATTCATCTTTCAGAATAAGGGAAAATCTCCAACGCTACCATCTAGGCTACGGAGGCAGGCTCCCTGTAATTAAACGAAAAGAAAACCACGTGAGTGTAACAATGAAATTTTTTGTGGTAGCATTTCACAAGACAAAACATTGGTCAGAAATGAAGGGAAGATTCTCTGAGGACAGTTATACGTGAGAAGATGTTGACCTTGAGGCTCCACGTGCGATGCGAAGTGGAAATAAGTTCCGTCAACATCCACAATTACGAAATGTTAGAATGGAAGTCTTCTGGGTCAACGCACACGGCAGAGCGGATCTGCTACTTGCCGCGAGTAATTACAGCCTTTCTCAACAAAACCAGTTTCCCTCATTCGTGCATTGCTTTTTTCCTCAACATGTCGGACGATGAATGATGTTCAAATGAGCCCAGTGTACACAAAACTTAGAGTTAGCGAACGTTCATTTTTCAGGATAAGGGAATACACAGGGATTGGCTATTTCGTGGTTGTAAGTGTCGCAGGGAATTATCGCTCTGTAAACCCTCCTCGTCTGGGGATCCTAGGCCTCCCAGGGGATATATAAGTCCGCAGAGTGAAAGGAGCCGTCACGGGGAAGTTGCAGTCTGTAGCACTAGGACTCTGCCTTCTGTTGTCATTTCTCCCCGTATCCGAGAGCACCTGACGTTACCAGAGGAACCACAGGCCGAACGTTCGAGCCCCTCCGGAATGGGAGTTGTTCGGATTGGACTGGACTAGAGGGAGCAGTGTGTTCCCGACACCCGCGGGAGATCGAGTACCTCCGGTCAGGCTTTGGCCACCCGGAGGGGGCAGAGGGTTGCCTAAATGGTCCCGGGCACTGGTACTGCAGAGTCAGTAGAAGGTGTGCTAGATCACTAGGCGGCCCCACCGTGGTTGATCGGTAGTCCCTTCCGAATGGGAGTTTTTCGGATTGGGTTGGACTAGAGGGGCAGTGTGTTCCCGACACCCGTGGGAGATCGGGTACCTCCGGCCAGGATTCGGCCGCCCGGAGGAAGTTTTACGGAGAGTATCCTCGCTAATGTTACTTATTTCGTTTCGAATGGATTCATTGAGAACATCAATTGTCCGTGGCCTACTCTTGTAAACTCTGTCTTCTAGATACCCCCACAAGAAAAAAATCCACTGAGGTTAGGTCAGGGAATCTGCGGGGCACAGATCTTTTGAGATTATTTGATTATCAAAGAAACTGGTTACAAGTTCCATGGTGTCATTAGATGTATGACACGTTGCTCCATCTTGCTGGAAATAACCTTCCTTCAATTCGATATCATCTCCGTAAAACTTGAGAGAATATGGTGAGACGAGTACAAACATGTATAGATGCTGGTGGAGGACACTTCCAACATTTTCTCTGAGATGTAAATAGTGTAATGTAACCTCCATATTGTGTTTTATATTCTACCAAAGTTGCACGTGTGTCCTATTATTGGTTCAAAAGTTATGGCGCATTGAAATAGTTCAGTTTTATTTGGATCACACTGTATTTTGCGGTACGTCCATGGAAGTTAACTGAATGTTGCAGTTATGTTCAGCAAGTTTTCAATGGATAAATGTATACACATCAAAGGCGATATTTTAGTATACAATTTGTGCCTGTAATCTCTGTTTTATCCTACCTTACCCCGCATGTCACATATTTATAGTCCTGTCTTATTGTTTGTTGGACATTTAGTTGCTTACCACAGTTAATAAATAAGCTCTATGTAACGCAGTAGTTAAAATAATGATTTATGCTCTGCATTCGATATATTTCAAAGTAGTTTTGTTTTAAGCACCATACATAAAATATCTGTATGGAAGCTACAGTGTATCTGTAGATTATTATTGTAATATATGAGGAAAGTTATCTGTCCTGTTTATACTGGACTGACTGCAGCAGCACGTGCATCATTACCGCGTTTTCACTAACAATAAACCACTCTGGGTTGAAGTTTATGTTTTAACCGCACTACCAGGCAGCGTTTAGGAGGCGGTGACTTCATCGAAATCATATAATTAAAAAAGAAGATACATTAATAAAAATGCTTTGATAAACTAATATAAAAATTTTGTTATAATAATATGAAATTAGAATGGATAGAGTAATGATTAAAATAGCAGTTGACTTAAAGAAGAGGAAGGGAAGAATATAATTTAATATAACATATATACTAGCATCCAGGCAAGAAAGAGAACATTCTTGTAAAAATCTGTACACATCGGAGAGACAGGAAGGGAGGACCGTTAACTTCTTTGTGCTAGTGGAGGTTCAATGTCTGAGAACTATAGAATACTTCCAGCCAGGAGGACAAAGGGCTTTCAAGATGCAGTTGAGCATGAACGCTAAAGGGATTTACTTCGCTGATTTGATAACGATGTATACCGTTACAAACAACTCAGGGTAGGCGTTCCCCAGCTCAGGGTGGGCTGAACGTCAATGAGTTAAATGAGTTCTGCAAACCAATGCGAAAATTCGAGATAAATGAGAAACCAATAATAATGTAACATTTGAGAAACGTGAGCTAGTTCTGTCATGTGATAAAGTTAGAGGGGGGATCAGAATAAGGTTCGAACTGAATCGTGAAGTAAGAAAAATTGACTTAAAAGGTGATACTACGACAGGAAGGACGTGTTCATGCGCGTTAAGAAGAGAAGTGAAGATTTATAAGTCTGAAATGTAGGGAAGTTAAGAATAGCGCAACCAGCGTAAGTGGAAGTAGCATTAGAAGTTTATTAGAGCAAAGTAGTCGCCGTATAAAGAAGAAATAGAAACCGCGCGGAAGTAACTTTAAACAAGTAATCCAGGGTTTCAAGTAAAATTGAATTTATGTTAGGAATTTTACTAACAGGTGGTCACCGATCCAAGTCGATAAGCAAACTTAGTAGGAATTAAACCAAATAATTCTGCAACAAACAAAGTGTTATTATTACGACTGAGTAGCCAACAACCACCAAAATCCATTTCCTATAACCATTCACCTGAGGATAAGAGAACTCACAGCTCCAATTAGAACCCAATGAATTTAACACTGGTTTGCCGTAATGTTTAATACAGTCGTCACTCAGCACGGTGAAAAGTGTGTGAGGAAATTGTACATAATGGCAGAATCTGCAGGTTCTTTTAATCTGAAACATCCCTTATGTATTGCCAAGCAACAGACGTTTTTAATGTACTGTCGAAAGAAATCGTTCCCTTCCAGTAAGGTCGGATTGGATTGTTTGGAGAGCATTCGGCACCTCGACCAGACTGTCTTTTGTATCTATTTCCCAAGTGGGGCATCCCCGGGAGGGTGGATGAGGTGAGAGAAGGTAGGGTGGCCGATCCCAGAGAATCACTACAGCACAGAGAGCGAGGTCCCTGCAATTTACCAGATTGAAGCTCCCCGGCGGTGGGTTTAGGACAATGTCATCCTACCTGCCCTGGCCCCGAAACAGTCACGAGGCCAGTTTGGGAGCCGGAGGCCGCCTCCCAGAGGAGTATAGTCTGTTTAGTTAACTCGTGTGTACATCGGCCCACTCCTTTGACGAACGCTTATAATCGTTTTACAACCCCGGCCCTCCTTCTCCCAGACCTTTCTGTAAGGCTGCCACCTTTCTCGATACGTCATGGATATCGTACGAGGTTTCGTCTAAATAAATTATCTTATGTTCATTACTGCAAAACTTCCTTAGTTTTGACATATATATCGCCAAGCTACAATTCTACTGGATTCCATAATAGCCCTTATCTTATACAAAGTGCGGTATTTGAAACCCAGCTCCTTTAGGAGACCGCGCAAAGTGCAGCGCCCATAAGGAAAATCATAAATTTCTTGCAAATGTGCCACCAATTCCTCTAAGGTGGACGCTCTGCCTTTTGCATAGAATCTATAAATTTCTCGACGAATTAAATCGCATGTGAAATTATCTACTTTACAGAAAGGTTTCCTTTTGTTTTCACACTTGATCGGCGTCTTTGGTATTCCTTTCGTCACAATATTTCTTACTGTATTTCTGTGAATACCCAGAATTTATCATCAGGTTCATTACACGACCCCTTACCAAGATTATTTGTCAGTACATATTTATATGTGTTCAAAACAAGCGCTTGAATTTGCTTAGAAACAGTTCCCGTTATAACTTTGTTTTTTGAGGCTTCTCCAGTAATATAACTCGGCCCAGTCATTCACACTATTGTCATCACTTTGATTATTTTCACTTGACTGAAAGTCATCTGCTACTTCATTTGCATTTACCGCTGCATTTCCCTCCCACGGTCTCCACATGGTGATGCACAACGAATTTCTGCACGTAATGAAACAGATCAGCTGAAAGTTGGAACTTTGGCAAGTGAGACTCCACGTGGAGTAGACATGCGACTGTCACTTCGAGAAAATCAGGGTTGCTATTGGTCTTCAACGACAGTGTTCCATTTCTGAAGTGTGGAGTTAGATTTATGACGGTCATTAGTGAGCGGGAGGGTAGTTTCCTTTGAGAGGCAACGGCACTCGCGTTCACTAGATAGACTCTACTCCAGGAAGACTTGCACAACTGGCATGCGACCTGCCGCGCTGCTGAATCGACCCACTACAGTCTGATTTTTAAAAGAAGATACGTGACGGGCATCTGTTTCTCCACGTGGGTGCTGCAATGTTACCCAGCAGATCCCCTTTCTTTATTCTCTCAACACTCGAAACATAAACAAGGGTTCGAGTTATCTCACCTCAACAAAAAGATGCACAGTTAATCTGTATTAGCCTACTTTAAAAACAGAAATAAGTTGTTCACACATTCACTGAGTTGTAGCGGCTTCACATGTGTGAGTTCTTTTATATAAATGTTTGTACCATGTAAGTAATATTCCATACTTACCGTTATTGTTGTTATACATCGTAAGTTGACATTCTCGCACAGTGCGGTAAGTATTTCTCCATAGAAACACATATACGCGTTGCACGTCCTAAAATCTAACATTTATTTTTAATTATATTTATTAATATTTCAGCTAATATCTTAACTACTAAAATTCAGATTGATATAAATACACATAGTGCAAAAAAATAATGTGCAACACACATGTGGTAAATACATAACGGAATCTCTAGAATTGAAACAACTCTGTGCAAGCGCCTCGTTTTTTCAAACCTTTCCTCGTTCCGTATACATTAATATCGCAATATACTATTATTAACAACTTTGTTAATTGACATGTTCATATGAAGGTCGCCGATATGTCGGAATTTTGACCCACAGGAATTCTTTTACGTGGAAGCATATCTACTGACATGTGACTGTCGCTTTTGGATAAAAGGAATAAGCTGTTCATTGATAAGGAGCAAACTCTCGTCTTCCTGTTGGAAGAATTCTCTAAGAGAACAGACAAATTCTCTAGCTTGACTGTGCAATGTAACACTCCGACCGTAAGCTGATCTTTGATTTGGGCCATGATTCCTCGGTCCACCTCTAACCCTACCGCCACTACGTCTTGCTTCCATAAAAACGCATTTTAATTGTGTTTTAATTAAGTAGGCTAACAATACACAGCGCAACTACGCAAACTCTGTTTTCCGCGTAAGACTAGCGATAACTGCGCTGAGGAGTATGTGATGCACCAGTGTAAGCAATCTGTAACCTTTGTTTACGTTACCATAGCAACGACCTTATCTTCTTACCCTTCGCGTCCTTGCCTGATGACCTTCACGTATCTTCTTTTAAAGATCAGACTGTGTGTCCCAAGTGAGACACCCAGGGAGGGTGAATGAGGTGAGAGAAGACAGGACGACCGAGCTCAGAGAATCACTAGAGTATAGAAGACCATTACCTGAAATTTACCAGATAAAAGCTCCCCGGCGGTCGGGGAAAATCGTCATCCATCTGCCGTAGCCGCGAAACAGTCACGAGGCTGGTTTTGAAGCTGGAAGCCGCCTCCCAGCGGAGTATACCCCACGAAGGGTTGCAAAACCAGCATTCCACCTGCCAGGCTGCTGAGTCGGCCTACTAGGCAAGCTCGGAGACACAACTCAGTTCCGCCGGAGGGGAAAACGTTTTCCTCAGAACATCCATGCATCGCCGATACTCCCTCCGACACTTCTTCCGTGAAAGAGACTACCAGATGAGAGATGATGTGAAATGATAATGGAGATGAAATGGAGTGACAGGGAATTCGGGGGAGGTAATTAATCTATCCAGTATTTGCATAGCGACCCGGGAAAACCGCGAGAAAACCCAGGGTCAGATAGGCCACAGGAATCGACCGCGGGCCTCCCGAAACCGCCTGAGCCATCCTGCTCGGTAACTCACATATGTTAGCATCAGCAGTGTCGGAACATCTTGTAGAGAAATAAAATCGACAAGCAAGCTAAAAATTCCGAGCAAGAACTGCAAAACAGAAAAGTTGTACTCGGCAAGTGTGATGAGTTAGCGAAAACTGCTGTGTGTATGCATGTGCATGGGGTTTACTTTAAAATTAAGCTGCCAACGCTAAATAAAACCTTAACTGCTGTAAACAATGATCCTGAATCTCTACAAAGTTTTACAGGAACTGAGACTTGTGCATGAAAAAGGGACAAACGAAGCATAATAAAAGATGGGGAAGATATATAGGCGTTATCTCAGGTCAATTAGGCAGCAATTATTCACGCAAAGAAGAAAATAATAATGAGGAGCGAAGAAGGACAAGTGACGAGTAACTTGAACGTTTCAAGACGGGAGGTGGACAATGCATTATCCACATAATTCAGTGAATTATAAAATCGCAAAGTTATTAATACTTGAAGCAAAGGCGAGATCGGCATATTCCTTTCGATGCATGTTCTAACTCAGTATTACGTAAATTTAAAACGAGGAGCGAAGAAGGACAAGTGACGAGTGACTTGAATGTTTCAAGACGGGAGGTGGACAGTGTATTTATCCGCATAATTCAGTTAATTATAAAATCGCAAAGTTATTAATACTTGAAGCAAAGACGAGATCGGCATATTCCTTTCGATGTATGTTCTAACTCAGTATTACGTAAATTTAAAACGAGGAGCGAAGAAGGACAAGTGACAAGTGACTTGAACGTTTCAAGACGGGAGGTGGACAGTGTATTTATCCGCATAATTCAAGAATTATAAAATCGCAAAGGCGAGATCGTCATATTCCTTTCGGTGCATGGTCTAACCTCTATTGTACTTCCGTAGTAACCTTCATAGCAACTTGTCTCGACAGTCATTTCTCCTCATAGGCCGCACTCTATTACGAATGCCATTTAGACGGTCCTAAATATAGCAAATCGACATCAACAGCTGAGTTCACGCCCGCCATCTTGACTATTTACAATTGTTAAGGACTTAACAATAGAAATGTGGCTTGTTAGTTTAACAAGAGATTTAACACGAGTGTTGGGCTAAAACTTGTTGGTGAAATGCAATTTTTGTTTTAACTATTCCTAAACTCGTGTTGTTGGTGAAATCGGGGCATTAGAGTCCAAAATTTTGAACACATAACACGACAGGAGCAGTCCAGCCTTAAATTTGGAGATAACATTTTTTTTCTTTTAACTTGAGTAGGCTACCAGCACTACCTCTAACGTGGGTAAGGGTAGAAAGAAGGCAACTCAGGGGGACACCTCGCACACACAGATCTATTGCGGCTAACATCCCCCAGGAAGAAGAGATGAAGTAATGGAACTGCAGGAGGCTACAAGGTCGCAGGGACACAGGGAATCGCGGAAGTCCCAAACAAGTACTGAGATCTTCCTTCCGATAACTCAGAGCCAAGAACATAAGCATGAAAGAACACATCTGACAGATGATATACGCATTGGTCTAAGTGGCAAGGGAAAACCACAAAACACCCAAGTAGAACCCGCGTCCTCCCACCTACATGGGGGGAGGTACTTTGGTACTAGGATTTTTTTGGAGTCATCTTTTAATAGGCTGATAGTACCTTCACTTTGAATGAATGAATTATTTACTGTGCATATTCCAAAATTATATAATTTACAACTTTTGGCCACATTTATTTGTCTTTACGTTGTTGCTACCTTGTCTTACATGATACAGTGGTCTTCTGCTCTGTCAGATAGCTCTTAACATCCATGTCTCCTTGTTATTTAATTAGTCCCTTTCCACCCCCTCATCTTCCTTTCTTATATTCTTTACATTTATTTGTCTTTACCTTGTTGCTACCTTTGCTTACATGACACCCTGGTCTTCTGTTCTGCCAGGTAGATCTTAACCTTCATGTCTCCTTGTTACTTAATTAGCCCCATTCTTCCCCTCATCTTCCTTTCTTATATTCTTTACATTTATTTGTCTTTACCTTGTTGCTACATTGTCTTACGTGACACCCTGGTCTTCTGTTCTGCCAGGTAGATCTTAACCTCCATGTCTCCTTGTTACTTAATTAGTCCCTTTCTTCCCCCTCATCTTTTCTTATATTCTTTACATTTATTTGTCTTTACCTTGTTGCTACCTTGTCTTACATGACATCCTGGTCTTCTGCTCTGTCAGGTAGCTCTTAACCTCCATGCCTCCTTGTTACTTAATTAGTCCCTTTCTTCCCCCTCATCTTTTCTTATATTCTTTACATTTATTTGGCTTCACCTTGTTGCTACCTTGACTTACATGACACTCTGGTCTTCTGCTCTGTCAGGTAGCTCTTAACCTCCATGCCTCCTTGTTACTTAATTAGTCCCATTCTTCTCCCTCATCTTCCTTTCTTATATTTTTTATATTTCTTTCCCATTTTCCTTTTACCTTCTTTAAGAACTCACCAATACTTCTTATCTTCTTTTCCTCCTTTCCTGTTAACATTTTTATAGCTACTATCCTCTTCTCTACTTTCTCTCATTTTCCCTCCCAAACCTTTCTCCATTTTGCAACCTCCTCGCATTCTGTTACATAGTGTGCTATGCTTTCTTCTCCCCCCCACAATTCACAAATTCCCTTTCCTCTACCTCTTATCCCTCTTAGAAATATTATTCCTGTTCTCATCCAAGCTAACCCTTCTCTCTCTTGTCTATTGCAGTAATCTACATATGCTTCTCGTCCCCAATTTCTTTTTATTTGTTTGTAAAATTGTAATGATTTCATATTTTCTAGACTTCACCATATTTCCTGTCTTTCTATATCTTCTATTCCGCATTTTACTAATTTACCCACATCGCTTGTATTCCTTTCCTCATACATAATTTCATAATTTCCCCTTCTTCTTTAACCAAACACCTATACCAGAATGTTATTATTCTTTCCATTATTATTCCATTTCTTTTTGTCTTTCCTAATTCTACTAAAGCTACTTCCTTATGTGCTGATCTTGGTAAGCCAAATAGCTCTTTACAAAACCTCCTGTAGTTGTGGTCCACCGTTTTGTTTACCTCTGCGCCCCCCCCCCCCAGATTTCCACCGCATACAACATTTTGGATTCAACTAGTGCTTCATACATTCTTTCTAACCACATCGTTGTCATTTCTAGTTTATATTTGCATATTCTTATCCCATTAATTGCCACCCTTTCTTATGCTTCAATTGTTCTCCTATGTGTTCCCCACTTTCCATTGTTTTTCAACGTCACTCCTAAGTATTCAAATTCATTGACTACTACGCTTTTGCCATTTAGTACCCACTTTACCCCCCTTTCTTGGTTTAACTCCCTTCTTGAAGACATAACCTCACTTTGACTTAGGAACTCGCCTGTCTCCCATGTTACCCTGTGGTTGGAGCCTTAACCTGTCCAGAAGACCTTCGAGGTTACTTGGGAAGGTCACTATTCCTGACTAAGGTTACTTTGTATGTATTCTCTCGAGATGGGGGATTACTCTTCAAAGTCTTTGTGGAATTTGTTAGAGGAGAAGGTGGGAATATGGAATACCATTTTTATTGACAAATTTTTAGCTTTTAGGTTAAATGCTTACACATTTATTAATGAAGAGTGATGCTTTGTTTAGTTTTACATCTGCAGACAACATTGGAATTGTTTATAATGCTAATTCCACAGATAAAGAGGACACCTTATGGAAAGATGCACTGAAAATAGGGTGGTAATATGGAACACCTCTAAAGATAAAGTGGTTTTATTTGCAGAAACCACATACGTGATCTTACCTTTCGGTACCTACACATTCTACATGTGCCCACATATTACATATAACACATTTAATCCAGGTTTCACCACTGCTATCTTCGGAATATTTTGTTTCACAAAATAGGCACAACGCATCTCTCCATCATTAGGTTTGTGTCTAGTTACTCCAAGTTAGTGTCATAATCTGGAATACAAACAGCAACTTCCTCGCTGTCAGATCATGAAAATTTCTCCACTCCCATATGTTTTTTGGGTTTTAGTCGGTTACTTTTCTTTCCTTTAATGGACTTATTCCTTTTTTGTTTTGGTTTAGTTTCTGACTTTCCTGCTGATGTCGAAGAATGGTATTCTAGCAATGACTCCAAGGAGAGGATGTTATCACAGCTACTGATCTGGATTTTCCACCTCTCCTAGAAGCAGCCTTCTTGCTCACCTGCACAGGAGAGAGATGGAAGGGGTGAAACTACCTGATTTTGTACTGAAGTAGGTTCTTTGATTCCGTTGACTTCTCCTGAATGGTTTTGCTGAAAAGCAGAACTGTTGTTGGCAAATTCGTTATTCCATATTACACCATCACCATATTTGAATTTAAGCTTTCATATAACATCTGCATCTGCTCTATAAAGGTACTTGGCATGTTATTCAGTCAAAGCACACTAGATAACTTACCTTGCACCTCCATGGAAGATTAGAAAAAAACACAATGTGACAAACTGCAAATGTTTTTGTGACATGCTTAACACGAAAATCTCTCTCCTCCATCACAGACTCACAACAACTACTTCATTCTCATACAAGCATGTACTAGCACTGTCAGCTGTAGTTTAACGGACATCCTAGTGGCAGCGCTCAAATACCACAACTGCTAGACATAGATTCCATATTACCACCATATTTCATAATCCCACCTTCTCCTCCAATTTTTTGTTTATATTTCACACACTCACGATGCTTCGAGATGCAGTTCAAGTCGTCGGCCCATAAACCAACCTTTTCCAGTAACTGTAGAGTCCTCGACAACACTTAATGACGAGTCTATTGCATACATTAAAACAAAAAGTCCCCTTGGGGGGTAATTCACCTAGAATAGTACTAACGAGGGAAAGAATCGCTAATGATGACCCAACCAGGAACCAGTTTGATATACTTCCTGTTTCATAATCCAGATCGACCATTTCCTGATTCCTGTTCTCACGTGCAACAAACAAGAACAAGAAATCGATATAACAAGTTCGACCGCAATATTGAAAACGGTTTTGCGTAACAGGAATGTCCAACGAGTACGCATGCCGCATGTTTGTGTAAACAAGGTCAAGGTACGGCGCATGACCTCCTTTAACATCACACTTGACACTCCATATCTAGGATTCCGAACAATGCGAGAGAATATTTTTTAATTTGGTTAGTATTGCTACAAAATTGCATACTTAACGTAATATACTGCATCTGAATCGAGATTGTAGCTGAGTATTTTCGAAAATAGGGTAAATTCTTTAAATATTTCACAGCTGCAAGAAATATTACAATGAAGTATATACGTAAAGAAGAAAGTAAATAGTGTTTTTTTACTGATTTCCCAAAAAGTACATATTTCCAGGGTCCGGGAATTGAACACAAACTCCCTAGAAAAAAACTGCTGCTTTTCTTTTTCGTCCTCCAACGTTAAGTCATATCGGACGATGAATGAAATGATGTTCAAATGAGTACAGGGTACATAGAGCTTAGAGTTACCAGACATTCATCTTTCAGGATAAGAGAAAACCTCCAACGTTAAGTCATATCGGACAATGAATGAAATGATGTTCAAATGAGTACAGGGTACATAGAGCTTAGGGTTACCAGACATTCATCTTTCAGGATAAGAGAAAACCTCCAATGTTAAGTCATATCGGACGATGAATGAAATGCTGTTCAAATGAGTACAGGGCACATAGAGCTTAGGTTTACCAGACATTCATCTTTCAGTATAAGAGAAAACCTCCAACGTTAAGTCATATCGGACGATGAATGAAATAATGTTCAAATGAGTACAGGGTACATAGAGCTTAGGGTTACCAGACATTTATCTTTCAGGATAAGAGAAAACCTCCAACGTTAAGTCATATCGGACGATGAATGAAATAATGTTCAAATAAGTACAGGGTATACAAACTTTAGAGTTACCAGATATTCATCTTTCAGGATAAGGGAAAAACCCGGAAAAATCATATGCAGATAAAAAACCACGATCGAATTTTAATCTCGAAACTTCTTATATGTGAGGCAGACAACAAATAAGCTAACGATGCGTAGTATGCTGCTGTAATGGTTTTTCATTTTTGAAGGTAATCGATTAAAATAACTCCATGACTATTCCAAAAAGAAGCAGTCGCCATCACTTTCCCAGCCGAAAAAAAAACAGTTTTTTTGTTGAGCCGGTTTCTCCTTTGCAGTCCACTGTTTGGACAGTATTTTTGTTTTGGGCGTATAATGGTGCATGCAAGTTTCATCTACAGTAATTAACTTGGATTTATTGCGCCTAAACTGCGCCAACAGAGCGTTGGAAATGTTCATCAGAACACGTTTTTGGTGTAACGTGAGCCCCCAACACGCGGACAGCTTTCTCATGTCTAAATGTTGATTTAATGTGTGACAAACACGTTCTTTTAACATGTTCATAACCTCTGCTATCTCTCTCACTTTAATTTGGCGGTATTCTAACACCATTTGGTGAACTTTGGCGACGTTTTCGTCGGTAGTTTCAGTTTTTGGACGTCCCGAACGTTCATCGTATTCCAAGCAGTTAAGGCCACATTTAAATTCAGTTGCCGAAAATTTCACTGCGATAAATGATGGTGCAGAGTCCCCATACACAGAATCCAACTCATCTTCGATTTTCGTAGGCGTATTGCCTTTCAAAAACAAATATTTAATGACAGCTGGATAGTCGATTTTGTCAATTTTCATAAAAACTTTCACATCAACTCACTCAAACGACTGTTGCATAGCAACTGAGCGTCCAAAATGGCTGAAACTTTGGTAAGTAACTGTCAACTGATGAAGAACGAAATGCACGAGTGCTGCCATCTTCATGTTGAGGTCGGAAACAGACTACCCTAGTATGTGTAGATAGAGTGCTGGATTTACGTGATTTTCTTTATTCCAGTTATAGTAATCATATAGAATAAAAAGGACTTCCGGATCTATTTGCAAACATTCAAGAGACATGCTGTGTTCATTTTGTGATGTTGTTAGTAGTTTAAAATGTGGCTTTTTATTTTAAATTTTTATAGCTAGGTTTGGAGAAATGAAAATTAACAAAATATTTTCCATATAAACGTAGTCTGAGGTAGAGGAATTCCGTTGCAGATCACATCCTGACTTTTTGTTTTTGCTTTTTGCTGTACACTCGGATTCTTCTCCCAAATATTTTTTGTTTAATTTAGAGGACCACAGAACGTATATTGGTATTGTTATAGAGTGATAAATGTGAAATTGTTTTGCAGGACGTGATGTCGCAGTGTCGCTCCATGCTCATCCTCGGAGTCGCGCTGCTGTCCATTGTGAGTGCAGCGAGTCTCCCTGATGTGAAGGTACTGACGGAACCAGCGCAGCCTGGCAGTGCTGTCAAAGCCCTGAAGGGACTTCGAGGCCTCCTGGGGTCCAGCAAAAGGCCAGAATGGTGGCCTCTTGTCGAGTGTGTGTTCCTGGATAACGTGAACAAGTGTTTGCAGGACGGCACAGTTCGTAACCTCGTCGGTCTAGGTAACTATAACAGTCTTATCTATAGACAATTCTTTCAACGTGTGGGGCTCATATTTGAGGGTCCCAGCTTAGATCCCCGTCTTTTTTAAAAAATCAAGGGTACTCACCTTGTACCTAAAGTTCGTCTGGTTTACCTTGAAACTTGGCAATTACACAACAACACTGTTATAGATGCGCCACTTCCATGTATCGTTCCGAACGACTGCATGATTGTATTGTAGCTATTCCTAACGCATCACTTTGATTGGATTGGATTAGGCTACGTAGGGGATTCGGCACTCTTGGTCTATTGTAAAATAAGAGCTAAAGCTCAAGTTGTTCTTGGGAAGCAAGTCAGGTAAAAAGATGATTAGATATCAACGTTTCGGGAGTGTGCATCTCTCTCAGCTTCAGGATATTTATAAAATGTTATAACAACAAATGAAATACTGGATATAACACAACTATAAACAAAGACAAAACACTATCAAAATTCGCATTACTGAACAAAAGACTGTTTTCAGTAAATTAAATGACAGGTCAGGAGATGGCGTGAGTATAGAAAATTGTGTCAAAGAAACGTAACTACTAATTTGATTATCAAGCTGTATAGATCTATGCTTCTTAGTCAACGGATTTCCATTTTAAGGCCGGTTTCCAAGAGGAGCTGAATTGAAATCATGCATCACGATTAAGCGTGCTCTTCTTGGAGGAAATGGCCAACGCCTCCTTAATTCTCCGTTCCCAGTAACTGTTGCATTTAGCCAATATGGTCGTCTCCCGAAAGTTGGAGAAGCTTGACTAGCACGAGCATTGTTTTGATAACGACCATATTGATTAAATGCAACAGTTACTGGGAGCGGAGAATTAAGGAAGCGTTGCTCCATCTTGCTGAAAATAACCTTCTCTCAATTCGATATCATCCAGCTGCTCCACAAATGTCTTGAAGATACCCATATAAACTTCAGTGTCTACAGTCGTATCAAAGAAACTGATTACAAGTTCCATGGTGTCATTAGATGTATGGCACGTTGCTCCATCTTGCTGGAAATAATCTTCTCTCAATTCGATATCATCCAGCTGCTCCACAAATGTCTTGAAGATACCCATATAAACTTCAGTGTCTACAGTCGTATCAAAGAAACTGGTTACAAGTTCCATGGTGTCATTAGATGTATGGCACGTTGCTCCATCTTGCTGGAAATAACCTTCTCTCAATTCGATATCATCCAGCTGCTCCACAAATGTCTTGAGGATACCCATATAAACTTCAGTGTCTACAGTCGTATCAAAGAAACTGGTTACAAGTTCCATGGTGTCATTAGATGTATGGCACGTTGCTCCATCTTGCTGGAAATAATCTTCTCTCAATTCGATATCATCCAGCTGCTCCACAAATGTCTTGAAGATACCCATATAAACTTCAGTGTCTACAGTCGTATCAAAGAAACTGGTTACAAGTTCCATGGTGTCATTAGATGTATGGCACGTTGCTCCATCTTGCTGGAAATAACCTTCTCTCAATTCGATATCATCCAGCTGCTCCACAAATGTCTTGAGGATACTCATATAAACTTTAGTGTCTACAGTCGTATCAAAGAAACTGGGACCAACGTTCCTGGAAAGGACCAACCTTTTCATAAGTGGGGTTCATCTATGAATCGTTGGTCCCATTTGATAATTGTTGGGATAACAATTTGATGATAAGAAAGTGAAAAGTAACCCGTAACCACTGAGTTTTCGAATTTTTGGAAACAATATATTGCCTGCGATCATCTGCAAAAATATGGTTGCAATTTTTTTTGGTTTAATTTACATCCTACCATTTTAAGTCATATTGTCACAAACGACTGTATTTACTCTCTGGTGACTCAAGTACTAGGTGTAACGTCACTCTCTCTCCTCCTTTATGACTAGATGAATAATCTTTAAGCGATAGACGCTCTCTCTGAAACTGCCAGCTGATGGGGTAGGATGATTTCGTAAGCAGCTCCGGTTCTGGACAGGTAAACGGCCGTTATGGCCGCCTTTGTAAATCTGTTTGTTGTAGTAAATATTCTTATTAAGTGAATTCCACTTTTAATTAGCTTTACTCTACATTTTTACATTATAGAAAAGATTCCATCCTCTCGCTAAAGCATGTAGTTCTGCTCTGAGTGTTTGCTCCCGAGTGTTCGACCTGACCACGTGTTCCTTAATTATTCACAAAGTAAGAACACGTCGTCACATATCGGACGATAAATGGAGTAGATGAAATAATGCTTTAATGAGCCCATGGTCCATAGAGCTTAGAGTTACCCGACATCCGTCTTTGCAGATAAAGAAAACCCCGGAAAAACCTTACTCTGACCGACATTCGAACTCGAGACCTCTTGAACGCGAGGCAGGCGCGCTACCATCTACGCTACAGAGGCGGGCTATGGTTTCAGTTGTGAGAGAAATGCCTAAATTGGTTTCATGTTTTCTGAGGTTACTCCCTCCCACAATTTACAACGATTTAATGTGGTGGAAAATTTGAAGCATACAGTAACATATGTTTGCTGTTTGGAAAATCCGCAGATCTGTTACTACGGTGTTTTGGGATAACATTCTAGACTTTGGATAGATAGAGTCAACTAAGTTCAGTGAGGTCTACCCGAAAGTCCTAAGACCCCGCCCGGCCTCTGTTATCCGGGAGCGATGGAAAACTCCGGGGATCTTTCCTTGCGGCAATATCTGGAGTCTAAAAAGCCCCACCCCCATCGATAACAATGTCAAGAAGGGTGGAAGCGGATACGCCACATATGCGCGTCAATCCCGCAGGAAAGATTACCGATAACCTCGGTGGAGCCGCCTGGTGATCTAGCACACCTTCTACTAGCTCTGTAGGCTAGTACCCGGGACTTCTTAGGCAACCCTCTACCCCCTGAGGGCGGCCGTAGCCTGGTGATCTAGCACACCTTCTACTAGCTCTGTAGGTTAGTACCCGGGACTTCTTAGGCAACCCTCTACCCCCTCCGGGCGGCCGTAGCCTGGTGATCTAGCACACCTTCTACTAGCTCTGCAGGCTAGTACCCGGGACTTATGGGACAACCCTCTACCCCCTCCGGGCGGCCGTAGCCTGGTGATCTAGCACACCTTCTACTAGCTCTGCAGGCTAGTACCCGGGACCTTTTAGGCAACCCTCTACCCTCTCCGGGCGGCCGTAGCCTGGTGATCTAGCACACCTTCTACTAGCTCTGCAGGCTAGTACCCGGGACCTTTTAGGCAACCCTCTACCCTCTCCGGGCGGCCGTAGCCTGGTGATCTAGCACACCTTCTACTAGCTCTGCAGGCTAGTACCCGGGACTTATGGGACAACCCTCTACCCCCTCCGGGCGGCCGTAGCCTGGTGATCTAGCACACCTTCTACTAGCTCTGTAGGCTAGTACCCGGGACTTTTTAGGCAACCCTCTACCCCCCTCCGGGCGGCCGTAGCCTGGTGATCTAGCACACCTTCTACTAGCTCTGTAGGCTAGTACCCGGGACTTATTAGGCAACCCTTTACCCCCTCCGGGCGGCCGTAGCCTGGTGATCTAGCACACCTTCTACTAGCTCTGTAGGCTAGTACCCGGGACTTATTAGGCAACCCTCTACCCCCTCCGGGCGGCCGTAGTCTGGTGATCTAGCACACCTTCTACTAGCTCTGTAGGCTAGTACCCGGGACTTATTAGGCAACTCTCTACCCCCTCCGTGCGGCCGTAGCCTGGTGATCTAGCACACCTTCTACTAGCTCTGCAGGCTAGTACCCGGGACTTATTAGGCAACTCTCTACCCCCTCCGTGCGGCCGTAGCCTGGTGATCTAGCACACCTTCTACTAGCTCTGTAGGCTAGTACCCGGGACTTATTAGGCAACCCTCTACCCCCTCCGGGCGGCCGTAGCCTGGTGATCTAGCACACCTTCTACTAGCTCTGCAGGCTGGTACCCGGGACTTATTAGGCAACCCTCTACCCCCTCCGGGCGGCCGTAGTCTGGTGATCTAGCACACCTTCTACTAGCTCTATAGGTTAGTACCCGGGACTTCTTAGGCAACCCTCCACCCCCTCGGGGCGGCCGTAGTCTGGTGATCTAGCACACCTTCTACTAGCTCTATAGGCTAGTACCCGGGACTTATTAGGCAACCCTCTACCCCCTCCGGGCGGCCGTAGTCTGGTGATCTAGCACACCTTCTACTAGCTCTATAGGTTAGTACCCGGGACTTATTAGGCAACCCTCTACCCCCTCCGGGCGGACGTAGTCTGGTGATCTAGCACACCTTCTACTAGCTCTATAGGTTAGTACCCGGGACTTCTTAGGCAACCCTCCACCCCCTCCGGGCGGCCGTAGTCTGGTGATCTAGCACACCTTCTACTAGCTCTATAGGCTAGTACCCGGGACTTATTAGGCAACCCTCTACCCCCTCCGGGCGGCCGTAGTCTGGTGATCTAGCACACCTTCTACTAGCTCTATAGGTTAGTACCCGGGACTTCTTAGGCAACCCTCCACCCCCTCCGGGCGGCCGTAGTCTGGTGATCTAGCACACCTTCTACTAGCTCTATAGGCTAGTACCCGGGACTTATTAGGCAACCCTCTACCCCCTCCGGGCGGCCGTAGTCTGGTGATCTAGCACACCTTCTACTAGCTCTATAGGTTAGTACCCGCGACTTATTAGGCAACCCTCTACCCCCTCCGGGCGGACGTAGTCTGGTGATCTAGCACACCTTCTACTAGCTCTATAGGTTAGTACCCGGGACTTCTTAGGCAACCCTCCACCCCCTCCGGGCGGCCGTAGTCTGGTGATCTAGCACACCTTCTACTAGCTCTATAGGCTAGTACCCGGGACTTATTAGGCAACCCTCTACCCCCTCTGGGCGGCCGTAGTCTGGTGATCTAGCACACCTTCTACTAGCTCTATAGGTTAGTACCCGGGACTTCTTAGGCAACCCTCCACCCCCTCTGGGCGGCCGTAGTCTGGTGATCTAGCACACCTTCTACTAGCTCTATAGGCTAGTACCCGGGACTTATTAGGCAACCCTCTACCCCCTCCGGGCGGCCGTAGTCTGGTGATCTAGCACACCTTCTACTAGCTCTGCAGGCTAGTACCCGGGACTTATTAGGCAACCCTCTACCCCCTCCGGGCGGCCGTAGTCTGGTGATCTAGCACACCTTCTACTAGCTCTATAGGTTAGTACCCGGGACTTATTAGGCAACCCTCTACCCCCTCCGGGCGGACGTAGTCTGGTGATCTAGCACACCTTCTACTAGCTCTATAGGTTAGTACCCGGGACTTCTTAGGCAACCCTCCACCCCCTCCGGGCGGCCGTAGTCTGGTGATCTAGCACACCTTCTACTAGCTCTATAGGCTAGTACCCGGGACTTATTAGGCAACCCTCTACCCCCTCCGGGCGGCCGTAGTCTGGTGATCTAGCACACCTTCTACTAGCTCTATAGGTTAGTACCCGGGACTTATTAGGCAACCCTTTACCCCCTCCGGGCGGCCGTAGTCTGGTGATCTAGCACACCTTCTACTAGCTCTGTAGGCTAGTACCCGGGACTTATTAGGCAACCCTCCACCCCCTGAGGGCGGCCGTAGCCTGGTGATCTAGCACGCCTTCTACTAGCTCTATAGGCTAGTACCCGGGACTTCTTAGGCAACCCTCCACCCCCTGAGGGCGGCCGTAGCCTGGTGATCTAGCTCACCTTCTACTAGCTCTGTAGACTGGTACCCGGGACTTATTAGGCAACCCTCTACCCCCTCCGGGCGGCCGTAGCCTGGTGATCTAGGATACCTTCTACTAGCTCTGTAGGCTAGTACCCAGGGCTTCTTAGGCAACCCTCCACCCCCTGAGGGCGGCCGTAGCCTGGTGATCTAGCTCACCTTCTACTAGCTCTGCAGGCTAGTACCCGGGACTTATTAGGCAACCCTCTACCCCTTCCGGGCGGCCGTAGCCTGGTGATCTAGGATACCTTCTACTAGCTCTGTAGGCTAGTACCCAGGACTTATTAGGTAACCCTCTACCCCCTCCGGGCGGCCGTAGCCTGGTGATCTAGGATACCTTCTACTAGCTCTGTAGGCTAGTACCCAGGACTTCTTATGCAACCCTCCACCCCCTGAGGGCGGCCGTAGCCTGGTGATCTAGCTCACCTTCTACTAGCTCTGTAGGCTAGTACCCGGGACTTATTAGGCAACCCTCTACCCCCTCCGGGCGGCCGAAGCTGGTGATCTAGCACACCTACTAGCTCTGTAGGCTAGTACCCGGGACTTATGAGGCAACCCTCTACCCCCTCCGGGCGGCCGTAGCCTGGTGATCTAGCACACCTTCTACTAGCTCTGTAGGCTAGTACCCGGGACTTATGAGGCAACCCTCTATCCCCTCCGGGCGGCCGTAGTCTGGTGATCTAGCACACCTTCTACTTGCTCTGCAGGCTAGTACCCGGGACTTATTAGGGAACCCTCTACCCCCTCCGGG
The DNA here is from genome assembly GCA_030765055.1 of Mantis religiosa. Taxonomy (NCBI): domain Eukaryota; kingdom Metazoa; phylum Arthropoda; class Insecta; order Mantodea; family Mantidae; genus Mantis; species Mantis religiosa. Next base: position 18,808,738 of record CM060954.1, read on the forward strand.
CGGCCGAAGCCTGGTGATCTAGCACACCTTCTACTAGCTCTGCAGACTAGTACCCGGGACTTATTAGGGAACCCTCTACCCCCTCCAGGCGGCCGAAGCCTGGTGATCTAGCACACCTTCTACTAGCTCTGCAGACTAGTACCCGGGACTTATTAGGGAACCCTCTACCCCCTCCAGGCGGCCGAAGCCTGGCCGGAGATACGCGATCTCACGTGGGTTACGGGAACACACTGCCCCCTCGAGTCCAACCCAATCCGAACAACTCACATTCAGGGAGGGCCTCGAATGTTCGGCCCGAGGTTCCTCTGGTAACGTCAGAGGTACCACGAGTGCTAAGGGTCCGCAGCGCTCGCACCACGGCAGCTGAAGGGGACGGATCCCCTCCCCTACGGGAAGATAGAGTCAACATAAAAAGTTCAACATGGCCGGGATTTGAACCACTGATCTCCTGGTTTCTATCCAGTCGCTCTAGCTCACTGAGCTACCATGGCCAATGACCTATCTATGCAATACTTTAGCCTATATATGGCTAGTGTGAAGAAATGATTAACTTCCATCAATTAACTAAAATAATAAGAGTTAAATGATGAAGCCTGGGACTCAAGTACTTAAGATAGTAAGTCGCCACAAATGGTGTATCTCGGATGCGAGAGCCCCTAGTGGTCTACCGGGGAAATATACAAGCCAAATGAAGAATTTAGTGTGAGGACAGCAAGTTGGCCATAGTAGCTCAATGAGTTAGAGCGACTGGACGGAAAGAAGGAGATCCGTGGTTCAAATCCCGGCCATGGCATTGAATTTTTCATGTTGACCTTCGCCTTACCCTCTATACGGCCTATATACGGCTTTGATTGCCCAGATATCAGTGTAGGGTAATTGTTTCTGGCATGGGTTCTTTAGCAAGGGAACAAAAGCCGTTCGTTTCGTGTTGTAGATTTATTGGGGAGGTCCGGGGCTACAGGGTTACCACAAGAGCATAGTCTCAGCAAACTGCAAACAAACAAACTTCTTAGGATTAGTAATAGACAACAGATTGAAATGGAATGGACATGTTCAAAAAGTAATAAAAAAGTTAATTCAGGTATATATATATAACAAACAATACAATTAATAGATAAAAATGTATTAAACAAACCCAATATGCATTCATTCACTCTGACTTGAGCTATGGAATTTTATTATGGGGCTCAGTACAAAAAACTTAGCTTTAAGACTATTTAGATTGCAAAAAAGAGCAATACGTTTGATGGTAGGAATACAGAAAAGAGACACATGTAGAAATGCTTTTAGAAAACTAAATATTTTAACATTACCTTCATTATATATATGAAACTTACATTAAAAAGCTATGATCAAAACAAAAATAGTAACATCCACAAACATAACACCAGAAAAAAAATAATTATTTTAGAAACATACTGGTATCCTAAATAATAAATGCATAGAAAATAGCATCAAAGATTTGTATAACCAGCTACCGGCTGAAATCAAACAGATGACAAACGGGAAAACAAAACTAAAGGCTGTCAAAACTTATTACAGAAAGTATTTTACTCCGTGGAAGAGTATAAACAGATTAGGTAGAATATGCTATTTACACTTCTGACCACGCCGTGGCTCAGTGGTTAGACCGCTTGGCTCTCACCAAGGCCGTCCGGGTTCGATCCCAGGCGACCACAAAGATCTGTGGTGGACAACATGGCGCTGTATGTATATCGCTGTATGTTTACACGTATGTGTATCGGAAACCACTAATTCTAAAATCAACTTGGATAATGACAAATAGGTATCTAAGAACACCGTTTTCCGAGGTTACTTCCCAAAAATTTTCAAGAAAATTTCCCAATTCAAGTCTACCCTTGCCATGGAAAATTTTTCGAAAACTTTGAGGTCCTAAAAATGGCTCTTTAATATGGTTAAGGTATTTTAATGACAAATGAAACGCATATTTTAAATTTTCTGGAAATGACCTCAGATCTTTCTCACTTCAAGAGACTTTTGCATAACCGGCAAGTGCAAGAGTAAGACAACTTTCTACCGATAAAAAAGAACAAAAGAAAAAAAAAACACATTTTTTTTTCTAGATATTCCGTGTAAAATGCTTCAATTTGATTTTATTAAATGAGAAGTCATTATTCTCATCTTTGATCATGCAAAGAAAAAGCAATTTCAAAGACATAGCATAGCATAGCTCCGGTTTCCCCCGCCATCTCATTCCACCGGTGCTCCATCTTCATCTCATGTATCATCAGTGTCATCGCCTGCGGTGCATAGGTAGTAAAAGCGGGCGTTAAACACTACACATTTCATTTTTTTTTTTATTTACACTTCTCAACTTTGTAAATATGTTTGTAAATATTATTGTATTAATTTTATGTATTGACGATCTATTGACGATGTATTGACGATTTATGTAATTGACGATCCATGTAAAAAGCTTTACAGTTGGAGATGACAAATATACTAGCAAGTAAACGAAGCTAAATCCTGATAAAGAGTAAAATTAAAAGACGTTTCAGGACCGATGTAGAAAGTAACACTCAGAATTGCAGTATTTAAAGAGAAGCCATAAATAAGAGTTCAGCATCTGCCCCAGTAAAATGTTAAACGAGTTTATAACGGTTCGTTAAGCAGTGACGTCTTGAAGAACAGAAAGTGACGACGTAAAACAGTTTCCATGTCGCAGGAAGTATGGAGTCTGGAATCACTTTTGTCCTGGAAAGAATCTGGAACGGCAGGATCGTGTAGGTTAAGAGAAACCGGTCAGCAGTGGGTGTCCAAATATCTGGGTAGGGCCAGGTGCGGCGCTTAGCAGAGCAACAGGTGACCTGGTTTTATTTTACTCGTCTCCAAAGCCTCTATACCTCCTTAACTTGAAGCGTAAATCACTTAACATAAACACATAACTCGAATTTTTAATGTCATTTACGTAATTTGTTGTTTCCTTATTCCAATAACAGAAATAAGGTTTAAAGATATTCATATGACATCCCTAACGACTGTCGCTTATTTTTGTGTTTGTTTCATAAACTATTATTACGAAATTTTATTTTGTATCTACGTCATTTATTAGATTAGATTTTTTTAGATTAGATTTATTTATTTGTACAGTTTCACTCAATTACTTTAACATCGAACAAGCACTATTACACATTCTGTACAAATACATGAAATTGTTGACTTGCTGACTCAGGTTCCCTGGCCATTAGCCTTTGGTTTTCCTGAGCAGCTTGTTTGCATTTCTTCTTGACCTTCGTTTCTTTTATTGTCCTTCACAGGAGAGTAAGTCTCCGAGGTCTGAGACGCAGGGGGATTGGAGAAGGTTCCCACACCCTCACGAAACCGTATTCTGATGCTGTTCTGCGGGATTTTTCTGAAACCTGGGTGGTCAGTTCACGTACGGTAGCAATTATTTGAATATAAGAATCTACTCCCTTAATAGTAACGCTTACCATAGGTTGATATAGTCAGATCACGGCTCAGCTTACCGCTGTTGGTCGTTTCGTGCCTCAATGGCGAGCTCTGTAAATTCGTTTCCTTAACTGTAGTATTTAGAGGGAGACGTAGAAAATATGTAAAACTATTTTGAGAATCCCTGAATCTACTAAAAAACTAAACAAAACAAAAAACAAAACAAAAACATATTCATATTAAGAAGTCTCTATGAGGAGTTACGTATGCCTGAGAGCAGCATAACTCAAAAACGAAAAGTTGTTAAATATTGTGATAAAATTATAAGAAAAAATTCACTTAACTCAGTTTATTTATCACTAAAATCGTTCGCCTAATGTTAAGTTACGATCACTTTCTGAAACACGCAGAGAAAGCACGCCTCTTTATGCTTAGCACTGACTTTTTTATGACTCTGTTGCACGCACCAACTTGTGCTGCTCGAACTGTTCGACTCACACAGAAGGTTTCCCTTTTACATTTTTCGGTTTATAACTGTACAAGTGCTCCTCTGCACTATATTCACAACTGTTAAGTACTGACCTCCAACGAAGAGAAAATCTCCGCGGCCTGAGACGCAGTGGTGATTTAGAGAAGGTTTCCACACCCTCCCTGGACAGGTTTATGACACCCCATGTCAGTACAGTTACGGACCATTCAAAAACATTCTGACGGCTTCTACTTTTGTGAATGAATCTTCTCGGTTTTAGTGTACAGAGTGATTAGGGCGCATGCTTTTAACGGTATGCTCCTTGTGTAGCAGTCGTTCCCTGCCACACACACATTCGCTGTCCTTGTCCCACTGTGTAAAACAGCACATTCCTTTCAAGGACCCTCTTTGCGTTGCTGGGAAGTACCCTAATCCACTTTTCTCTTATCCTATATAAGAAATCTCCTATACATCTACTTTTCTTTTCTCCCATCCCCGTTAACATACGTACCACCAATATCTCTTTACTTACACTGTCCCATTTCTTATCCCATTATTTTTCTCCTGTCATTTGTTAGCTACTTACATTCTATTTATTATTCTATTTTTCTATTCTATATTCTATTATTTCTATCCTTTATTTTCGTAGAATGCCCTTATAGAATACAGCAGCATTACAGTCTACCAAGGTCGATCACAATAACAAACAAGTGACAGCAGATTACATCCCTAGCTCTCGTTACAACAACACAGCTGGCTGTCTCTCATTTCACAACACTGTTTCACCACTAACTCTTTACGAGCCGTCACGTCCTTAAATACCTATTTCGTAAATTCGAGATATTTCTGGGCCAGCAGGAATAAAATGTTCTATCACCTTCCACAAGCGTAACCCAATCGGTGCCGGCAGGTCTTTTATCTCGCGCTATCATTATTTCTTCCGGCATACTCCTTATCTCCAGGCTTTTTTGTGTACACAAGCGTCGCTATCGCGATCGGGTTTGCCACAGCATTATTCCTACTCTCATCCATGCTATGTCTTCTCTTCCAGTTTTGTCACATTGATCTATATATTTTTCCCTACACCATTCTGTCTATAATTGCTTATAAAATTTCAAAGATTTCTTTTCTTCTATACTTTCCCATATCTCCTGCCTATCTATGTCTTGTAGTCTAGTACTCACTTCCTTCCAAAAACGCTATCATTTGTCTCCTCTGCTCTCCATAGATCTCCCATGCCTATCTTCGATACCGTTCTTTCCAATTCCGACCGTCAACTGTTTCTGTTGCTTCATGCACAGATTCAATAATTCTCCTTTCTGCCCTTTAATACACTTATACCAGAATTACAGTATTCTCTCTATTATTACTATCCCCCCTCCTTTTTGTATTACCTACCTCTAGTAATGCCAGTTCTCTTGGTGCCGATTTTGACAGCCCTAGTAGTTCTTTACAAAACAATCCGTACATCTGGTCTAACTGTGTTCCTATCTCTGAAGTGCCCCATACATTGTTCTGGCTTCAACGACCGCTTCATGCATTCTTTCTAACCATCTAACAGACATCTCCAGTTTATGTTTACATATTCTTACCCCTGACATTGCCGCCATGCCATTAGCTATCACTTTTCTGGCTTGTGCAGCCCACCCTCCACTGCTACACATCCTTACACCTAAATAGTCATACTCCTTTATCACTTCTACCTTTTGATCTCCTATGTACCACTCCTCTCCTTTCCTAAGTATCGATCCTCTTTTAAATAACATTATTTTATATTTGCTGTTTATTCTTAGTCTCCAGTCAGCACAAAGCCAATGAATTGCTTCTATTGATTTTTGAAGGCCTACTGCTCCTACCGTTAGATCATCCGCATACAGTAACGTCATTTATTATGAAAAACAATTGCAGAAATGTTTGGGATATAGTAAACTGAAGTAAAAGACAAACGCTTAAAAGGTGAATGAAATTTCATAACGTTTCTATGACATGACCAAAAATAACTAAATGCTTAAAGCGACAAGTTTAAAAAATTCAAAACAATAAAAACTAATATCTCGGAAACGACAGTGATAGAAAAAAAAAAAGAGTTGTAAATAAGTTGTGTGTTTTAAAAAGAGCTACATTCTTTGTATCTCATATTTTGTTTTCTATTTCTACAGTATGATCCATATAAACCTGAACCAGCCAATAACTTTTGAACCAATGTGCAACATTGCGAGAATATAATACACACTTTTTTGTGATTTACGTCCTCCAACGTTAAGTCATATCGGACGGTAAATCAAATGAGTCCAGGATTCATGGAGCTTAGAGTTACCCGACATTCGTATTGAAGGATAAGGGAAAACCCCGGCAAAACCTTTTCCAGGTAACTCACCCTGACCGAGATTCGAACTCGGGACCTCTTGAACGTGAAGCAGACGTTCGAGACAGGCTATAATACACAATTGGGAAATTATGTACATTGCACTATTTACATCTGAGAGAAAATATTGGAAGTGTCCTCCACCAGCATCTATACATGTTTGTACTCATCTTTAACCATATTCTCTCAAGTTTTACGGAGAGTGCCCTCGCCAATGTTACTTATTTCGGTTCGAATGGATTCCCTGAGAACATCAATTGTCCGTGGACTATTCTTGTACACTCAATTTTATAGATACCTCCACAAGAAAAAATCAGGTGAGGTTAGGTCAGGGTATCTGGGGGCCACAGACCTTTTGAGATTATTCTATTATCAAAGAAACTGGTTACAAGTTCCATGGTGTCATTAGATGTATGGCACGTTGCTCCATCTTGCTGGAAATAACCTTCTCTCAATTCAATATCATCCTGTTGCTCTACAAATGTATTGAAGACCCATATAAACTTCAGTGTCTACAGTCGTATCAAAGAAACTGGTTACAAGTTCCATGGTGTCATTAGATGTATGGCACGTTGCTCCATCTTGCTGGAAATAACCTTCTCTCAATTCAATATCATCCTGTTGCTCTACAAATGTATTGAAGACCCATATAAACTTCAGTGTCTACAGTCGTATCAAAGAAACTAGTTACAAGTTCCATGGTGTCATTAGATGTATGACACGTTGGTCCATCTTGCTGGAAATAACCTTCTCTCAATTCGATATCATCCAGTTGCTCTACAAATGTATTGAAGACCCATATAAACTTCAGTGTCTACAGTCGTATCAAAGAAACTGGTTACAAGTTCCATGGTGTCATTAGATGTATGGAACGTTGCTCCATCTTGATGGAAATAACCTTCTCTTAATTCGATATCATCCAGCTGCTCCATAAATGTCTTGAAGATACCCATATAAACTTCAGTGTCTACAGTCGTATCAAAGAAACTGGTTACAAGTTCCATGGTGTCATTAGATGTATGGCACGTTGCTCCATCTTGCTGGAAATAACCTTCTCTCAATTCAATATCATCCTGTTGCTCTACAAATGTATTGAAGACCCATATAAACTTCAGTGTCTACAGTCGTATCAAAGAAACTAGTTACAAGTTCCATGGTGTCATTAGATGTATGACACGTTGGTCCATCTTGCTGGAAATAACCTTCTCTCAATTCGATATCATCCAGTTGCTCTACAAATGTATTGAAGACCCATATAAACTTCAGTGTCTACAGTCGTATCAAAGAAACTGGTTACAAGTTCCATGGTGTCATTAGATGTATGGAACGTTGCTCCATCTTGATGGAAATAACCTTCTCTTAATTCGATATCATCCAGCTGCTCCATAAATGTCTTGAAGATACCCATATAAACTTCAGTGTCTACAGTCGTATCAAAGAAACTGGTTACAAGTTCCATGGTGTCATTACATGTATGGAACGTTGCTCCATCTTGATGGAAATAACCTTCTCTTAATTCGATATCATCCAGCTGCTCCACAAATGTCTTGATGATACCCATATAAACTTCAATGTCTACAGTCGTATCAAAGAAACTGGTTACAAGTTCCATGGTGTCATTAGATGTATGGAACGTTGCTCCATCCTGATGGAAATATCCTTCTCTCAATTCGATATCATCCAGCTGCTCCACAAATGTCTTGAAGATACCCATATAAACTTCAGTGTCTACAGTCGTATCAAAGAAACTGGTTACAAGTTCCATGGTGTCATTAGATGTATGGCACGTTGCTCCATCCTGATGGAAATATCCTTCTCTCAATTCGATATCATCCAGCTGCTCCACAAATGTCTTGAAGATACCCATATAAACTTCAGTGTCTACAGTCGTATCAAAGAAACTGGTTACAAGTTCCATGGTGTCATTAGATGTATGGAACGTTGCTCCATCCTGATGGAAATATCCTTCTCTCAATTCGATATCATCCAGCTGCTCCACAAATGTCTTGAAGATACCCATATAAACTTCAATGTCTACAGTCGTATCAAAGAAACTGGTTACAAGTTCCATGGTGTCATTAGATGTATGGCACGTTGCTCCATCTTCCTGGAAATAGCCTTCTCTCAATTCGATATCATCCAGCTGCTCCACAAATGTCTTGAAGATACCCATATAAACTTCAGTGTCTACAGTCGTATCAAAGAAACTGGTTACAAGTTCCATGGTGTCATTAGATGTATGGAACGTTGCTCCATCTTGATGGAAATAACCTTCTCTTAATTCGATATCATCCAGCTGCTCCATAAATGTCTTGAAGATACCCATATAAACTTCTGTGTCTACAGTCGTATCAAAGAAACTGGTTACAAGTTCCATAGTGTCATTAGATGTATGGAATGTTGCTCCATCCTGATGGAAATATCCTTCTCTCAATTCGATATCATCCAGCTGCTCCACAAATGTCTTGAAGATACCCATATAAACTTCAGTGTCTACAGTCGTATCAAAGAAACTGGTTACAAGTTCCATGGTGTCATTAGATGTATGGAACGTTGCTCCATCTTGATGGAAATAACCTTCTCTTAATTCGATATCATCCAGCTGCTCCACAAATGTCTTGATGATACCCATATAAACTTCAATGTCTACAGTCGTATCAAAGAAACTGGTTACAAGTTCCATGGTGTCATTAGATGTATGGAACGTTGCTCCATCCTGATGGAAATATCCTTCTCTCAATTCGATATCATCCAGCTGCTCCACAAATGTCTTGATGATACCCATATAAACTTCAATGTCTACAGTCGTATCAAAGAAACTGGTTACAAGTTCCATGGTGTCATTAGATGTATGGAACGTTGCTCCATCCTGATGGAAATATCCTTCTCTCAATTCGATATCATCCAGCTGCTCCACAAATGTCTTGAAGATACCCATATAAACTTCAGTGTCTACAGTCGTATCAAAGAAACTAGTTACAAGTTCCATGGTGTCATTAGATGTATGTCACGTTGCTCCGTCTTGTTGGAAATAACCTTCTCTCAATTCGATATCATCCAGTTGCTCTACAAATGTATTGAAGACCCATATAAACTTCAGTGTCTACAGTCGTATCAAAGAAACTGGTTACAAGTTCCATGGTGTCATTAGATGTATGGAACGTTGCTCCATCTTGATGGAAATAACCTTCTCTTAATTCGATATCATCCAGCTGCTCCATAAATGTCTTGAAGATACCCATATAAACTTCAGTGTCTACAGTCGTATCAAAGAAACTGGTTACAAGTTCCATGGTGTCATTACATGTATGGAACGTTGCTCCATCTTGATGGAAATAACCTTCTCTTAATTCGATATCATCCAGCTGCTCCACAAATGTCTTGATGATACCCATATAAACTTCAATGTCTACAGTCGTATCAAAGAAACTGGTTACAAGTTCCATGGTGTCATTAGATGTATGGAACGTTGCTCCATCCTGATGGAAATATCCTTCTCTCAATTCGATATCATCCAGCTGCTCCACAAATGTCTTGAAGATACCCATATAAACTTCAGTGTCTACAGTCGTATCAAAGAAACTGGTTACAAGTTCCATGGTGTCATTAGATGTATGGCACGTTGCTCCATCCTGATGGAAATATCCTTCTCTCAATTCGATATCATCCAGCTGCTCCACAAATGTCTTGAAGATACCCATATAAACTTCAGTGTCTACAGTCGTATCAAAGAAACTGGTTACAAGTTCCATGGTGTCATTAGATGTATGGCACGTTGCTCCATCCTGATGGAAATATCCTTCACTCAATTCGATATCATCCAGCTGCTCCACAAATGTCTTGAAGATACCCATATAAACTTCAGTGTCTACAGTCGTATCAAAGAAACTGGTTACAAGTTCCATGGTGTCATTAGATGTATGGAACGTTGCTCCATCCTGATGGAAATATCCTTCTCTCAATTCGATATCATCCAGCTGCTCCACAAATGTCTTGAAGATACTCATATAAACTTCAATGTCTACAGTCGTATCAAAGAAACTGGTTACAAGTTCCATGGTGTCATTAGATGTATGGCACGTTGCTCCATCTTCCTGGAAATAGCCTTCTCTCAATTCGATATCATCCAGCTGCTCCACAAATGTCTTGAAGATACCCATATAAACTTCAGTGTCTACAGTCGTATCAAAGAAACTGGTTACAAGTTCCATGGTGTCATTAGATGTATGGAACGTTGCTCCATCTTGATGGAAATAACCTTCTCTTAATTCGATATCATCCAGCTGCTCCATAAATGTCTTGAAGATACCCATATAAACTTCTGTGTCTACAGTCGTATCAAAGAAACTGGTTACAAGTTCCATAGTGTCATTAGATGTATGGAATGTTGCTCCATCCTGATGGAAATATCCTTCTCTCAATTCGATATCATCCAGCTGCTCCACAAATGTCTTGAAGATACCCATATAAACTTCAGTGTCTACAGTCGTATCAAAGAAACTGGTTACAAGTTCCATGGTGTCATTAGATGTATGGAACGTTGCTCCATCTTGATGGAAATAACCTTCTCTTAATTCGATATCATCCAGCTGCTCCACAAATGTCTTGATGATACCCATATAAACTTCAATGTCTACAGTCGTATCAAAGAAACTGGTTACAAGTTCCATGGTGTCATTAGATGTATGGAACGTTGCTCCATCCTGATGGAAATATCCTTCTCTCAATTCGATATCATCCAGCTGCTCCACAAATGTCTTGAAGATACCCATATAAACTTCAGTGTCTACAGTCGTATCAAAGAAACTGGTTACAAGTTCCATGGTGTCATTAGATGTATGGAACGTTGCTCCATCCTGATGGAAATATCCTTCTCTCAATTCGATATCATCCAGCTGCTCCACAAATGTCTTGAAGATACCCATATAAACTTCAATGTCTACAGTCGTATCAAAGAAACTGGTTACAAGTTCCATGGTGTCATTAGATGTATGGCACGTTGCTCCATCTTCCTGGAAATAGCCTTCTCTCAATTCGATATCATCCAGCTGCTCCACAAATGTCTTGAAGATACCCATATAAACTTCAGTGTCTACAGTCGTATCAAAGAAACTGGTTACAAGTTCCATGGTGTCATTAGATGTATGGAGCGTTGCTCCATCTTGATGGAAATAACCTTCTCTTAATTCGATATCGTTCAGCTGCTCCACAAATGTCTTGAAGATGCCCATATAAACTTCAGTGTCTACAGTCGTATCAAAGAAACTGGTTACAAGTTCCATAGTGTCATTAGATGTATGGAACGTTGCTGCATCTTGATGGAAATAACCTTCTCTCAATTCGATATCATCCAGCTGCTCCACAAATGTCTTGAAGATACCCATATAAACTTCAGTGCCTACAGTCGTATCAAAGAAACTGGTTACAAGTTCCATGGTGTCATTAGATGTATGGAACGTTGCTCCATCCTGATGGAAATATCCTTCTCTCAATTCGATATCATCCAGCTGCTCCACAAATGTCTTGATGATACCCATATAAACTTCAATGTCTACAGTCGTATCAAAGAAACTGGTTGCAAGTTCCATGGTGTCATTAGATGTATGGCGCGTTGCTCCATCTTCCTGGAAATAACCTTCTCTCAATTCGATATCATCCAGCTGCTCCACAAATGTCTTGAAGATACCCATATAAACTTCAGTGTCTACAGTCGTATCAAAGAAACTGGTTACAAGTTCCATGGTGTCATTAGATGTATGGCACGTTGCTCCATCTTGCTGGAAATAGCCTTCTCTCAATTCGATATCATCCAGCTGCTCCACAAATGTCTTGAAGATACCCATATAAACTTCAGTGTCTACAGTCGTATCAAAAAAACTGGTTACTAGTTCCATGGTGTCATTAGATGTATGGCACGTTGCTCCATCTTGCTGGAAATAGCCTTCTCTCAATTCGATATCATCCAGCTGCTCCACAAATGTCTTGAAGATACCCACATAAACTTCAGTGTCTACAGTCGTATCAAAAAAACTGGTTACTAGTTCCATGGTGTCATTAGATGTATGGCATGGTACTCCATCTTGCTGGAAATAACCTTCTCTCAATTCGATATCATCCAGCTGCTCCACAAATGTCTGGAAGATACCCATATAAACTTCAGTGTCTACAGTCGTATCAAAAAAACTGATTACTAGTTCCATGGTGTCATTAGATGTATGGCACGTTGCTCCATCTTGCTGGAAATAACCTTCTCTCAATTCGATATCATCCAGCTGCTCCACAAATGTCTTGAAGATACCCATATAAACTTCAGTGTCTACAGTGGTATCAAAGAAAATTGTCAACAATTGTCAGTGTTGAAAATTCTCCAAGAGCCAGTGCAATCATTAAAACAAATTTCTACATTCTACGAGCTTTCAAAGGGAAATTATGGCCTGTTCAAATGGTTCAGGTTTATATGTATCGCACTATATTAGGTAAAGAGTTTTATGTAAAATCTCTTTAGAAGAAAGAGGTACCCAGAAAGTATCTCTACAAAATTCAATACTGTATCTCTTTATAACTATTTTAATATTATTTTGGGATGAAATGAGTTTATTTTGAAAACCCTCCCGAAAGTTGGATAAGTCTAGGCTGGCAGAGCATTGTTTTGATGACGACCATAGAGACAATTTTCGGGAGACGACCATCTTGGCAAAATGCAACAGTTACTGGGAGCAGAGAGTTAAGGAGGCTTTGGCCACTTCCTCCGAGAGGAGCACGCTTAATGGTGATGCTGGATTTCAGTTCAGCTCCTCTTGGAAACCGGCCTTAAAATGGAAATCCATCGACTTAAGAAGCACATATCAATACATCTTTTTGTAGTTTACGTCCTCCAACGTTAAGTCATATCGGACGATGAATGGAATGGGTGAGATGATGCTCAAATGAGCACAGGGTCCATAGAGCTTAGAATTACCCGACATTCGTCTTTCAGGATAAGAGAAAACACCGGAAAAACCCTTATACAAGTAGTTGCCGCAAATATGAGAACCTTAAGTGGTCCACCGGGAAATATAATGAGTCAATTGGAGAATTTAATGTCAGGAAGGCACGTTGACCATTGTAGCTTAAGGGTCAGAGCAACTGGACGGAAACCAGTAGATCCGTGGTTCAAATCCCGGCCATGGCATTGAATTTTTCAGTTGGTTCTAATTAATTAATCAAAAATCACCCATATACCGGAGTAATGTATTTAAAAGGATTAATTCTTTAAGGATTAATTCCTCAATATAAATTTACATTAAAAAATAATCTACGATAAAAATCCTGGTAATTAAGTACTTACAATAGTAAGTCGCCACAAGTAGTTGTCTCAAATATGAGAACCTTAAGTGGTCCACCGGGAAATATAATGAGTCAATTGGAGAATTTAATGTCAGGAAGGCACGTTGACCATGGTAGTTCAAGGGTCAGAGCGACTGGACGGAAACCAGTAGATCCGTGGTTCAAATCCCGGCCATGGCATTGAATTTTTCAGTTGGCTCTAATTAATTAACCTTATACAAATAACTCACCCTGACCGAGATTCGAACTCGGGACCTCTTGAACGTGAGGCAGACATGCTACCATCTACGCTACCGAGGCGGGCTCAATACATCTTGATAATCAAGTTAGGTAGTTACGTTTTTTTGACCCAATTAATTTTCTACACTCACGCCATCTCCTGGCCTGACATTTCATTTACTGAAAACAGTCTTTTGTTCAGTGATGTGATAGTGTTTTGTCTTTGTTTATAGTTGCGTTATATCCAGTGTTTCATTTGTGATTATAACATTTAATAAATATCTGATAATGGGAGAGATGCACACTCCCGAAACATCAATTTCTAATCGTCTTTTGACCTAGCTTGCTTCCCGAGAACAATTTGACCCAATGGGTTATTTCTGGTGACGTCATCTAAAGAATATATATAATATCAGGGCCAGTAGATAGCGTCCCACTTTTAAAACAGTTGCCTATCACTCTATTTTACTCTATGCTTCTGTTACCTGTGTGAGGCTTGATTGTAGATGACTTATTAAAAACGTAATTTGAGGAATACTTTCTGGAGTCAATGTAGTCAGGTGTAGGTGTAGTCGTTTTTTCTGTAGCACATTTTATTTATTGTCTTATTGAAACATTAAGTCTTGTAATTTACTTACGTAAAGTAAATGTATCAGTTTGAGTTGTTATGTTCAAAATATACTCACGAACAGAAACAAAAGCTAGGAGGCTTGACCTGTTGCATTAATCTGGTGATTCCCGGAATGTTTAGCTTTCCGCATTTACAAATGAAGTAAAGTAAGAAACACTTGACGGTGACCTAGTTAAAATGTAGGGCAGACGTTACCGGTTATGTTCCGGTAACGAACTACTGTAAGATGTTTTCGTATCCGTCTTCCTTCTGTAGCTTCTTACGTAAACTTCCTAGGAAAGATTAATATGTTCTCGTTGATTCATATCCTTGAGGCTTTCCTAGTAAATGTTATACACTTTTTGAGCATTGAATAACGATGCGGTCATCTAATATTCTTCCCTTAAAGTGAAAAGCTATTTCACTTGGGATTAAAATTCCCTTTTTTTTTTATTTTTACATTTTATTATAATGTTCTCCCTCTAGATTACAATATATAATTAAAAAGGTCATTGGGGCAATATTTTATACCTAATTTGCTAATTATATTAGGGTGTGTTAAGTTTTAGCCACGCCCCTTTTCGTAAGCTTTCAGAAAATCATTCATAACTTCTGTAATACTGAACAGATATTTCTGAACTAAGCCTTGTTTTGTAAGAGATCGGTGGCGGGGCGATGTTCCGGCATACCGGCGGAGCTGATGGTACCATGGCAATTGAAAGCGACGTTAACAAATAAACAAATAAACGCTATATTTGTCTGCACTCGCATATATTGCTGGATTTGAATTAATAGTCTATATTTAAAATGTTTTTATTAAATCTCTTCTCTGTTCGTGTGTTCAGTAGAAATTTTGCAATCGGTTTACTTAGTTCCCGTTGCGTTAGAGAACTGAATGGTGATGCAGCATCAACTCGCTTTCTAGAAAATCCTTAAATCCCAAATTGCTGTTTAGATAGAAACTTTCTCAATATTCTGATTTCGTCAAAACTGACTCTGAGCATTTGATAAAACATGACATATACTTAAGATTTTTTTATAACGAATGGAACTTACGTTGGCCGTTCAATAAAAAATTATCATAATTCTTTTACGGTCATAATTTTTCGCACTAAAATTCAACCTTATTATATTCTATTAGCTTAATGTGAAACAAACACGCCGTAGTAGTTTCATTGTTGGTACTCCTGGTCCCCGCCTGTGAGAACCAGGCAAGTTCAGACATATTCAGTATCGCCTACCACTACAATGGACGTAACACGCGAGGAACAATATGCGGTTTAAAATTCTTCTTTCGTCTCAACAAATCTTCAGTTGAGGCCTATAAAATGTTATAGGAGGCCTATGGAGAGTCTGTTCTTCCCTACAGCACAGCTCGAAGGTGGTTTAAAATGTTTAAAGAGGGGAGACAATCAATTTTAAAGGAAGGTGAACCCAGTGCTCCAGTTACTGCTCTTACGGAAGAAAACATTAACACTGCTGCTGTCATTGTGAGAGAGGGTCGACGAATTACCTTAAGATCACTTTCTGAAATACTGAACATTTCATTGGCTGCCACCCACACGTTGGTGACAAAAACATTACACATGAGCCGTGTTTGTGCGTGATGTGTTCCAGGACTTGATTCCCGAACAAAAGGACATTCGCATGCAGGTCTGCATGGAGTTAAAGTTGATGTTAGAGGAAGATCCGGAGTTTCTTTCAAACGTAATCACTGCTGATGAAACTTGGCTACATCATTTTGATCCTGAGAGCAAACAGCAAAAACTCAGTGTGGAAATCTCCTTCACCACCAACCCCCCAAAAAGCAGAAGTGATTGCTGCTGCTGTTGGGAAAGTTATGGTCATCTCATTCTTTGATATTCATGGAATGGTTTATCAGCATGTTGTACCTGCACACACATCAGTAACTGGACAATACTACAGTGATGTCCTGAAAACATTGCAAGTCCATATCAGGCCCGAAAGACCACATTTCCGTGAAGTAGACTGGATGCTGCACCACGATAATGCGCGATCGCATATTGCCAATGTTGTTGCTGAATATCTTGCAAAATCAACGTGAAGTGCATCCCTCACCCTCCCTATAGTCCGGATTTAGCCCCATGTGACTTTTTTCTATTCCCTAACTTGAGGAAACGCCTTCGTGGGAGACATTATCCATCATCAGAAGCAGTGGTGAAGGCGATTTTGAAGGATCTCTCCAAAAATGGTTTCCAGCATGTCTTTGAAGACTGACAGAAACGCTGGGACAAGTACATCGCATTCAGGGAGACTGTTTTGAGAAGGACCATCAAAATTATGAGGATGAGTAAAGATACGTTGTAAAAGAAAAAAAAAAATGTCATCATTCTTTATTGAAGAGTCCTCGTATAACGAATGGGGCTTATATCTTTAATTTTCTTTTATTAACTTCTTTGTTACGTTTAACATACTTCAGAACTATTTTTTTTCTTTAATTTACATCCCCCAACGTTAAATCATATTGGACAGTGAATTCTACTCAAATGAGTCCGAAGTCCATGGAGTTTAGAGTTACCCGACATTCGTCATTTTGGGCAAGGGAAAACCCCGGAGAAAATCTTACCCAGGTAACTCCCTCTGACCGAGATTCGAACTCGGGACTTCTTGAGTGTGAAGCAGACACGCTACCATCTACGCTACCAAGGCGGACTTCAGAACTGATGAAAACAAAACAGACATATACAGTTTTTAAATATTTACTTATATAAAAGAATATATAATTTCATATATCCCATAGAAACGTGGACAAAAGGAGCACCTGCCTACAGTGCTAGGGGTCCCGGGTTCGGTTCCCGGCGGTGGGGGTGGGGATTTTTCTCCGACCAAGATAATTCCCCATCTTCCCCAGAGTCTGGAAGTATGAATGAGAGTGTGAATGTGTGCGTGATCTAATTATTAAAAACCAAAAAGATAACGAGTTAACACCTTCGCTATGTTCCAAAGGAGAACGGACGCCGATATGACCATAGTAGTTAAAGGCAGGGTATAAATGGAAGCAAAAAAAGAAAAAGATAAAATAATTTCTTCTTGTTCATGCACTTTAAAAACCCCACACAGAGTCCTAATCTCACGCAGATCATTGTGACGTAACGGTAGGTACCATTTATGGCTGCGAGGATGTCTTAATTTAAAGTAGAGTTGATGTAGTGAAAGGGGTGGGTTGTCCTCATTTAGGCCAATAGGGGAGTATTGAATTCCTCGAGTGTACCCATGTTAATTTCCCGTGGTAACGGTACCACAGTTGAGATATTCCTAACACGTTCTGGCCGAGAGCGGTACAAGGTCTAGGTCATGCTACACCGCAAATGAACGGGGCTAACGACTTGAAGGTGCGACGCGACGGTATTTCAGCAACCATAACAAAACACCTTTAATCACATCTCAATTACTGCCTTTCTCCGTAAATCACTAAAAAGGTCTTATTAGTGTATATACCCCATGTTAAATGGGATAAATGTTTACAAAAATTATTTAATTTAGCTTAACGTACAAAAGGAACACAGAAAAGTGAAGGATAGTGAGATGTTTAAAAGTGGGTCACAATATGGTAGTTATTACAGCCAACAATTCGACACCAAGGCAAAGATGGTGACACAAATATTTTTAGGAAAATCCACCACCCCTAACTATGCTTTACATAAAACTTCAAGAATGCCTGTCAACATTATTGCAATCCTATAATTTCAAAATTTGCTTTCTCCTATAATTTCTTGTAAAATATGTCCCCATGCGCTAGCCCTTTCACTGAGAATTTCTGCAAATTTGGAGCAGAATCTGGAAAAAAAAAAACCTTCAATCTTGCGTATAAACTTACAAGGCTCGTGTAGTCTTACGAATATTTTTACTTTTGAAGCAAAAACGGGATGGAAAAATAAAAATGTACAACTATAAAACATTTGAAAACTATTTTTAAGCGCATGTATACCAAGAAATGTCTTAAAAATTCTGGTGAAATGAAATTTAAAACTCTATCCAAAAATATACAGGAGCTAACATTTGAAAACTTATTTTCGCGTATTATTGTGTTTATTTACTCTTTTATACAATAGTATAACAATTGAAATTAAAGCTCTATTTTAAAATATAAGTTTAAGAATTTATTTTTTCGGCAATTTTTTGGTTAAGGAAATAAAGAACGAATCTTCGAGAACCATAATAGTTATTGGTATCAATGCTTGGTTACAGCACCAAATCAAGATATTTGTGTTTCTACTTACGAAAATTTGACCAGGATATTAAATCATTATCAAAAGCTTTAAAAATATTATTTCGAAGGAACGATTGGAAACTGGCAAGAAAATATATTGACATTAATCTACAGGAACCGAATTAAACTTGGGCAAACTCTCGCGGATACAATTCTCACATTCCGTGCAGTATATAAGAACGGCAGGCAGGACAGCGTAGCGGAGAGGTCCGAAACTACAGGGTCGCTCGATTGAACGAGCTCACTTAAAATCAAATCTTCTGGCTGTAACGATAACACCTGGCGCGAAATACGACACTAGGCCACACTGTACAAAGTGGCACCAACCCATGTAGTGACCATGACCTCCGTTTTGAGTAATTTTAGAATTATTTACTAGTGACTTTGTATTGCTATTGCTCAGAAAAGTACTGAATTGGAAGATTTCTGGAAAGAGAGGGTTAAAATTAAAATAGCAACAAGGATGTAAAATAAATGATAATCATCTAATATTAAATTATAGGTATATCTATACAATGTTTTTTATATACTGGTTACAAGTTCCATGGTGTCATTAGATGTATGACACGTTGCTCCATTTTACTGGAAATAACCTTCTCTCAATTCGATATCATCCAGCTGCTCCACAAATGTCTTGAAGATACCCATATAAACTTCAGTGTCTACAGCCGTATCAAAGAAACTTGTTACAAGTTCTATGGTGTCATTAGATGTATGGCATGTTGCTCCATCTTGCTGGAAATAACCTTCTCTCAATTCAATATCATCCAGCTGCTCCACAAATGTCTTGAAGATACCCATATAAACTTCAGTGTCTACAGTCTTATCAAAGAAACTGGTTACAAGTTCCATGGAGTCATTAGATGTATGGCACGTTGCTCCATCTTGCTGGAAATAACCTTCTCTCTGTTCGATATCATCCAGCTGCTCTTTAAATGTCTTGAAGATACCCATATAAACTTCAGTGTCTACAGTCGTATCAAGGAAACTGGTTACAAGTTCCATGGTGTCATTAGATGTATGGCACGTTGCTCCATCTTACTGGAAATAACCTTCTCTCAATTCGATATCATCCAGCTGCTCCACAAATGTCTTGAAGATACCCATATAAACTTCAGTGTCTACAGTCGTATCAAAGAAACTGGTTACAAGTTCTATGGTGTTATTAGATATATGGCACGTTGCTCCATCTTACTGGAAATAACCTTCTCTCAATTCGATATCATCCAGCTGCTCCACAAATGTCTTGAAGATACCCATATAAACTTCAGTGTCTACAGTCGTATCAAAGAAACTGGTTACAAGTTCCATGGAGTCATTAGATGTATGGCACGTTGCTCCATCTTGCTGGAAATAACCTTCTCTCAGTTCGATATCATCCAGCTGCTCTTTAAATGTCTTGAAGATACCCATATAAACTTCAGTGTCTACAGTCGTATCAAGGAAACTGGTTACAAGTTCCATGGTGTCATTAGATGTATGGCACGTTGCCCCATCTTACTGGAAATAACCTTCTCTCAATTCGATATCATCCAGCTGCTCCACAAATGTCTTGAAGATACCCATATAAACTTCAGTGTCTACAGTCGTATCAAGGAAACTGGTTCAAGTTCCACGGTGTCATTAGATGTATGGCACGTTGCTCCATCTTACTGGAAATAACCTTCTCTCAATTCGATATCATCCAGCTGCTCCACAAATGTCTTGAAGATACCCATATAAACTTCAGTGTCTACAGTCGTATCAAAGAAACTGGTTACAAGTTCCATGGAGTCATTAGATGTATGGCACGTTGCTCCATCTTACTGGAAATAACCTTCTCTCAATTCGATATCATCATTTGCTCCACAAATGTCTTGAGGATACCCATATAAACTTCAGTGTCTACAGTCGTATCAAAGAAACTAGTTACAAGTTCCTTGCTGTCATTAGATGCATGGCACGTTGCTCTATCTTGCTGGAAATAACTTTCTCTCAATTCGATATCATCCAGCTGCTCCACAAATGTCTTGAAGATACCCATATAAACTTCAGTGTCTATAGTCATATCAAGGAAACTGGTTAAAAGTTCCATGGTGTCATTTGATGTATGGCACGTTGCTCCATCTTGCTGGAAATAACCTTCTCTCAATTCGATATCATCCAGCTGCTCCACAAATGTCTTGAAGATACCCATATAAACTTCAGTGTCTACAGTCGTATCAAAGAAACTGGTTACAAATTCCATGGTGTCAATAGATGTATGGCACGTTGCTCCATCTTGCTGGAAATAACCTTCTCTCAATTCGATATCATCCAGCTGCTCCACAAATGTCTTGAAGATACCCATATAAACTTCAAAGAAAATGGGACATGTAAGACTTTGAACTCTCAACAATTGTGAGTGTAGCTAATTCTTCCAAAGCCACTGAAATCAGTAAAACAAATTTCTACATTCCACAAGATTTCAAAGGGAAACTATGGCCTATTGAATTTGTTCAGATTTATATGGTCGCACTGCATAAATAGCTGAGAACCTAAAGCATACGAGGCGTGGGATGAGGAAGGAAACGCCTTGATAATTTAAAATAATATTTGTGGAGCATCCGGCACAGTTTGTGTAAGGCAGTAAGTTGGGGACATTTAAAACCGTCAAGTGTGTACATACAACTTGAAATTAAATGTATGTTTGTTGCTTTCGGTGTTCTATTGTTATATAAAGTAGAATGGAGGACAATGAGCATTTGTGACATACTTCTGTATAGGAATGTGATCGTCACATTAATCCGTAACGGCTTTTAGCTCTCACAGACATAGGTTAGCGGGCTGCTTTTGTTTCACCGCCTTACATACCGTGGTTCCGTGGTTCAAGTCCCGGCCATGGCATTGAATTTTTCATGTTGACTCTATCTGTCAAAAATCTTAGCTTATATACGACTAGGGTAAAGAAATGATTAATTTACATCAATTGACTAAAATAAAGTTAAATGATGAAGCCTGGGACTCAAGTACTTACAATACTAAGTCGCCACAAACGGCGTATCTCGGATACGAGAGTTCCTAGTGGTCTACCAGGGATATATATGAGTCAAATGGAGAATTTAGTGTCGTGACGACACGTTGGCCATGGTAGCTCGATGGGTTAGAGCAACTGGACGGAAACCAGGATATCCGTGGTTCAAATCCCGGCCATGGCATTGAATTTTTCATGTTAATGGAAACAGTGCCCGTATTCTTAGTGATTCACAAACAGCTCTACTCGCTATTAATGATAAATACAATTTAAATTCATTAGCACATGAAATCAGAACCTTGCTTCAAAACCATCCAGGACACATTTGCATGGGATAGCTTAAAGGACACAGTGGAATTTTAGGTAACGAGAGAGCTGATTGCTTGGCTAAGAAGGCTGCAGAATCCAATCTTCCTGTGACATACTCTTTATGTGCTATTTATAATGTAAGGAGAATAATACATCAACATATTCTTGAAGAATGGAACCAACAATGGCTAACAACTCCAAATGGAAGTTTAACAAAAACATTATTTTTCCCTAGTGTGTATGACAGAGGAAAATGTGAAATTCTTGTACCAAATTTTGTTTTGACATGGTAAATTTGGTGAATACTTATCACGCTTTAACTTAACATCCAACCCCGAGTGCATGCGTGGTGAAGAATTTCAAACTGTGGTTCATCTCCTTTTCTGTTGTCCTATTTTCTGGAGAGAAAGACAAGAATTAATATTCAAGCTAGACTCTCTAGGAACTGAATTTTCTGCTCCACTCACATCTTTGCTAATGAAGCCACAACAGTATAAGTACTTCATAATGTTTATAAACTCAGTGTTTAAACGTCTGAAATAGTTTAAATTAATATGCATCAGATTATAACATCATTTCTTCCTTCTAGTATTTAAAATATTGTTATGTATCAACTGTAACCCTAATATACCACTGTAAAATAGGGTTCAATAAATCTGGATAAATAAAAAAAAAATGTCATGTTGACAATCTATCAAAAATCTTAGCCTATATAGGGCTAGTGTAAAAATGATTAATTTACATCAATTAACTAAAATAATATCAATTACTGGTGTCTCTTATAATATTATGTTACGTCCTCCGACGTTAACTCATATCGGACGGCAAATAAGGTGGATGACATGATGCTCAAATGTGTCCAGGGTCCATAGAACTTGGAGCTAATCGACATCCATCTTTAAGAATAAAGGAAAACGTCGGGAAAAACCTTATCCAGATAACTCACCCTGGCCGAGATTTGAACTCGGGACCTCTAGAACCTGAGGCAGACACGCTACCATCAACGCTACTGAGGCGGGTGATGGTAGATTTCGTGATAATAGAAGATTTTCTCAAGGAACCTACTGTATAAGAAAATGTAAATCAGTCACGATTAAAGGAAATGTTTCTATTTTACAAGAGTGACTTGCCGCCATTGTTATGCAACAAAACCATTTTTAAAAAGTATGTTTGGACAGTATAACACATAACCAATTATATGAGTTGTAAGTTGCTAAGTGTGGCATTATCTGTTGCAGGTCGCAAGGATGAAGTGGTCATCGACGAAGACAAAGAGATAGTGAAGATTCCTGGCGAGGAAGAAGCTGGACTGTTCGATGTGATCGGCGACCTGGTGAGCGATAGTTTCTCCAGGTTCTTCTCGACCGGCAAGAAGGACTCCGGAGATGACTCTGAGGAGGAAGAAGAAGACAGTGAGGAGACGAGTGCCGAGGAGTATGAGGATGGAGGATCCACTGAGGAAACCGAGGATCAAGAAGATAGCAACGAGGTCGCGCAGGGGAAGGCCAGCAAGGGATCGCTTCACGATAACGCTCTAGGTAGGTAGCAGCGATGGTTTTCGAACCTCAGACCTCTGCAGTTAGTAGCATATTGCGATACAAGTGGACACCAGGAAGGGTTCAAAAATACAAACTGCAAGCTATTTTTTCACCATAGTGAACAATAAAAGAAGTATATGAGATGTCCTATGGTCCTTCCGGTTTGTCCTATATACGGTGTTCCACATTCACAGGAAATGCGGTACACTCCCGGGACTTGGAAGTCTTGTTTGTCTTTCACCGGTCTCATTCTTCCTGTGAATGTGGAACACCACAAACCGGAAGGACCATCGCTACCGGAATAAACGAACATGAATGGAACATTCGTTTAATGCAACCTGAGAAGTCTGGGCTGGCAGAGCATTGTTTTGATAACGACCATAGAGCCAATTTTCGGGAGACGACCATCTTGGCAAAATGCAACAGTTACTCGGAGCGGAGAATTAAGGAGGCTTTGGCCATTTCCTCCGAGAGGAGAACGCTTAATCGTGATGCTGGATTTCAGTTCAGCTTCTCTTAAAATTATATATACAAGTCAAATGGAGAATTTAATGTCGTGACGGCAATTTGGCTATGGTAGCTCAATGGGTAATAGCGACTGGAAGGAAATCAGGAGAAGCGTGGTTCAAATCCCGGCCATGGCATTGAATTTTTCATGTTGACTATATCTACAAAATCTTTGTTTAATGCTCTGAATTGTAACCTAGGAAATATACCATCAACTAAAGGAACTTGTTTTGAAGATTCAGGTCAAGCTAAGTCATGTAAAATATACACTCAAAATCCTACGTGTGTTAGACATCTCTTTCCCAAACATTTTGTATTACTTCCATGTTGAAATTTTGCATTTTGGCTTAATGGGGCAGTGGCATCCTACTGCAGCATAAACAACAGAATACATTCTTAAATGATGGAGGTGACATGTGTGGATAAAGTAAGCTTCAATTTCGAAAGTGAGTGGTTTCTTTCTTTTTTAATGCACACATATTATTTTTAATTTATTAAAGACATATGGTGGTTACTTTGAGTTACCCTTATATGAGAATTACAAACTTTTAAGTGGGCAACATGGCGCTGGGGTGGGTTTCATCCAGGTCCTCCAGTTTTCCCCACCATCATTCTAGTAATTGATCCATCAATCATTCATCTCAGGAGTTGGACGGACCCCTCAACCCTGATTTCATCTGTCAGGTCAAATGCTTCGGCTTCATCGCACTGAGGGAACCCCAGCACCTCCTAACGTCAGCATTGACGAAAAAGGGAGGGAAAAAAATAAAGCAACTTTTAAGATTTTAATCCACTTGTTCTCGTGAATTTCATTCCAATCGCCTTTTGTGTCCATCCTAAGTACTTCTGTGTAGAACACAAGCACTTTGCTTGGAGACAAAATTAAGAGGTTAACAATAAAACGTGAATTGTCTTATTTCAGCTCGAGGACACAAAAAGAAGAAGAAGAAGTGGAAGAGGGCTTTCTTCAAGCTGGTGTTGATGGGACTGCTGGTGAAACTGAAGATAGCCAAGCTGATCTTCATTGCTACCAAACTCATACAGTTCAAGGCGTTCCTCCTGTACGTTGTGAACACAGTGGTCAACATTCTGAGGCTGTACAACGAGTTCAAGAAGAAGAAGAAAGAGAACCCAGTGCTGTACTATGAACAGGCGCAGCATCACCATCTCTATGACGAGCATCATCATGTCGATCCTTGGTCGTATCCAGTAGAGGAGAATCCGGAAGATAAGGGATGGCTGGGAGGTTTGTGGTCCAGAAGTGGTGGCCGCAAGATCTATCCTCAAGGTCAAGCTCATGATCTGGCCTACTCTGCCTACAAGCCTGAGCAGGCGGTAGGAACTGTGTCATAGAACATGGTACACATGTCAACTGGTACTAATACAATGCAGGGTTCTCAAAATGGAAACACTACAACACAATGCAACAAATACTTGAATTATGCTTGTTCATAACAATCAGAATAAGTTATTCATTTGTTTGAAGCCAAGACAGAACAAAAATACAAGCAAAGTAATTTCACAACAGGAAGTTTTTGCAAATAACTTCTTGATATTAAAAGATATATAACTCTTTTTAATAGGTTTTATTAATACATTTTAAAACTATTTCATTTATTTTGACCAATTCACTTCATCTTCAAGCTTCAGTAAAATGCTTTAAAATGTTTGTAATTAAATTTACACACCTAATGGCCAAAAATCCCCCAACAAATTTTCAATAGTTTATAACTGATAGATGAACTAAAATGAAGAAAACACTTACTTTATTTTGGTCAATCTATGGGATATATGATTTAAAAATACGAATGTGAGTCAAATGATAATCTTAAATATCTTTTTAAATATTATTTATTGTGCTGAAGTGGTACAAAGCTATATCACTTTTCAACATAATCTCCCCCACGCTCAATGCAGGGCCTCCAGGGCTTACAAAGTGCATAAATGCCTTTAGAAAAAAATTATTTTGGTAGTCCGTGCATCCACTCATGCACCGCGTAGCGTAACTCTTCATCGGAACGGAACTTCTTTCCTCCCATTGCGTCTTTGAGTAGTCCAAACATATGGAAATCACTTGGGACAAGTTCTGGTGAGTATGGTGGATGAGGAAGACACTCAAAATGCAGGTCTGTGATTGTTGCAACTGTTGTACAGGCAGTGTGGGGCCTTGCATTGTCATGTTCCAAAAGGACACCTACTGACAGCAATGTACGTCGCTTTGGTTTGATTGCAGGCCGCAGATGATCTTTTAGGAGATCTCTGTATGATGCATTGGTGACAGTGGTACCTCTAGACATGTAATGCTCCAAAATGACGCATTTTTCGTCCCAAAAGAGAGTCAGCATTGCCTTCCTTTCCATCTTTATACTGATACTGCGACGGTATGTGTGCATCTGCACTACGCTGTTAAAGTTTGTCTACCCAACGCAAGTGCACGGCGGCCGCTTTCTTTGACAAACCCTCATAATCGTTTTACAACATGGACCCTCCTCCTGACGGTCCTTTCTACAATGTTGCAACATTTTAACATCACCGTCTTGCACCTAATGAAACAGAACAACTGTAAGTTGGAAATTTGGCAACTGAGACTCCACGCGGAGTAGACATGCAACTGTCATTTTCAACAAATGGGGGCTGCTATTGGTCCCCAACGTCAGTGTTCCATTTCTGAAGTGTGGAGATAGATTTATGACGGTCATTAGTGGGCGGGGAGGTCCCGTCCTTTGAGGTCCCTTTGACTGGGAACTGCACACACGTTGGCTAAACAAACTTTACCTACAGGCCATTCTGCACGCTGTTTTGTAGCACGCTTACGAACTTTACAGGATAACGGCGCGAAATTTCGCCTTGTTATTACAAATTCGACTTACCCTTGTATATTTTGATGGGAACCAAATTTATTTCAAAGGGCTCATTTAAGAAATCTTCAATCATAAGTTGAGTCACCTTCTGGTAAGATTTTTTTTTTTTTCTAAAAATGCTGATTACCTTTTGGGAAGAAACAGCTTTCATTGTCACTGCAGTGCTTAGCCAACAGAAGCACACATATGTTTGATACTCTATGTACAACAGTTCTAAGAAAAATTATCAACTCTTCTGAAGAAGATGCAAAATTAAAAACGGTTTATAAGAAATCCACGTAAAAATGTAGAATTTGTAGGAGCATTATCTATAACAGCCACTAAATATCTGAATGCAAAATGCAAAATGTTACGAATGGATCTAAAATTAATATTATCCATACATTTACAATTTTATCAATATGTTACCAATCATTAGTGACTTTGTGGTTTAAAAAAACTGAGTGATTTGGAAACCCGTTCAACTGTCTCTGCAAGTTTCGACTTCCATTCAGAGATCTAGAACATTTGAACATCATAAACCATTTTCTTTGCATCAGAAAGGAAACAAGGTGTAAATATTAATATTGGCACCATATTTGGCAGATTCTGATTCCTTAATATACCAACAGTGAACATTGTTACAATTGGCACTTCATATATGAACAGAACATGTGAGTGTATGGCTCATGATTTAAGATTTTCGCTGCTCAAGTATATTTACTGTGCCATCTCAGGCAATGTTAAAAAGATACAGTGTAATTAACACTAGACAATACAAATTTACTTAAAATAATGAATAGTATAATTTTTATTTGATATTCTTTGGCAAAGTTATATTGTTTTTAATTTCGTTTAGTTTATAGCCAGTTTCAAACATGTTCATTATTGAATTATAATACATGTGCATTTCTCTATATATAATTATGTCCAAAAATATACCAAAGGGTTAATTTCAAGGTCATTCCACAACTCATATTCCTAAATTGCCCTATATAGTCAAGGTATATCATATATATGGCCATGGTTAATAAGTTGTCTTCCTGATTCATTTGTTTTAATGCTTATTAATATAAGCCTGAGTTACACAGTTGGTCTTTTATACTTTGTGATAGATGGTACAGTTGGGTAATTGCCTTCCTGTACCATCTGCTATACTTCTTGAGTTTCTTTCTTATATTGTGAGTCTGCTATAACACTTGATACAAGTCTTAGTGAGATAGTTAGTCTTCTAGGTCATCTAATAAAATGCTTGTTGATAGATGCTGTAGTTCTACAGTTACCTTCCTGCACATTGAGCTAGGTAATTTTTTTTTAAATGACTCAGTTGAACAGTTGCAAGCCTATACCATCTACTCAAGCATTTCTTAAGAGTATTCCGTTGATTTCTCTTCAAGTAAGTTAATAGACGTCCTTAATTGTGTAGTGATCTTTCTGAATCAAACACAACACTTAAATATGTTGTTTATCTTCCAGATGCTACTGGTAATTAGACTGTAAATGCATTTCCCTTTTAAGAATCAATGTGTTGTGAATAACTACTATATAAAAACGTTGCAAAAAGTTCACCTGCAGCAATCATTTGTTGAGGTTATGTCACTTCCGAACAAGATAATAATGAAGAGAAGAGAAACTCCTATGTATTCCAATGAAACATCGACACAAATTTAAACAATGTAATCTATCTTAGTACCATTGTATGTATACCTTAACTTATTTACAATGTTTGCATGTTAAACTCTCTCTAGAGAGGGAGGGCCTGAGTAACTGTAACCCTATGACAAATAATGTTGTAATTCAGAT
Source organism: Mantis religiosa (assembly GCA_030765055.1). Lineage (NCBI taxonomy): Eukaryota > Metazoa > Arthropoda > Insecta > Mantodea > Mantidae > Mantis > Mantis religiosa. The sequence goes on from CM060954.1 coordinate 18,837,358, forward strand.
TTCTCTTCTGGGTTGCAGAGATGTAAAATAAGACTGTCTTAGTGCTGTATCAAAGCAATATTCTTGTTTACCATAAAGTTGCTAATAATTCGAGGTCAGAAAATGTTTTGCTAGGAGCAGTACAAAACTAAAGGTAGCCAGTAGTAATAAAGTTTGTTCTAACAGGGTAGTGTTAACATGCAATTAAAAGTAGAAAAGCCAAAACAGCAACCTTAGTAGCTAATGATAACAAAGAGCTTTAGTCATTATTATTTATTGTTATTTATGTCATAGTTATATACCGAGTCATAAAATTGCTCACATGTTTGTAATTTAAAATATTTATTGTTAATGTTTGTATATAGTGAACTATAAGTTATTTATAATTTAATGTAAAACTATAATATTTAAATAAAATATATGGTTAAAATGAAAGTAAGTTATTTAAATTGTGTTTTACCTTTTAGATACTTCTTACTGTTTACCTATAAAACAAGAGATTAGGTTGTAGAAGGCAGTCTTGATGTTAAGGGATGGATTAGAACCACATTTAAGAAAGACCCTTTTATTTTGTTTACGACGAAGCACATGTATTTTCTCACTTATCAACAAAGAAAGGAAGAATGTGTTACCAACTGTTATAAAGAGTTAATAGTCTAGTGATTTGTATTTGACAACACTTGAACCACAATTGCACCTTTTCTGTATGTACCACTAAGACGAACTGTAAGATGAAGGAGAGTATTGGGGTCCAACGCTGACAACATAGATGTGTAAAGTTCTCTAACAGTTACAGGCTTGACTACCCTGCCAGGGTGGGGGGGGTGTGATCTGCCCAAGCCACTGGCGGGTGGCCCATAGGTTCCCCTCCAGCAGTAAGGTCTGTTTAGTAAACTCATGTGCACGTCGGCCGCTGCCTTTAACGAACCCTTATAGTCATTTTACAACAGCGACCCTCCTTCTCCCAGAGCTCTCTGCAAGGTTGCTACCTTTCTCGATACGTCATTGGTGTCGTACCAGGTTTCGTCTAAATAAATTATCTTATGTCCATTACTGCAAAACTTCCTTAGTGTTGACAAATATATATATATATATATATATATATATATATATATATATATATATATATATATATATATATATATATATGGCCAAGCTACAATTCTACTGGATTCCATAACAACCCTTATCTTATTCAAAGTGCGGTATTTGAAACCCAGCTCCTTTAGGAGACCGCGCAAAGTGCAGTGCTGATAAGGAAAATCACAAATTTCTTGCAAATGTGCAACCAATTCTTCTAAAGTGGGCGTTCTCCCTTTTGCATAGAATCTATAAATTTCTCGACGAATTAAATCGCATGTGAAATTATCTACTTTAGAGAAACGTTTCCTTTTGTTTTCACACTTAATCAGCATCTTTGATATTCCTTTCGTCGCAATATTTTTTACTGTATTTCTGTGAATACACAGAATTTATCATCAGGTTCATTGCACGACCCCTTACCAAGATTATTTGTCAGCACATATTTATATGTGTTCAAAACAAGCGCTTGAATTTGCTTAGGAACAGTTCCCGTTATAACTTTGTTTTTTGAGGCTTTTCCAGTAATATAACTCGGCCCAGTTATTAACACTATTGTCATCACTTTGATTATTTTCACTTGACTGAAAGTTATCTACTACTTCATTTGCATTTACCACTGCATTTCTCTCCTACGGTCTCCAGATCGTGACACACAATGAATTTCTGCACGTAATGAAACAGATCAACTGGAAGTTGGAACTTTGGCAACTGAGACTCCACGTGGAATAGACATGCGACTGTCACATCGAGAAAATCAGGGTTGCTATTGGTCCTCAACGACAGTGTTGCATTTCTGAAGTGTGGAGATAGATTTATGACGGTCAATAGTGGGCGGGAGGATGAGGTTCCTTTGAGGGGCAAACTGCACTCCCGTTCACTAGACAGACTTTAACCAGGGTAAGTTAGGCCGAGCGGTGTAAGCTCCAAAGGCCCTCCTCAGACGGAGCCAACAAGAACTAAAGCCATAGATATAGTATATTCAAACGGAACTGCCAATAGGAGTCAAACTCATGACTTCACGATTTGGTATTGAAGGCGGTTCCTCATCAAGATCAGACTTGATCAATGGTGCATGATTACAAAATACTAAATCCAAAAGAAGCACTTTTAAGTTTTCTGTAAACAAAAGTACGACGCGCAGATGTGAATGTCTCAGTGTGTGTGTGTGTGTGTGTGTGTGTGTGTGTGTGTGTGTGTGTGTGTGTGCGCGCGCGTGTATGTATGTGTTTGTAAGGACTCGTGGAAGAAACACCCAGAAATGAGAGTGCAACTGTGCACAAGTTAATAGCTGATGACCAGAGGCAAGAGTTTTTGTTTGTAACGACTTTTTTTTTTGCGAATTTTTTTTTCCTTTTTTCAAGAATAATATACTTTTAGCGATAAATAAGAAAATTTCTATTATTTTTAAACTGCATAGAAAAATTTGCATTTATTAGAAATTATATGAATATAACTTGAATTTAACATTCATGTCTTCATAGCGTGAAGCTATAAGTCGTGAAAAAAGAATGTTTATAAACTTAAGGAAAGCAAGATAAATCTTAACACTTAAGAGCCCGCCTCGGTAGCCTGGTGGTAGCGTGTCTGCCTCACGTTCAAGAGGTCCCGAGTTTGAATCTCGGTCAGGGTGAGTTACCTGGATAAGGTTTTTGCCAGGGTTTTCCCTTATCCTGTAAGACGAATGTCGGGTAACTCTAAGCTCCATGGACCCCGGACTCATTTGAGCAGCATTTCATCCATTCCATTCATTGTCCGATATGACTTAACGTTGGAGGACGTAAAAAAAAGAATTACCACTTAAGAAAATCAATACAATATCATCATGCGTACTGAAATAACAGCTAAGCGGTGCAACAATTAACTGACACCACACGTGATACTGAGAACTGTTTGTCGTATGCTAACTGGAAATGTTATTTATTGGATAGCACACCGTTCACAGCAAAAACTCCTATTATGCTGACTAAAGGTACTGAGAAGGTACTGGACTTCTAGGAAGCTACTCTCATACATTACATTAACATGAAAATATTGTCCCTCAGGGCTTAAGTATGTGTTCAGAAATGTCAGAAAGTTAAAAAAAAACGAATACAAACAATACCTCACTGGAAACCAACCAGATTTAGGAGCTAAACTGTTCCCATTACCTGTACTGACACGCTGGTCTAGCTGGTTTAATTCAGTAGTTTACATTGCCAGCTATTTTGATTCAGTTGTAGATTTCTTTTCTAAAAAAAGAAAAGCTTTCAGTCCCTATGCAACATTTATTAAATGATCACTTTTGTGATGCCAAGTGCAGCAATATTGTAAAGGTACAAGCAGCATTTGTTTCTGAAAATTGCAAATTGATAACAGATCCAATATTAGAATTTCAATCTAAACAAAAGCCTGTCGCTCAAGCTGTTTTATCCCGAATTAACTCACTGAGAACCAAATGTGAAATATTAGAGTGGTCACTTTGGAAACAGAGTAAGTGCACTTGTAGATCATATCATGGATCCCAGTGTTAGAGAATCTAGAAGTTTGCTGCCGTATGACTTTGTCTAAATTGTACTCCGCTTTTGGCAAAAGAAACTGATGACGTAATAACCATAAAAGCTATATCATTTGTTTGAACCTTCTAGGCTAGTTACTAAATCAAGTATAGGTGATTTAAATCATGTAATGACAGCATTTAAACATCTACATGCATTTAAACCCAGTGGTATTACCTGTGATTCTGATTTGTTTCTTTGTGACATTGTTGAACAACAGAGCCATGGTGGTAACGATAACAGATTAGCGCCCGATTTCACCAACAGATGTTAAGACTTAACACGAGTTTAGCAATAGTTAAAACAAAAATTGCATTTCACCAACAAGTGTTAGCGTAACACAAGTGTAAAATCTCATGTTAAACTAACAAGCCGAATTTCTAATGTTAAGTCCTTAAAAATTGTAAATAGTCAAGATGGCGAGCATGAACTCAACTGTTGATTTGCTATATTTAAGACCGTCTAAATGGCATTTATAATAGAGTACGGCCTATGAGGAGAAATGATTTTGAGGAACTATCCGAAGAAAACTGTTTTACTGTCGAAACGTGTTGCTATGAAGGTTACTGCGGAAGTACAAGAGAGGTTAGAACATGCATCGAAAGGAATATGCCGATCTCTCCTTAGCTTCAAGTATCAATAACCTTGCGATTTTATAATTCACTGAATTATGTGGATAATACATTGTCCACTTGCCGTCTGGAAACGTTCAAGTAACTTGCCCTTCTTCGCTCCTCGTTTTAAATTTACGTAATACTGAGTTAGAACATGCATCGAAAGGAATATGTTGATCTCGCCTTAGCTTCAAGTATTAGTAACTTTACGATTTTATAATTCACTGAATTATGTGAATAATACATTGTTAACCTCCCGTCTTGAAACGTTCAAGTCACTTGCCCTTCTTCGCTCCTCGTTTTAAATTTACGTAATAATGAGTTAGAACATGCATCGAAAGGAATATGACTATCTCGCCTTAGCTTCAAGTATTAGTAACTTTGCGATTTTATAATTCACTGTATTGTGTGGATAATACATTGTTAACCTCCCGTCTGGAAACGTTTAAGGCTTTGTTCTTCGCACTTCGTTTTAAATTTACATAATACTGACAAGTTGTTTGGTGCTTGTAGTAATGACACATACATTTGAATTAAATTCGTTTTCAATATTTTTCCCGCGACATCTTTCTCTTTTACATTCACTACATCCGTCCTCTTATTTTCCACGATATCCTTACACTTCGTCACCATTCCAATTAACAATTCTTTCTCCGTCGATGAGAAATTTATCTCACGGCTTTATTTATGATTTTGTTCATCCGCCATTTGTGCAGACGAAAATGAAAACAAAAGCTCATCGGAGTATGTTCAGAAAATCATCCATAGCCTTTCTATAGCTGTGATATTTACAAGTTTCTTGGCGTTATCACAGGTTTGTTAACATTTTAAGAAAACAGGTTGGTGAAACGCAAGAAATTTAACATTTGTTTTAGCGCTGTGACAATTGTTACGTTACATTTGTTAACGTCAATTTTAACATCTGTTGGTGAAATCGGTCATAGATGTAGTAACACCACTCCAGACATTGAAGACAAAAGTTGATTCTTACCGCAATTTCTGTGAAAAGTCCCTTCAGTGTCTTTGGTTGCCGATGTCAAACGCTGACAGTGAGAGATTTTTCTCTACATATAACTTAGTTGTGACAGACAAAAGAACAACTTGTTGTATGCTGCAGTTTGGGGATATCTGACGTCTGATATTTGATCTTATTCATGTTACCTACTATCTGTTGATTTCAAATAAAATGTTTTAATTAGGAAAAACAGTTGTGTTACTCTAATTACCTGTCACTTTTCATTTCAGCCATGTCATTACTCATTAATTGTCCCCGAAAATTTGCGCGAAATTAATGCAAATTTATGATAAAAGAAACCACAAAACACCAACAATTAAAACTATTAATGCTAGTTTTATAAATAACTGTGACCACAAACTCTTGCATCTGGTGATGTCAATACGCTCCATAGATAAAAATATGCCAGATATAACCATTCCAGTTAAAGGTGTGGTTTAGAGCAGAGGAAACAACAAAAGATCTAATATGTTGCATATGAGATTCTCTACTCATGGACAAACACTTATTCCTCTATTTAGTTCAACATAAACGTTATTTCATTGTATATTTTATTGAAGGGATAAGTGAGGCATGGCCATATATTACAGTTTAAGTGATAGATTGTTTAAAGCTAGTCCCTATGTTAGGCTTTGAAATTCTGCTGTCTTCCGGTTTCAGAAATATATATATACTGATATAATTTCTCCTCTTTAATGAGTTCTCATTCTATCGAGTAAGATTTTGTCACTTTTAATGGTTTACCAGTTATGCAAAAGTCGCAGGATTAGAATTGCGGAGGCACTGTGACCAGTCTTCATCTACTGTATCTATGCCACAGATGGGGCATCCCCGAGAGAAAAGCTGAGGTGAGAGGACACAAGGGTGGCCGTTCCAAGGAGTCACGATAGTGCAGAGGTGTGGTATCTAATTGTACATATGTGAAACCTCCTCTGGTTGGCCAGAACAACGAACATTCCCCCTATTGTGGTTCGGAAACACTCCCAGCAGCCAATTTGGAGACCGGCAACCTCTACCGGGTTAAGAAGATATACATAGGACAGCTGGATGGCAGAAGGAGAAGAGGAAGACCCAGGAAACGATGGTTACATGATGTAGAAGATGACTTGAGAAAGTTGGGGGTTAAACGCTGGAGAAGAAAAGCAGAGGACCGAGAGAATGGAAGAGGGTGGTGCGGGAGGCTAAGAGCCTACATGGCCTATAGTACCTACTTCCCGTAGGCGAGGGGATCCGTCCCCTTCAGCTGCCGTGGTGCGGGCGCTGCGGACCATTAGTAAAGTCTGTTTAGTTAACGCGTGTGCAGTTCGGAGTCAAAGGAACCTGAGCCTTCCGTCCACTAATGATCGTCATAAATATATCTCCACACTTCAGAAATGGAACGCTGTCGTTGAGGACCAATAGCAACCCTGATTTTCTCGAAGTGACAGTCGCATGTTTACTCCACGTGGAGTCTCAGTTGCCAAACACCAACTTCCAGTTGATCTGTTTCATTACGTGCAGAAATTCGTTGTGTGTCACGATGTGGAGACCGTAGGAGGGAAATGCAGTGGTAAATACAAATGAAGTAGTAGATAACTTTCAGTCAAGTGAAAATAAACAAAGTGATGACAATAGTGTGAATAACTGGGCCGAGTTATATTACTGGAAAAGCCTCAAAAAACAAAGTAATAACGGGAACTGTTTCTAAGCAAATTCAAGCGCTTGTTTTGAACACATATAAATATGTGCTGACAAATAATCTTGGTAAGGGGTCGTGCAATGAACCTGATGATAAATTCTGGGTATTCACAGAAATACAGTAAGAAATATTGTGCCGAAAGAAATACCAAAGACGCCGATCAAGTGTGAAAACAAAAGGAAACGTTTCTCTAAAGTAGATAATTTCACATGCGATTTAATTCGTCGAGAAATTTATAGATTCTATGCAAAAGGGAGAGCGCCCACCTTAGACGAATTGGTTGCACATTTGCAAGAAATTTGTGATTTTCCTTATCAGCACTGCACTTTGCGCGGCCTCCTAAAGGAGCTGGGTTTCAAATACCGCACTTTGAATAAGTTAAGGGTTATTATGGAATCCAGTAGAATTGTAGCTTGGCCATATAAATATCAAAACTAAGGAAGTTTCGCAGTACGATATATATATATATATATATATATATATATATATATATATATATATATATATATATATATATATATGTCGAAACTAAGGAAGTTTCGCATTAATGGACATAAGATAATTTATTTAGACGAAACCTCGTACGATACCCATGACGTATCGAGAAAGGTGGCAACCTTGCAGAAAGGTCAGGGAGAAGTAGGGCCGGTGTTGTAAAACGATTATAAGGGTTCTTCAAAGGCAGTGGCCGACGTGCACATGAGTTAACTAAACAGACTTTACTCGTGGTACCTCTGACGTTACTAGAGGAACCTCGGGTCGAACTGCCGAACCCCTCCCGTCTCGAAGGTGCAGTGTGTTCGCGACACCCACGGGGAATTGGGTACCTCCGGCCAGGCTACGGCCGCCGTGAGGGGATAGGAGGTTGCCTAAATTCTCCCGGGTACTAGCCTACATAGCTAGTAGAAGTTGTGCTAGATCACCAGGCAGCCCCACCGAGGTTTTCGGTAGTCTTCTCTGCGGTGTTGACGCGCGTATACACTTCCATCACGTCTTGACGTTGTGCTCAGCGGGGGTGGAGGGCTTTTTAAGAAATCAGGTATTGCCCTATGGAAAACCCCCCGGAGTATCTATCGCTCCCGGGTAGAAGGAGGTCCGGGTCCTTGGTCCTACGGTTCCAGGACTAATGGGAGTAGAACCTCTGCGCTTAACACAACTGTAGTACATACTACTACTACTATTATTATTTTTATTATTATTTTTATTGTTATTATCATTATTATAACCACCTACCGGAGGAGGAACTGCCATGCACCGCCAAGACACCGGTTGACACTTCTACCCTGAAAGAGACCACGAAATGAGAGATGACATGAAATGATAATGGAGATGAAATGAACAGTAAATTCGTGGGATGTAATTAATTTACCCTAATTAATATAACTCCGATGATATGAATAGGCATCATGAATATATATTACCCATGATATCCATTTATATTATCTCAGTTATATTAACTAGGATATTAGCTGAAATGTATTATTAAAGTTATATATTACATTTCGGAAGATTACTATTTTGAGGATTTTACATAAGGCAATATTCCACTTTGGGACCACCTCTTTAGCGTAGTGGTACCCTGTCTGCCTCATGTTCAAGAAGTCCCAAGTTCTAATATCTGTCAGGGTCAGTCACCTGGATAACGAATGTCTGGTAACTCTAAGCTCTATGTACCCTGTACTGATTTGTAGATCATTTACCTTTGTGAATTAAGGTTTTCTATATTTTTATGATTTACCTGCTAAAGATTATTAAAAGAAGTTGTATCTGAACGCTTTTTTATATTTATTTGTTTATTTAGCATTTAATTTCTCTACAGAAATATTTGCTTTTTCAAGATACAGTACAAACAATACAAACTAGAAATTCAGAAAATACAGAATTAATTCTGCATGCAATAATCAGATTAAATTGTATCAATGTCAGCAAATACAGATAACTTACATGAATTGTCAACCATTAGTATCATAAAATTATTCTCATGTAATCATTTACTCTACTTAATCTGGTGTCTAAAATATTCAAAGAACTCTTGAGTACTATAGAAGCACTGATTTATTAAAAATGATTTCACATCTCTTCTGAATCTTTTCTTATCATTGTTTTTGATTTTCTTTAAGATTAAGTTATACATGTGAACCCCTTTATGAAGTACCGAGTTAAGTTTTTTATTTGATCTTGATCCCAGTATATGTAATTTAGTATTATTCCTAGTATAATGTTCATGAATAGTGTTATTTGTTTGAAAATATTGTATGTTGTTGTTTATAAAGCATACGGTTTCTAAGATATACAGACATGGCAGAGTTAGTATATTATTTTCCTTAAAATATTTCATACAATGAGTCCCTTTACTTAGATTAAACATTCTTCTTATTATTTTCTTTTGTGTTACAAATAAATCTTTTATTTCGGTAGCTGATCCCCAGATAAAGATACCATATGCAAGATAAGACTGCACATATGAATAGTAAATCAGCTTTAATGTTTGTGTGCTACAAATTTTCCTTAGCACTGATATTGTGTAGTGGGCTTTATTAATTTTTGCAGTAATATACTGAATATGCGGCTTCCAGCTTAAACATTTTGGTTAAAGTATTACGAGTTTAATCATTCACCACAAAGATGAAATTACATTATCTTGAATTTCGTATATTACCATTTTTGTTGTTGAATTTTGCATAAAGATTCTTGTGGTTTTACTGAAGGAAGCATTGAACTGTTAAAATAGCAATTCAAGGGCTGTATAATTATTTGTACAGAATTAATGCTGTACGTGTATGGCAGGTTAGGAAGCAGGGACACAAATACAAGCAACAGGTGTTTCACAACTGTGTCAATTGCACAGTGACGTGTCACGGAAGTGATACACGCGTGTCAGAATGTAACGTAGGTGATTGATCCCTTTTCTCAAATTATCAGTGTACTCGGTTCTCTCTGCAAGAGTTTCTCATTTGTTTTCCACTGTCAAAATGCTCATAAGTTGCTAACAGTTGAAGCGCGAACTTAACCAAAACATTGGACCTTAAATTACAAGTTCTTCTTCGCTGTACTATTCCTATTTGCTTTCTAGACCGCTTACCTGAGGTAGAGTGAGTATTTCTTTGTACTTAAAAGTATGCATGAGGAGATTTAACCGGAAATACACGTTTTAAACTTCACCCGAATCAAAATACAGGTTTTAGAGAAAAGTCCTATAACGAACAACTCCTAAATGCATTCTTGGGTAAATAAAAACTTAGTTTTGAAGTTTAGAAACTTGCAAAGATGGACTACGAAGATTTTCAAGACATGTTTCCTCCCCAAACTTCCGTTTATATGAAAATATATGCGAATTTTTTTATTTTCACGTAAGTGGCTCTAAAGATGATTAAAATACCATATACAGTTACTCCAAAAAGTATTCGTCTAATGTTTGAGTTTATATTGTCGCGAGCGCATTGTTGCGGCGAGGCGGTGCGAGGGACGAGTTCAAAGAGATGGGCAGTGCGATGCGGAGATAAAAGCTTACCGAAATGGTGGGAGAAGGAGATGGATTTCTGGAGAGTTCCTCTTTCTTCTAGCGCCGTCCTAATTGTTTGATAACATTCCACGAATTTCTGGAATAGGGAGTAAGCTATAAAAGGAGCCGCCACCCGCCACTGGGGGGACAGTTGTTAATTCGACTCGTATGTGTGAATAGCTGTGTGAACTTTGTTTGTGGCTGATGACCTTCCAAGTTGTATTGTGTATGTGACGTAATTCTGCTACTGTCAGGTTTACTAAAGCGTGTTTCTAAGGAAATAAAGAGCAATTTTTAGTGTTTGTAACCTGCACTTTTGAGTTCACCAATCCACAAAGTCAAAGTTGGTGTCAGGAGTGGGATTGTGGCTTGTGGATTCGTGAAATTAAAAGTCCAGGTTACAAACACTAAAAATTGCTCTTTATTTTCGTTTTTCCGAGTTTTTATTGGTTTTAATTTTCAAATTGTATGTCACTATTCATTTTATTTCTCGTGAGGTTAAAGCCCTTGTACTAGAGACTTCCTCATTATCAAGACCCATTCTCTCCTCTAGTGGGCCTTTCACTTCCTCCTCTTACACCCAGGTCTGTCACATTCTCTGTCAACTTCTTTCTTGGTGCTCTCACACACTTCCTTTCTTCTGGTTTCGCTTTCCATATACTCTGTGACAAGTATTATTTTCGCTTCTTACTGCATATCGCTTCTTCCATCTAGCGGTTCCGCTCTTGATGCATCGCACAGTCTAGGGTTTACCGTAGAGTCTGTAGAGTTATTTATTAATTCTACGTGGGCGGTCTAAAAATTTTCCGACCTCAACATCAAGATGGCAGCACTCGAAATTAAAAGCTGGCAAATTTCGTTAATTAATCTGTGGACAGTTACTCACCAAACTTTCAGCCATTTTGGACGCTCACTTGATCAGAGACAAGTTGGATTCTGTATACGGGGACTCTGCACCATCATTTACCACAGTGAAATTTTGGACAGCTGAATCTAAACGTGGCAATAAGAGCTTGGGCGACTATTAACGTTCGAGACATTCAGAAACTGCAACTACCGTCGAAAACATCGCCAAAGTTCACCAAATGGTGCTAAGCGACCGTGGAATTAAAGTGAGAGAGATAACAGAGACTATGAACTTGTCAAAAGAACGTGTTTATCACATATTAAATCAATATTTAGACATGAGAAAGCTGTCCGCGAGTTTGGTGCCGCGTTTGCTCACGTTAGACCAAAAACGTGTTCGAATGAACATTTCCAACCCTCTGTTGGAACAGTTTAGGCGCAATAAATCCGAGTTTTAGTGCTGATTAATTACTGTGGATGAAACTTGGATATACCATTATACGCCCGAAACAAAAATAGTCCAAACAGTGGATTGCAAAGGGGAACCGGCTCCATAAAAGCAAAAGGTGCTTTTTATCCGACTGGAAAAGTGATGGCGACTGCCTTTTTGGATAGTCACGGAGTTATTTTAATCGATTATCTTCAAAAAGAAAAAGCATTACAGGGCAATATGACTTTATGATTACGATATGACTTAGCGTTGAAGGTTTTCCCTTATCCTGAAAGATGAATGTCTGGTAACTCTAAGCTCTATGTACCCTGTACTCATTTGAACATCATTTCACTCATCGTCCGGTATGACTTAACGTTGGAGGTTTTCTCTTATCCTGAAAGATGAATGTCTGGTTACTCTAAGCTCTATGTACCCTGTACTCATTTGAACATCATTTCGTTCATCGTCCGATATGGCTTAACGTTGGAGGTTTTCTCTTATCCTGAAAGATGAATGTCTGGTTACTCTAAGCTCTATGTACCCTGTACTCATTTGAACTTCATTTCGTTCATCGTCCGATATGGCTTAACGTTGGAGGTTTTCTCTTATCCTGAAAGATGAATGTCTGGTTACTCTAAGCTCTATGTACCCTGTACTCATTTGAACATCATTTCATTCATCGTCCGATATGGCTTAACGTTGGAGGTTTTCTCTTATCCTGAAAGATGAATGTCTGGTTACTCTAAGCTCTATGTACCCTGTACTTATTTAAACTTCATTTCATTCATCGTCCGATATGGCTTAACGTTGGAGGTTTTCTCTTATCCTGAAAGATGAATGTTTGGTTACTCTAAGCTCCATGTACCCTGTACTTATTTGAACATCATTTCATTCATCGTCCGATATGACTTAACGTTGGAGGTTTTCCCTTATCCTGAAAGATGAATGTCTGGTAACTCTTAAGTTCTATTTACCCTGTACTCATTTAAACATCATTTCATTCATCGTCTGAATTGACTTAACGTTGGAGGTTTTCTCTTATCCTGAAAGGTGAATGTCTAGTAACTCTAAGCTCTATGTACCCTGTACTCATTTGAACATCATTTCATTCATCGTCTGAATTGACTTAACGTTGGAGGTTTTCTCTTATCCTGAAAGGTGAATGTCTAGTAACTCTAAGCTCTATGTACCCTGTACTCATTTGAATATCATTTCATTCATCGTCCGATATGACTTAACGTTGGAGGTTTTCTCTTATACTGATAGATGAATGTCTGGTAACTCTAAGCTCTATGTACCCTGTACTTATTTGTACATCATTTCATTCATCGTCCGATATGACTTAACGTTGGAGGTTTTCTCTTATCCTGAAAGATGAATGTCTGGTTACTCTAAGCTCTATGTACCCTGTACTTATTTGTACATCATTTCATTCATCGTCCGATATGACTTAACGTTGGAGGTTTTCCCTTATCCTGAAAGATGAATGTCTGGTAACTCTTAAGTTCTATTTACCCTGTACTCATTTGAACATCATTTCATTCATCGTCTGAATTGACTTAACGTTGGAGGTTTTCTCTTATCCTGAAAGGTGAATGTCTAGTAACTCTAAGCTCTATGTACCCTGTACTCATTTGAATATCATTTCATTCATCGTCCGATATGACTTAACGTTGGAGGTTTTCTCTTATACTGATAGATGAATGTCTGGTAACTCTAAGCTCTATGTACCCTGTACTTATTTGTACATCATTTCATTCATCGTCCGATATGACTTAACGTTGGAGGTTTTCTCTTATCCTGAAAGATGAATGTCTGGTTACTCTAAGCTCTATGTACCCTGTACTTATTTAAACTTCATTTCATTCATCGTCCGATATGGCTTAACGTTGGAGGTTTTCTCTTATCCTGAAAGATGAATGTTTGGTTACTCTAAGCTCCATGTACCCTGTACTTATTTGAACATCATTTCATTCATCGTCCGATATGACTTAACGTTGGAGGTTTTCCCTTATCCTGAAAGATGAATGTCTGGTTACTCTAAGCTCCATGTACCCTGTACTCATTTGAACATCATTTCATTCATCGTCCGGTATGACTTAACGTTGGAGGTTTTCTCTTATCCTGAAAGATGAATGTCTGGTAACTCTTAAGTTCTATTTACCCTGTACTCATTTGAACATCATTTCATTCATCGTCTGAATTGACTTAACGTTGGAGGTTTTCTCTTATCCTGAAAGGTGAATGACTAGTAACTCTAAGCTCTATGTACCCTGTACTCATTTGAATATCATTTCATTCATCGTCCGATATGACTTAACGTTGGAGGTTTTCTCTTATACTGATAGATGAATGTCTGGTAACTCTAAGCTCTATGTACCCTGTACTTATTTGTACATCATTTCATTCATCGTCCGATATGACTTAACGTTGGAGGTTTTCTCTTATCCTGAAAGATGAATGTCTGGTAACTCTAAGCTCTAGGTACCCTGTACTCATTTGAACATCATTTCATTCATCGTCTGAATTGACTTAACGTTGGAGGTTTTCCCTTATCCTGAAAGATGAATGTCTGGTAACTCTTAAGTTCTATTTACCCTGTACTCATTTGAACATCATTTCATTCATCGTCTGAATTGACTTAACGTTGGAGGTTTTCTCTTATCCTGAAAGGTGAATGTCTAGTAACTCTAAGCTCTATGTACCCTGTACTCATTTGAATATCATTTCATTCATCGTCCGATATGACTTAACGTTGGAGGTTTTCTCTTATACTGATAGATGAATGTCTGGTAACTCTAAGCTCTATGTACCCTGTACTTATTTGTACATCATTTCATTCATCGTCCGATATGACTTAACGTTGGAGGTTTTCTCTTATCCTGAAAGATGAATGTTTGGTTACTCTAAGCTCCATGTACCCTGTACTTATTTGAACATCATTTCATTCATCGTCCGATATGACTTAACGTTGGAGGTTTTCCCTTATCCTGAAAGATGAATGTCTGGTAACTCTTAAGTTCTATTTACCCTGTACTCATTTGAACATCATTTCATTCATCGTCTGAATTGACTTAACGTTGGAGGTTTTCTCTTATCCTGAAAGGTGAATGTCTAGTAACTCTAAGCTCTATGTACCCTGTACTCATTTGAATATCATTTCATTCATCGTCCGATATGACTTAACGTTGGAGGTTTTCTCTTATACTGATAGATGAATGTCTGGTAACTCTAAGCTCTATGTACCCTGTACTTATTTGTACATCATTTCATTCATCGTCCGATATGACTTAACGTTGGAGGTTTTCTCTTATCCTGAAAGATGAATGTCTGGTTACTCTAAGCTCTATGTACCCTGTACTTATTTAAACTTCATTTCATTCATCGTCCGATATGGCTTAACGTTGGAGGTTTTCTCTTATCCTGAAAGATGAATGTTTGGTTACTCTAAGCTCCATGTACCCTGTACTTATTTGAACATCATTTCATTCATCGTCCGATATGAGTTAACGTTGGAGGTTTTCCCTTATCCTGAAAGATGAATGTCTGGTTACTCTAAGCTCCATGTACCCTGTACTCATTTGAACATCATTTCATTCATCGTCCGGTATGACTTAACGTTGGAGGTTTTCTCTTATCCTGAAAGATGAATGTCTGGTAACTCTTAAGTTCTATTTACCCTGTACTCATTTGAACATCATTTCATTCATCGTCTGAATTGACTTAACGTTGGAGGTTTTCTCTTATCCTGAAAGGTGAATGACTAGTAACTCTAAGCTCTATGTACCCTGTACTCATTTGAATATCATTTCATTCATCGTCCGATATGACTTAACGTTGGAGGTTTTCTCTTATACTGATAGATGAATGTCTGGTAACTCTAAGCTCTATGTACCCTGTACTTATTTGTACATCATTTCATTCATCGTCCGATATGACTTAACGTTGGAGGTTTTCTCTTATCCTGAAAGATGAATGTCTGGTAACTCTAAGCTCTAGGTACCCTGTACTCATTTGAACATCATTTCATTCATCGTCTGAATTGACTTAACGTTGGAGGTTTTCTCTTATCCTGAAAGGTGAATGACTAGTAACTCTAAGCTCTATGTACCCTGTACTCATTTGTACATCATTTCATTCATCGTCCGATATGACTTAACGTTGGAGGTTTTCTCTTATCCTGAAAGATGAATGTCTGGTAACTCTAAGCTCTAGGTACCCTGTACTCATTTGAACATCATTTCATTCATCGTCTGAATTGACTTAACGTTGGAGGTTTTCTCTTATCCTGAAAGGTGAATGACTAGTAACTCTAAGCTCTATGTACCCTGTACTCATTTGAATATCATTTCATTCATCGTCCGATATGACTTAACGTTGGAGGTTTTCTCTTATACTGATAGATGAATGTCTAGTAACTCTAAGCTCTATGTACCCTGTACTCATTTGAATATCATTTCATTCATCGTCCGATATGACTTAACGTTGGAGGTTTTCTCTTATACTGATAGATGAATGTCTGGTAACTCTAAGCTCTATGTACCCTGTACTTATTTGTACATCATTTCATTCATCGTCCGATATGACTTAACGTTGGAGGTTTTCTCTTATCCTGAAAGATGAATGTCTGGTAACTCTAAGCTCTACTTAGCCTGTACTCATTTGAACATCATTTCATTCATCGTCCGATATGACTTAACGTTGGAGGTTTTCATTTATGCGAAAAGATGAATATTTGGTAACTCTAAGCTCTATGTATCCTGGTTTCGTATATTTTTCTCTAGTATAGCTTTCTTATCCCAGTCAAGTTTTTTATATGTATATCTCCACATTTAACCCCTTTTTTGGTTGGTACTTCTTCTTTAATTTACCTGCTCCAACGTTAAATTAAGCTGGACGATGAATGGAGTGATGTTCAAAAGAGTTCTTTACAGTTTATAGTTACCAGACATTTATCTTTCATAATAAGAGAAAACCCCGGAAAATTCACCCATACTAGAATTCGAGCTCAGGACCTCTTGATGTGAGGCACACATGCTACCATTTATGCTATAGCGGCTGGCTCTCAATTGTTTAGCTGCAATAGCATTCAGCTAGGGTAACTGTGTTCCTAACAGCGGTTTCTTTCTCTGTAATTTTAAATTATCGACACTTCCTCTGATTTTGTTTTGTATCCAGTTTGATCTTGGCAACTTTGCTTCTTCAATATTTTCTTCACGGTCTTCATCATACCTTTTGCCTCTATTCGAAATTGTCACTTGAGCACAAGCCGCTTTGTGTAACTATTGTACTGCAATATTTACAGCAAACACATATTAGAAAGCAAATATTTAGAACCTCACAGACAAAAATGTAAAGTTTCTTCACAACAAAAGGAGGCACTGAACAATTCCACATCTCTTTTCAACACTATTCAATTTACACATAGCATTAAACTACGAGGCATATTTTTTAAGTCAGTACCGTTTTGCGATTCCGCCGCCGCAGCGCCACGGTCGACGTTCCGCGCATGCGCGCTGGTTACCTACATCTCTTGTCTACGCACTGAAGCCATTACAGTCTGATTCTTCATTGTATACGTTGGTTACTGAGTGTTTAAGATGCCTCCGACAATCGTGAGTCCCGCCGATTGTGAAGTACGGGCTGTTATAGGATATCTTAGTGCTAAAGGCATAAAACCGATCGATATTCATCGTGTGATCTGTGAAGTTTACGGACAAAACATTATGAGTGATGGAATGGTAAGGAAATGGGTGAGAGCATTTAAAGATGGCCGCACAAATGTGCACGATGAAGAACGGAGTGGGTGTCCTTCGGTCGTTACTGAAGATTTGGTGCAGAAAGTGGACGAAAAGGTGAGAGAAAGCAGACGCTTTACAATTTCATCATTGTGCGACTATTTTCCTCAATATTATCGTCGTGTTTTGTATCGCATTGTGACCGAGAACTTGAAGTACCGGAAATTGTGTTCACGTTGGGTTCCAAAAATTTTGACGGATTTGCACAAAACCCAACGTTTAGGCAGTGCATTGACTTTCCTTGAGCGGTACCACAATGAAGGTGAAGATTTTTTAGACCACATTGCTACTGGTGACGAAACATGGGTGGCCTACGTCACACCATAATCGAAACAACAATCCATGGAATGACGACATTCATCACAATTGTTTAAGCAAACAATTTCTGCCCGGAAAATCATGTGCACAGTTCTTTGGGACAGAAAAGGAGTATTGCTAGTGGAGTTTCTGGCTCGTAATGAGACAATCAATGCAGCGTCTTATTGTGAGACATTGGGAAATCTGCGCCGTGCAATCCAGAACAATAGACGTGGCAAGTTGAGTAAGGTAATCGGACCAAAGATCTCATCAAATCTTTTCAATGGGAAACTCTAGATCATCCTCCATACAGGCCTGATCTGGCGCCCAGTGACTACCATTTGTTCCTGCACTTGAAGAAACATCTGGGTGGTCAGCGTCTTCAAGACGATAACGAAGTCAAAACAGTTGTGATACAGTGGTTAACACGTAAGGCGGCAGAATTTTATGAGAAGGGTATTAAAAAACTGGTGCCACGTTATGACAAGTGCCTCAATATTCACGGAATTATGTAAAAAAGTAGCCTAAGGTACAGGCTTACATGTAAAAATAAAATTACTGCAATATTAATGCACGTCTTTTTTAATACCAAAACGGTGCTGACTTAAAAAACATGCCTCGTACCAATGTCATTTCGAGTGTTTCAATATATATATCCAATGCCAAGATACACTATTACTACCATTGATTTATAAATTGTTTACCATACTGTATTGTAATTATTATATTACTATTATTGTTCATACTGTGTTTCCAGTATGTTTGTATTGAAACACAATGTAAATTTTGTTTTTATATCTACATGGTTGCTCATGTTCATGTTCGTGCGACCTAAAATAAATAAATTAAAAAAAAAGTGCAGTCATGAAAGCTTTTCGACTAACAAGAAGTAAGCTCAGCTTCATGGTGTGAGCATCTTGGTTAGGGTGAATTACCTTGATGAGGATCTATTCCGGAGTTTTTGTCTTATTGTGAAATATGAATGATGAAGAACGCTATGGGCTCCAGGCTCATTTTCACTCATCGTCGAGTATGACATAACTGGTTCAATATAATAATAAAATAAATAACAAGAAATAGCTCTAAGGTTTCGTAAAAATATTTTGTTGAATCTGACTGGAGAATATTTGCGAATGCAAATGATCTCAGATGGTATGAAAATGTTTAGACTACCTTCCCTTACAATATTTTCTTTGAGCACATTGTTGAATATTTTAATGAACTCTTTGAATTTAGAAGCAAGTTAGGACACGCACGACTGGTCTGAGCTATTTCCGCTCTACTTTGACAATACATACCGATGTTGGAATAAAGCCAGACAGACAC
This sequence comes from Mantis religiosa, assembly GCA_030765055.1. NCBI lineage: Eukaryota > Metazoa > Arthropoda > Insecta > Mantodea > Mantidae > Mantis > Mantis religiosa. Next base: position 18,856,463 of record CM060954.1, read on the forward strand.
ACAGTTAGGCAGAGAGGTAGACAATCTGGAGTCTTGTATCTGTCTCTTACCAGCAGAGTTGACCCTTCCCCAATGAAATATTACTGAAGTGTTAAATTCACACCAGGTCTCTATCTATACTATTTATTTTGCCTCTTTTTACAAATTATTCCTATATAAGGGTAGTTTTGTAATTGAACATAAATATAATAACAATATTTTTAAAACACCTGCATTTTGTTTCATATTTGTTCGAATTACAAAGAAGTATAAAAGAAAAGAAATTTCGAATTGAAGATCACTTTATGAAATATTGCCAGAAAGTGTTACATGTTTATACGAATTTTGATGTAAATATCTTAACTATATGATATTTGTAAGGGCCATTTTGGAGAAACTCAAAACATAAAGGAAAGTTTTCTATGTAAAGTTAATTTCGGATGACAGAATTTTCTTGAAGATAATGGTGTTGCATACTTTGAACATGCTGAACATACATGCATAAACAAATACACATACCTACCTACCTACCCACCTACCCACCTACCCACACACCCACCCACCTACCTACCTACCCACCCACCTACCCACCTACCTATCTACCTACCCACCTACCCATCTATCCACCCACCCACCCACCTACCTACCTACCCACCTACCCACCTACCCACCCACCTACCTACCTACCCACCTATCCACCCACCCACCCACCTACCTACCCACCCACCCACCCACCCACCTACCCACCTACCTATCTACCTACCCACCTACCCACCTATCCACCCACCCACCCACCCACCTACCTACCTACCTACCCACCCACCTACCCACCTATCCACCCACCCACCCACCCACCTACCTACCCACCCACCCACCCACCTACCTACCTACCTACCCAGCCACCCACCTACCCACCCACCTACCTACCTACCTACCTACCCACCCACCCACCTATCCACCCACCTACCCACCTACCTACCTACCCACCCACCCACCCACCTACCCACCCACCTACCTACCTACCTACCTACCCACCTACCCACCCACCCACCTACCTACCTACCCACCTATCCACCCACCCACCCACCCACCTACCTACCTACCCACCCACCCACCCACCTACCTACCTATCTACCTACTTACCTACCTACCTACATACATACATGCATGCTTTCGTTTATGCACACATATGGCGGCGCCATGGCTCAGTGGTTAGACCGCTTGGCTCTCACCAAGGCGGCCCGGGTTCGATCCCAGGTGACCGCAAAGTGTGATGTGTGGTGGACAACACGGCGTTGGGGCGGGTTTTTTCCGGGACCTCCGGTTTCACCCACCATCTCATTCTACCGGTGCTCCATCTTCATCTCATGCATCATCAGTGTCACCGTCTGCGGTGCCGTATGTAGTAAAAGCGGGCGTTAAACACTACACATTTCATTTCATTATACACACATACATAAATACATGCATACAGTATGCGCGCGATAAGAAGAGCGATCGGGTTCCAAGTCCTCATTCGGTAAGTTTCGTTCAACTCTGTAAACATAGAAGACAACTTTGAAATTTGAAATGCGCTATTCACTGACATCTAGTGTCTAATACGTTAAGCTTTATCATGTCCGCCATATTTCGTTTTGATCAATTTCGAGGTTAATTAGCTAACCAGTTTACAACAATCGTATGTTAGAATTAGAATTTTAGTTCGTTCTTGGCAACATATACATGTTATGAGACACGTCAAAATGTATAAATACAGTATATACATAAAGTCACATTGATTACATACAATATACACAGTAAGCAGCTTTTCTACGATTTCATGTGGTATTTGTATAGAATAATTTACTACAAGAAATGTCATAATATAAATATTACAGGTTTGTGAATGTACTATGCTCTCAGTGCTCATTTACATGGTTATAGTTCTAAAAATTCATTAACCGTATAAAAGCAGTGTGCATGCAAAAATTTCTTAACCTTATTCTTAAAGTGTTTTAATGATGCAGCTTGTTTAAATGAATTTGGAAGTTTATTATATAACATTTTCACTTTGTAGTTAAAGCTTCCTTCATAAAGGCTCGTTTGGTGCGCTCGAATTGCCAGTTTATCCTTGTTACGAGTGTGGTACATCAGCATTTACTTGAAAATGATTTATATTTGTATGAACATTTGTGGATGTTATGGCTCTCGAAAGGGGACACATTATTATTCGTCTACCTCCGTATAACTGTGATCTGAATGCAATTGAGCTGGCGTGGGCAAAACTAAGGAATGTTTTCAGAGGATGCAACGTTACTTGCGATATCTTCGCTTATCTTACACGCTATTTTTACTACATAAGGCACAGACGGTGACACTGATGATTAGAGCCTTGATTTGTAAGCACAATCAAATGGTGAAATAAGCACGAAACACTAAACAAATAAGCAACAAACATAAGCAAATAAAGATAAAAATTTAATCATAAATATATTGTTTTGTAGAATTTTTACCTTACTCACGCTTGTTACTGTACACGAGAGAGTTATCTTGAGATTTTCTTGTGGGAAGCTCCTGCGTTTTTCAGTGAAAAAAATTTTATACTGTGAAAAGTATCTCTCAACGTCGCATAACGAAAAGCACCACAGTTCTTTGTGAATGAATTTCCCTTAGATATGCATTTCTGTACCAGAAAGTTTTATAGAAATTTTACAGTATCTCGTAACCAGGATTTTTCATTGATATCTTACTGAGTTTCTCAAAGACACTTTTAGCAACACTGAGAATCTCTGAAGACAACGGTACTAAAATTTCATTTATGGTAATTGGGGGGAAGATGAAAATTGGGGGAAGACGGAAGTTTCGTAATATTTTGTTCATCTGAGAATAGATAGCAGCACTTACCACAACCTAGCATAGGGGTATCCAGGTGAAAGTGTGCTGTGTTCTTCTTGCTTCATCCAGCGATACACAAGAGAGTACTATCTGTAAACTTGTTAAGTACAAGCTATGTAATATTTCTTTGCCCATACGTAAGGTCTAGCACTTGATGTACTGCATGGAGCTTCACCTAACCATGTGCGTCTTTGTGAGCACGTGGTAGCTCGGACCAATATGGCTGGTAGCGTACACCGAAAATAAGGCTCACTTGAAAGTTCTTAAAGAATACTGATAATTACATATGACCGATCATGACGGCTTGACCGATCATTCTTCAAATCGAAGAATCACAAAGCGAGTAAGTGAGTACTTATGGCTGTCATAATATTTGTTTACTGTTTTTATGTGTTTCATAAATAGTAAGTATATAAACATACAGCTTATAGGATCGAGTTCAATTTAATGTTTGTCCAGAGATCTCACACTTGCGGCGCATATCTTCGCTTCTCTTTCACACTATTTTGCTGAAATGTGTTTTTCAAGGTTGACCACACTGCAGAAACAAAACAGCGTTAGTTCTCGCAACTTCCCCTCTGCCCGCACTACTCCGTAAATCCAGCGCTCCTCTTATCTTGCGCGTACTGTACCTCTCTCAGCATTCCCCGATCTGCTCGGGAAAACTTGAAAAAGAAAAAGTCTATGGATCAGAAAGTTGGGCCACGGGACTCCAACCCAGACGTTATCGCCTGAGTTCTATAAATCAATAATAAAAACTTCAGGAACTTGTCTTCCGGAACATGTAGTTGAGATACACGAGCAATACAGTAGACCGAAGTGATAGGCAACTGTTTAAACAGCGATTTGATCAAGCTTGTATGACAAATGAAGGTCCCTGGGTAGTTGTGAGGCAGTTTTTGATGCTATTTTAGTGCCGACTTTGATTTGCAGCTGTTTAACATAGTGAAATGAAACTTTGACACTGAATACAGCAATCCTTTATGAACATAATCCAGGTAAAATGACCTATGTATGCTAAAGACAATGCTACAAACTTATCGTTAAAAAAACTAAAAATTTCAAAATTGTCAGTGTTACGGGAGTATTCAGGTATATTTTTCTCTGAAACGTCGATTACCTCTTACTTAATTTTGCTTGTTTTAATACTTACATTACCTGAACATTTCCATCTAAATTTGCTTCCCACATTTGTAAATATCTGCCCCCAAAATGTGTACATCATGAACACAGAATTCATGATAAATTTTACAAGGTGGTAATAAATTATGATTAGAAATTTTAGGTGGACTCAATAGTTTGACTGAGAAATTACCAGTGAAATTTCTTTCTTGGTTTGTAGAGAAAAGTGTCCATAAAGTATGAAAAATACAAGTTAACAGTGACTCAACAAGTCGGAACATACAAATTAAAACCTCTTTTAAAAACCCCATTATGCCATATATGTTTTGTAACCTCAGGGTTTCCAGAAATCGAATTTTGGACCCAAATAAGCACTACCCAGTCTTTAGCTGAATGCTAACTGCACTTAAGAAAATCTTAGAATTATTGAGGTGGGAGAGAGCTAGACTAAAATTAGCAAGCGCCCCCCGCTCTCTCTCAAACATACACAGAGATGCTTTTTTCAATTTTTTTTTTTTTTTTTTACATATTTTATTTCAAGCCATAGAAACTATAGTCAACTGTTGTTTGCAACATAAGTCAAGCTAATACAGTTTAAAGTACAGTGTTACGATTACAATTAAAACACTCAGAAATATGATAAAATGGATTAAGAAGGTGCCAATTTTTCAACTTTTGTTTGAAGTATTTGAGGCTACAGTATTGAGCTTCTATAGCCAGTCTTTTTTATATACATTTGCGTGTATCTGATAGGATAGCCATTGCAAAGGATTGCCTAACTATCTGAAGGAACATTGTTGTAAGAAAGTTGTGGCGAGCAAGCTGATCTTGCTAAAGATCGTCTGCGCTCCGTGAAAGCAGCCAGTCTAGATGTTGGGATGGAAGTTGACTTCGGAACCAGTGTAATGGAGCTAAAATCGGATGATATAAGGCTCCATAGAATCACTGAGCCCCGCCGTGATTAGCTTCCAGCGTTCCCTTCGCCGGAATTCAAACCATTCTCTCTGTAATGCCACATTTCCAGGATTTTTCTGCATTATCCAGTGTAATGTTCCCATTACCAACCAGATCGCACACCTGTAGAGCGCCGTGTCTTTAAAACTGAATTCCAGTCGCTGTAGCCTTTGAAGACATGGTGGAAACTCCGGCGGGCACCATTTTCCAATAAAGTCGCTGAGCATCATCCAGATATGATGCACCTGTTTGCAAGAAGCAATCCTATGTTCCAAGTCGTCTATTTGTGAACAAATTTGGCATCTGTTACATGTTGTACGGCCATGTCGCCATAATTTCTCCGCTGTTGGTATGGTCTCGTTTAATACTTCATATGCTGTCTCTTGCCAGGCAGTAGGAACAACTTTATTGAAGAGATTCTTCCATATAAGTTTCCATTCTCTATTCTCTTTCTCTTCAATCCTGGGTGTACACTGCGATGTATTGAGCAGCTGATATTGTTTTCTCGTTGATTCAAAAACTGCGAGGTCAGCACTGGTGTCCAGCAGATGTCTGAGATGGCTATCAATGGGTTTGAATCCCGGATATATCCTCTGAGCGTGCTGTATCTGATCCTTCCAGAAACTCCCATCTATCGATGAATCATTACCACCCAGGCTTTTAAAGCATATATTTCTACTTTCTCTACCAGGTGCCTAAGTACCTAATGTATTCCACCTAATATATTCATACCACGTTTTCATCTGAAGTACGTGTACCAACTGGGGCTCCTTGCATCCGAAAGAGTATTTTTAGAAAAAAGATACGTGTGTGTATGTAGATAAATTTTTGTTTTAAAAAACGAAAACTAAGTTAAATACGATTTCAGCATCTTGCATCTAACGATTTGCATTAAGCAGTGCTTTCGTTCGAGGCTTCCATGTTAAGAGTCCCGAGTTCGATTCCAGGCTCTTAGTCGTTTTTAAGTCGGCCCTATCCAAGCCTTCACCTCTGTCTAGCACATGTGAAGTGTCCCCTATGCTCAACATGGTTCAGAGTCCACGGTATAAGCTGTACTGTCCAGCAACGCAAAGAAGGTTCCTGAAAGGAATGTGCTCCCTTACACAGTAGGACAAAACAGCTAATGTGTGTGACAGAGAACACATGCTACACAAGGAGCAGAACCGTTAAAAACATGCGCCATATTCACTCTGTACACTAAAACCGGGGAAGATTCATTCACAAAAGTAGAAACCGTCAGAATGTTTTTGAATGGTCTGCAACTGTACTGACATGGGGCGACATAAATCTGTCCAGGGAGGATGTGGGAACCTTCTACAATCACCCTGCGTCTCAGGCCCCGGAGACTTTCTCTCCTGTGGCGGACAGTAGATCCTCTCGTCACACCGTCATCTTCAGTATCACCCTGTCATTGGAGGTAATGGACACCGCCCTCTAGGTGCCTCCACCTGAGAAATGGGTCCAGTCATCACGTGGGTGGAGGTGAAGTTACCCCGAAGGCCGAGGTTGTCATGTGTTGGTGCCGACCAATCAACGATTTGCATTACAACTTTTTATATCTTTGATGCTTGAGAGACAAAGTGTATATATTGAGGTTCTGTGGAATGGTGAGCTAAGTTCTCTTTATTTGAATAATTTTGGTTTACTGTTAAATCGTAAAACACAAATCTTACTAAACACGAAATGAACAAGGGCTCAAATTCTCGGGAAGCAAGCCAGGCGAAAAGAATATTAGAAATCCACGTTTCGGAAGCGTACATCTCTCCCATCATCAGGATATTTATTAAATGTCAGAAACAACTTTCGGGAGACGACCATCTTGGCAAAATGCAACAGTTACTGGGAGAGCAGAATTAAGGAGCCTTTGGCCATTTCCTCTGAGAGGCGTACGTTTAATGACATGCTTCCCGAGAATAACTTGAGCATATTCGTCATCAATGAAAGCTTCAGGTCTTATTTTGAACAAGGACTGTTCAATAAAGAATTGTTATATTTTCTTACGGGCATAATTACTCGCACTAGAATTTAATATTGATATTCTGCTAGTTTAATGTGTAAGAAACACGCCGTAGCATTGTTGGTACTCCTGGTTCCCGAAAACAGATACATGTTCGTTGTCACTTACCAAATAAGGAGGTGACTCGCCAGGAACAATATGCGGCTTTGAAATTCTGCTTTCTACTCTACAAATCTTCAGCTGAGGCCTATATAATGTGACAGGAGGCCAATTGAAAGTCTGTTCTTCCCCACAACACAGCTTGAAGACGGTTTAAGTTGTTTAAAGAAGGGAGAGACAATCAACTTCAAAGGAAGGTGGAGCTGGCGTTACTGTTACTGCTATTACGGGACAAAACATCAACACCGCTGTTGTCATTGTAAGAGAAGATTGGCCTATAACCTTAAAAAGACTTTCTTAAATACTGAAAAACATTGCAAAAACCACATTTGCGCGAAACAGGCTGGAATTTGCACCATGAGAATGCGCGGCCACATATTGCCAATGTGTGTGTTTGTGTATTTAATGCTCAGAATTTGATAATAAAAACATTTTTCTTCTTGCTTCCCAATATTTGGAGACTATATCTTGATTTTGGAGAGTTTCACATACAGTTAGATGATCGATGTTCATTAAATCGTCTTTACCACATAAACAGCACTGTGGAGAAGTTGTTAATCCAACCTTGAATAAATGTCCATTCAAACAATCGTGGCCTGTGATTAATCTGAACATTGCTACTGAAGATTTTCGAGGTAGTTCTGGAATTGTCTTTAGTTTGTATTGTTTAAGTTTTTCAGAGGAAACTAGATAGTTGTTATATAGTTTTGTGAAGATGTTTTTTATTAATCTTTTAACTGTTTCATAGGGGATATTTTGTTTCGTTGTTTGAGATATTTTGGAACCCTTCTTGGCCAACATATCTGCTTGCTCATTGCCAGAAATTCCACAGTGAGATGGTATCCATTGGAAAACTATACGTATATTTAAATTTTGAAGATGCTTAATCATATTATGAATTTCATTTATCTTTTCGGTTTTTGGGCAGTCATTTGAAATATTAGCTTGAATAGCTGCTTTAGAATCTGTTAAGAAAACTATGTTGGAAAGCTTATTTGTCCAGGCAAATAGATTTTGTAAGGAAGTATAAATTGCATCAATTTCTCCATCAAAACTTGTTAAGTAAATTCCAACATGCTTATAGAAAGAAAAGAATTTACAGGTAGCTCCTGCTCCTGCTCCATTTTCTTGATTATAAAGAGAGCCATCTGTATAGATGTGTGTCCATTTGTCAACTGGATATCTTACATTTATAGTTTCAAGGGCATATGCTTTAGCTTCTGTAGATGAGTATTCTTTCTTTTTAATTCAATGATGTTCAGTGGGTTATTAAGAGACATGAAAGGTTCTATTTTGGATGGGTAATTTAGTTTATTTGTTAGTTGCTGAACTTTCCTTATGAAGCCTAATTGAGTTTTCAAACTGAAGGTGGATGTGTGTTGTTTTACCCATTTATTATTCTCTGGAATTCTTAAGAGCTTTTCATATGTTTAAAGGGCTTGCATTTCTAAATCTGTCATTATGGTTCTGTTACATGTAAATGCTTGTAAGGTTAGTATAGGAGTAGTTTTTATAGCTCCAGTAATTAACCTAAGAGCTTGATTTTGTGTGCGCTCCAGTATCATGGAAGTTGAAGGGGATTATGTTATATTGCCAATGTTGTTGCTGGATATCTTGCAAAAATGATAGTGAAGTGTGTCCCTCACCCTCCCTACAGTTTGGAATTAGCCCCGTGTACTTTTTGTATTCCCTAATAATAATATGAAGAAACATCTTCGTGAGACGTGTCAGCCATCTTCAGAAGCAGTAGTGAGGAGATTTATAAAGACCTCTCAAAAAAGGTTTCCAGAGTGCCTTTGCAGACTGGCAGAAATGCTCGGAGAAGTGCATCACATCTAAGGGAGACTAGTTTGAGAAGAAACATCAATATTAAGAGGATGAGCAAAGGTTTGTCCTCAAAAACAAAAGGTCCTTCTTTATTGTACAACACTCGTATATCAGGTTACACTACACATTTTAGCTATTTCCGAGATATTCTTGTTACTCATTCGGTTCCTCATGAACATGTTTCTCAAATGAAATGTAATTTGCTTTCTACTTTTTCCATTACGTGTAGCAGTAGGGGAGATGTTTTATTACACCAAAAGTTCGATACTTTATCGAAAATACACGTTTTGCCAGCCATGAAACCATAAAAATATCTGTGTATGAGTTTAAAAACGCAAAGTGGTTAAATAACAAATTTGATATTTAACTTATGTATTTTTCAAGAATACGAAACGAAAATTTGTTTTAGAAAAGAAATCCTCCACCCAGAGTGCCTATGCTTTACATAATTAATTTTCTGAACATTCTGATTTTCTCAAAATTGTCTTTAACAATTTTGATTAAAACGCTGAACATTTAAATTATTTTTATGAACAATGAATTGTATATTTTGAATATTTTTAAATGTCCTTAGAACTGCTCTTCATTCTGGATGACATTTGTATATCTACTAAATCATAAGAGATTGACGCCGTCTTACTACACAAGAGGCGTAGAGCTCGTTAAACACACCGATATGTCAAATGTGTTATTTTTATTTAGTGAACCATTTCCGAGATATTCGCTGTTTTCTTAATTTTTCAATACCTATAATTTTCTCAAAAGGTAGACCGTCATTCCTTTTTTTTTTAATCTCTTGACTGCAAAGGGAAGAAATTAGAATGCCACCAATACTGACCAGCTGTTTAAAACATTTGACTATCACTTAAAGTCTACTGTATTCCCTTGTAACTACAATAAGATAATGTTTATCTTGAAGTAGATAGAGCAATAAGTGTTTGTACAACAGTAGAGAAAGTCATGTATACATCACATAACGACCAAAACATTTGACTATCACTTAAAGTCTACTGTATTCCCTTGTAACTACAATAAGATAATGTTTATCTTGAAGTAGATAGAGCAATAAGTGTTTGTACAAGAGTAGAGAAAGTCATGTGTACATCACATAACGACCAGCTGTTTAAAACATTTGACTATCACTTAAAGTCTACTGTATTCCCTTGTAACTACAATAAGATAATGTTTATCTTGAAGTAGATAGAGCAATAAGTGTTTGTACAAGAGTAGAGAAAGTCATGTATACATCGCATAACGACCAACTGTTTAAAACATTTGACTATCACTTAAAGTCTACTGTATTCCCTTGTAACTACAATAAGATAATGTTTATCTTGAAGTAGATAGAGCAATAAGTGTTTGTACAAGAGTAGAGAAAGTCATGTATACATCACATAACGACCAGATGTTTAAAACATTTAACTATCACTTAAAGTCTACTGTATTCCCTTGTAACTACAATAAGATAATGTTTATCTTGAAGTAGATAGAGCAATAAGTGTTTGTACAAGAGTAGAGAAAGTCATGTATACATCACATAACGACCAGCTGTTTAAAACATTTAACTATCACTTAAAGTCTACTGTATTCCCTTGTAACTACAATAAGATAATGTTTATCTTGAAGTAGATAGAGCAATAAGTGTTTGTACAAGAGTAGAGAAAGTCACGTGAGTGTAATACTTCAATTTTATTTGTTACAGAATAATGTGAGTTTGTACTGAAGTAATACAAACGCGGGAGAGAGACATTTAAGGGGTGGGGGGTGGAAAGATGATTAAATGCCAGTGATTTAAGACATGCAAGTTTGGTATAGTAAGTACATCGTGACGAAGCAACGGTTACCCTAGGTATGGTCTGATATTGTTGTCAGTCGAGTCACGGCCTCGGGGGGAGGTGTTGGTGGGGGATCACAAAAGTGTTGTGTTCATCGTGGGCTCTTCACATGAGGCATGATGCTCCAACAGAACTAGTCTCAGCAACTCCACGGAATTAAACGGACGTAAGTTATGTGTTTGTTTTTTATCTACTTCTTGCTTTGTTGATCAGTCGATGTGAACGCTTAATCTGTGCTCTATGACTGTGGAATGTTTGGATCGAGGGGTGACCATTCTGTTTTGAGCTTGGGCCAGTAATTTGAAAGACGTTTTTGAAGCTCGATCTAACTAACGTTATATTAATAACTATCAGTAAAGAATATTGCGTGTGTTTTTCCTAAGGAATATAGCAATAAAAGTAAAATCAATACATTTAAAAATTCTCGTACTCGTCTAATTGAATATAATATTCATTAAATTAAATTTCAAGGCTACACTGAAATTTCGCCGAAAATGTTGAAAATCATGGAATTTTCTTTTTGTCATTTTTTCGTAGCTTAGGGTGTGTAGTAATAGATGGCAGGCAATTTTTATCATCTGCACCATTTTAGGCCATCACGTGACAATTTAAAGTGACCTTTAACAATTGTTAAAAGTAACAATCATTACTTTAAGGGTAGTCGTAAAGCCCTATATTACTAGTGTTAAAATGGGAGTACAATGCCCCTTTTTCTCAGGATATATTGAGTATAGAAGTCCAAAATTTTTACAGTGTATGTATTGGTACTTCCTAAATATACTCATCTTATTTGGATAAGACTTTAAAGTAGTTCATATTTTATATTTATTTACTGCAGTTCTAATTTTTTCGTTAAAGAATTGAACTTTTTTTTTAAATAATCCATTTGAGGAAATTGACTCTCTGAGGATCCACAATATTACTGTGAAATTTTGACCTTGTCATAAAATTTGTATGGAGATATTACTAATGGTTTATGAGAAAACGGGGGTTTTATATTGAAAAATGTAGTTTTGAGAAAATTGATTTTGAACTTGGGACAGAAATTCTATTCGTAGTTAATTTCTCTCCGTCTTCATCAGCCACACGTTCGGGCACAATTTGGTGCGGGATTTCTATGTTTGAGATGGGATGTACGTTGACTTTTCGAAGACCCACGTCCAGAAGCCAGATATAACAGTGTTAGTTCGTTGTATTTTGAGTTGTTTCTTGATGATTGTGTTAGGTTAAATAAGAGTCATGAGAATCTAAGTTTCAGGCGTGGTTCGGAATAACGTTTCGGAGAAGTCAAATTTTGTAACTAATTGTATTATTTGGATTACACTTTACTTGAACTTCCTTTCACAGTCACTTCCAACATATCGATAAACTCTTACTTTGTTATATTCAAACAGTTGCAACTATTACATAAATGTTCTTGATCCTGCACCACTATTCGTCACACTCATCATTACAAAACATCTCTACCAAGATTATTCATTTTTCGTAACTATTGTTACCCCTATCTTAATGTTGTGATTGGCCGATTGAATTCCACGTCACAACATTACGTCATACAATTATTAGTACGGCCAATCACAAAACTACATATATTTTTACTTATTTACATTACTACATAGATTTATATAATCATTTTTTATAAATTTATAAACTTTTCATAACCTTTCTAAATATAACTCGAAACAACTGTTACAAACTGAAATAGAGCACATGACTGAAAGCCCCTTCTTTGCCACGATCCATCACAAGATATACCTAAGTCAGTATTATTATCATTTTCTACTATAGATCCACTTACGGCAGCCTTCATTGAGTCTTCATCTATCTTTTCCAAACTTGTTCCCACTACTGATGTGTAGCGAATAAAGTTAGTTGGTGGGTTGGGGAGATTTAGCATACCAAAATCTACCTTACCGGCTGAAAATCCCTTAACAATACATCTAAGTCCATAAAATAACCTCAAATTATTTTCAAAAAGTCACCCCCTTTTTTTCTGATGTGTAAAAATTCTTCACGCTCTCGCAGTGTGTGCACTTTACTGTTAGGTTATTTACTACGTCATTTCTTTGAGTAACATTTTCATGCAGATTCACTTTCCCCCACAAACATTACAACCGACAAAGTCACTAAAAACTCAACTTGACATATTAAGATTAATTAATATATTTATATTTACGTAAAATATGAAGCTATTAACAGTGAAGCAAACAAATATATACAAATATAACAATTTGTAACTTAAAACTTTACTTATCTTATAAGAAATTGTGATAATTTTCTTATAAATTGTCCGGGATTGCGATTTCATGTAAAACTTTAGTACATCCTCAGCCGGAAACAACAAAACTGTCGTCATTGTTACAAACGCTAGATGTTAATATGTTCTTGTTAGTGGTTTTTTACTGATTCGTGATCCCAGTATTATTCATTGTATTAGACCAGTTGGTGTTTTGTTTTCAAACTTGTGTTGACGTAATTAGCTGTAAGATTTGACGGTATGTGTAACAGTCACGATTGCTGTGTTGGAGGATATAGCAACATATCCATACGCTCCGGTTATAATTAGGAGAAATCTATTCTTAGAGAATTTAATATTTTGAAACAAAAAATAAACATAACGTACAAAATGAAGCTAGTTACAGTTAAGCAATAAGTATTATACAAATGTAACTATTTGTAAAAGAATACTTCACTTATCTTAAGAAAAATGATGTTGAGTTTTCTTATTAGTTGAATTAGTTGAAGTTGAAATCGATTTCACGAACTCTTATTGGCGTCGTCAGTCAAAACAATTCGTCGTTAAGGAAGTTAGTATGTTATTATGTTTTTCAGTATTACCAAAATCTGAAAACGAAACAAACTTAAGAACAGAATCAACTGCTGGTATTTCAAAATGCATTACGCGATGTTTAATTTATAAAATAAATATAGTTTCCCAAAACATTAAATATATCGGACATTTAATTGTTTTAATAATTTAACTTCAGGATTTATTTCATGGTTAGATGACAATTATGATCTGCTACGGCCAATTTATCAGTTTGTTTATACTTAATTTTACAAAAATGTATTTTTGTTCTAGTTTCTAAATTACGTTTTGTCCTACCAATGTAAACCCGATCACAATCTAAACAATTAAACTGATAAATACCAGAATTTTTATTATTAAAAAGTTTACTTACCATCCTTGGTTTAATAAACAATTTCAAAAAGTTTTTAAAAAGTTTGGTATAACTTTGGTTCCTCAAAACAAATATAGTATTCAAAATTTACTAAATTTCTCTAAAAAACAGATGAAATTCCTAATAATAAAAATCTGGTATTTATCAACTCATACTGTGACTTTGTGGGTTCGTAGAATTAAAAGGCCGAGTTGCAGAATTTAAAAATCTCCTTTATTTTCGTAGAAATACTCTTATAGATTACAGCAGCATTACGTTACATACACCGTAAGTCTACCAAGGTCGATCACAATAACAGAAGATTACATCCTTATCTCTCGTTACAACACAGCTGGCTGTCTCTCATTTCACGACACTGTTTTACAACTGACTCTGCTTTACAACCCGTCACTTGTTTAAATACCTAATTCTAGATTCAAGATATTTCCGGAAGAATAAAGAAACCGAATAATCAAGATCTTACCAGAAATTTCCATTTATCTCAGTTTGTTTCGCTAAGTCTTTTATCTCAAGCGCTATGTTTATCTGCTTATGCAATCTGAAACTTTATCTGCCGACTGTTTTCTTATTTGTGCCAAAACTTTAATGCCTGTTGCCGTGACAATATGTTAACTTCACCACTTCATCAATAGCAAGTTCTGGAAATGTTTCATATAACTTATTAAATACTTTCAATATTATTATCCTTTTACCACTTCATAAAGGCTTTCCGCGCGGATGTTTAACAGTACTCGCCAGTTCCGCCATGATTCACAACTGGATACGCCTCTCAGCTTCAATATGCGCGCGCAGCATTATTTATTTTAATTACAAACTAACTTAAGTATTAGTATATATTTTTTACAGTTGAAATATGATTAGTAAGCACTTGTGCGCTTTAACAAAACGAACTCAAGACTCCACATTTCAGTAGCAGTACTTTTTCAAGGGACAATTTGATGCAAGTTGAAAGTTTATTTTTAATGTATATGTATTTAATAAATAACAAGAATGGTATCAATTGCAAAAAGGTTGAGACGTACTGGCATAAGACAAGTGAAAGCTGAATTAAAAGGTGTTTCATTTTGTATCATGTATAATTATACCTGTTTTGTTTTCCATATTGTTGTTCATATTGCCTGTGTACTATAATATGTGTCTTATGTTAACTTTTGTACATATATATGTTATTAAACTTTATACCTCTGGACATGTTCAATGTTCACAGCCTTTTCTGGCTACAGGTGAACCTACTGAACGCAAATCAATCTAATCTAATCTAATCTATGTACACGGCGAAGGCATCATGGAAATTGTGAAGAAGGCGCGCTACGATCAACAGTCACGTGGTTTTGTTTACATCTGCTTTTTTCTCCCGCTGAAAGCAGTATATCCTTATTTTACCCTTGTGGTCTGTATATATTATGAAAACACACTTAACAAGAACAATGCTCTTTGAAGAATGAATGTAATTATAACACAAGATTAGTTTTACTAAATGTTTGTGATATACTCTATGTAACACCTTTTTCTAAATTTTCTATAAATTTCTTAAAATTCTCCCTGGAATTTTATATCTAGATAGTCATGACTTAATATTTAAGACACAGCAAAACAAAAGAGAATCGTATCTGCTTTTTGTGTTACGATACATATACGATGCCAATGACAAAATATTTTACCAATCCCCATGCAAGAAACTTTGGTATTATTTCCTTTGTATTTATGCTTTAATCAAATTCAGAAGCTGGGATGCAAATACATCACGTAAAATACAAAATTACTGACTTCAGTAATCAGTAAAACGACTTACTGCACAGCTACTTCATGGTATAGGTTAAGGGTATTTGTATTACATGAAAACTGTGTATCTTTCGTGTTATTAAATAACCACGGGACCAAAGATAAGGTAAAAACGTTTTTAAAATGTCACCAGCTGCGTTTATTTAACAAGTTACTGTCGATTTCGATCGATGATTGTTTCACCACCAAAAGATACTTATAGGTTATGTAACTTTCCCAGGATTTGGAACATTGTCAAGGGGAGGTTAAGAAAGTCAGACGTACTGCCAATGTTTTACATACTTTTGTGTCAACATCAAGACATTTTTCATCTCTTATAACGAGGTATGAAGGAAATTACAGTTATAAGACCTAAAGGGAAGAAATCACTGTAAACATTTTGTTGATTATATAACTATGTTCATAAAAACAGGTAAGCTAAATAAAATAAAATCACAATTTAAATTTATAAAGCTATCGTGATAGCACCTTGTGTTTGTTAGATAAGTAGAGACAGGAAAATTGTGAAAACAAATTTACCAAAATATCAAAACCTTTCTCCAAAAATATGTACAAAATGTCCCAAAATATTTTGAAATATATTTAATCCAAAACATAAAGATTATTAAGGATTTAGAGCATATACTTTTAAAAAAGTAGAGCTCATACAGAGCGATCCATATAAACCTGCACCATTTGAATAGACCATAATTTTTGAACCAATAATAGAACACACGTGTAACTTTGGGAGAATATAATACACAATTGGTAGATTACATTACACTATTTACATCTCAGAGAAAATGTTGGAAGTGTCCTCCACCAGCATCTATACATGTTTCTACTCGTCTCACCATATTCTCTGAAGTTTTACCGAGATGATATCGAATTGAGAGAAGGTTATTTCCAGCAAGATGGAGCAACGTGCCATACATCTAATGACACCATGGAACTTGTAACCAGTTTCTTTGATAATCTAATAATCTCAAAAGGTCTGTGGACTCCCAGATCCCATGTTCTAACCTCACGAGATTTTTTCTTGTGGGGGTATCTAAAAATAGAATGTACAAGAATAGGTCACGGACAATTGATGCTCTCAAGGAATCCATCCGAATCGAAATAAGTAATATTGGCGAGGATACTCTCCGTAGAACTTCAGAGAATATGGTGAGACAAGTACAAACATTTACAGATGCTGGTGGAGGACACTTCCAACATTTTCTCTGAGATGTAAATAGTGTAATGTAATCTCCCAATTGTTTATTATATTCTCCCAAAGTTACACGTGTGTACTATAATTGGTTCAAGGGTTATGGCCTATTGTAATGGTACAGGTTTATATGGATCACACTGTATAGTTTTATTCCTATTGGATAATACAATTTAAAATGAAAGGCAGAAAATTAGAGTTTATAGGTTTTAATAACTATGAACCCCTAATCAGAGAAAATAAAAAAATTACTGGTGACCTTTTCCGTTATCACAGTAGGCTACTATATACATTGGTCTAAAAAAATTAGAAACTCTTAAAGATTTAAAGACATATTTTCAAATGTGAAGTCACACAGAGACACCCAAGTTTTGACAAATTATGCCTGACTTGTTGCAAAGAATGGAGTGGGATTTTCCAAACACAGTGCCTGAAAAGAGTGATTTCAATTTCGTGGTTGTGACAATAGAACACCTGGAAAGGTCACTTCAGTATTAATAGAAATTATTTGAAAGAAGAAAAAATGATACAAAATATAGAAAAGTATGAAGTTCCTTTTATACAAAATATGAAGATTTTAGCTAAGTACCAGGTGCGTTCAAGTTATAACACATCCTATTTTTTTAAGGACTGGCACT
The DNA here is from genome assembly GCA_030765055.1 of Mantis religiosa. Taxonomy (NCBI): domain Eukaryota; kingdom Metazoa; phylum Arthropoda; class Insecta; order Mantodea; family Mantidae; genus Mantis; species Mantis religiosa. The sequence continues at coordinate 18,873,961 of CM060954.1, forward strand.
AGATAACAACTTCTGATTTCTTTTAAAATACATGTGGACTCTTTGTGAATGCATGACAGAGATGGCTGCACTGTACAGTGCATAGAACTCTAGTGACAGCGACGAGAGCTAGTACTGTTTTGAATACTTAAAATGGCGACGTTTTCATTGCAAGAACAGCGTGTAATCATTCGTTTTCTACAATTTCATGGTGTGACACCTATTGAAATTCATCGCCAGTTGAGTGAGGCATGTGGTGATGATACCATGGATGTGTCTAATGTATGTTTCTGGGTGTGACAGTTCAATGAAGACAGAACATCGTGTGACAACAAACCAAGACAGTTTAGTGAGGCATGTGGTGATGGTACCATGGATGTGTCTAATGTACGTTCCTGGGTGTGACAGTTCAATGAAGACAGAACATCGTGTGACAACAAAACAAGACAGTTTAGTGAGGCATGTGGTGATGGTACCATGGATTAGTCTAATGTACGTTCCTGGGTGTGACAGTTCAATGAAGACAGAACATCGTGTGACAACAAACCAAGACAGTTACAGAAATCGCCTCCAAAATTGGCATTTCCGTGGGTCTGTGCACATAATCCTGCATGAAGATCTGAAAATGTTCAATTGGCGACCCTCCAAAACAACGTTCTCCACTCGCTGGATCATGTCGTCAGTCATGAAGGTGCGAGGCCGTGACTGTTTTGGTTTCTTGTCACACGATGTTCTGCCTTCATTGAACTGTCACACCCAGGAACGTACATTAGACACATCCATGGTACCATCACCACATGCCTCACTAAACTGTCTTGGTTTGTTGTCACATGATGTTCTGTCTTCATTGAACTGTCATACCCAGGAACGTACATTAGACACATCCATGATACCATCACCACATGCCTCACTTAACTGTCTTGGTTTGTTGTCACAGGATGTTCTGTCTTCATTGAACTGTCGCACCCAGGAACGCACATTAGACACATCCATGGTACCACCACCACATGCCTCACTAAACTGTCTTGGTTTGTTGTCACACGATGTTCTGTCTTCATTGAACTGTCACACCCAGGAACGTACATTAGACACATCCATGGTACCATCACCACATTCCTCACTAAACTGTCTTGGTTTGTTGTCACACGATGTTCTGTCTTCATTGAACTGTCGCACCCAGGAACGTACATTAGACACATCCATGGTACCATCACCACATTCCTCACTAAACTGTCTTGGTTTGTTGTCACACGATGTTCTGCCTTCATTGAACTGTCGCACCCAGGAACGTACATTAGACACATCCATGGTACCATCACCACATTCCTCACTAAACTGTCTTGGTTTGTTGTCACACGATGTTCTGCCTTCATTGAACTGTCGCACCCAGGAACGTACATTAGACACATCCATGGTACCATCACCACATTCCTCACTAAACTGTCTTGGTTTGTTGTCACACGATGTTCTGCCTTCATTGAACTGTCGCACCCAGGAACGTACATTAGACACATCCATGGTACCATCACCACATTCCTCACTAAACTGTCTTGGTTTGTTGTCACACGATGTTCTGTCTTCATTGAACTGTCACACCCAGGAACGCACATTAGACACATCCATGGTACCATCACCACATGCCTCACTATCTTGGTTTGTTGTCACACGATGTTCTGTCTTCATTGAACTGTCACACCCAGGAACGTACATTAGACACATCCATGGTACCATCACCACATGCCTCACTAACTGTCTTGGTTTGTTGTCACCCGATATTCTGTCTTCATTGAACTGTCACACCCAGGAACGCACATTAGACACATCCATGGTACCATCACCACATGCCTCACTAACTGTCTTGGTTTGTTGTTACCCGATATTCTGTCTTCATTGAACTGTCACACCCAGGAACGTACATTAGACACATCCATGGTACCATCACCACATGCCTCACTAACTGTCTTGGTTTGTTGTTACCCGATATTCTGTCTTCATTGAACTGTCACACCCAGGAACGTACATTAGACACATCCATGGTACCACCACCACATGCCTCACTATACTGTCTTTGTTTTTTGTCACACAATGTTCTGTCTTCATTGAACTGTCGCACCCAGGAACGTACATTAGACACATCCATGGTACCATCACCACATACCTCACTCAACCGGTGATGGATTTCAATAGGTGTCACACCACGAAAATGCAGAAAACGAATGATTATACGCTGTTCTTGCAATGAAAACGTCTCCATTTTAAGTATCAAAAACAGTCCTAGCTCTCGTCGCTGCATTCTCATTCACAAAGAGTCCACATGTGTTTAAAAAGAAAAACACAAATTTCTATCTGGTTCTAGTCTTGAAAAAAAGTAGTTGTTATAAGTTGAACGTACTTGTATATATAAGTTTATTGAACAAATGTGCTCTGATAAGTTGCTTAACATCTGGACAAGTTATAAAATACAGTGCTTTAACATCGAGTGATGATTTTATTAATGTACTAAAACTTATATCTACAAGTTATTTATGCCAAATCGTACAGTTTAATCTTCAGAACTGTAATTTTGGCGCCCCTGTGGTGTTCTTAATAAAGTTTGTAAAATCCCCTGTGCTGCATGCAAAATATTGGTAGATGCTTTATTTTGGATTTCTTGAAATCACCCAATCCCGAGATAATTATAAAACTTCTAGAAATATATAGTCCCTTGGAGGTGAAAGAGCTGTCAGAATGGCCCAATAAGTTCTAAATCATTACATTTATTGAGACATCAATTTATGTATAGAAACTGTAGGAAAAATCAGTTCCCGTTCTCGTAAAATAGGAATAAACATAAGGCGGGCTTAGGCATGGCTCTTTATCGCTGACTAGCCGGTGAGGTGAGTGCGACGTTGTACAGTAAACCCAGGTCCCAGCTTGATTTGTCGAACTCTACGGTAATTTCTTTGTGCGCTCAAAAAATATTAATTACAGAATTGTTTAGTTTTTTCCATGTCACAGAGGTATTTCTTATGAGGGTGACTGTCCAAACTTCATGTTGGAGCACATCTAGTGTCACAGATAGGGAAAGATAAGACGCCTGACTAGAAACAAAGGAATGTGAAGAAAAACAGATACGTGCTGATACACTTTGCAACTTGCACTCAGTAAAGTGGTGATGTGAGCGTAGACGTGCTTTTCAAAGTTAGTAAAAATGTCACGTAGCAAGCATACAAGTGTATGTAGTAGTTACAGCTTGACATCACGTAAGATTTACATAAGAAGACTAGAAATATTATTTTTCATGTGTATTCCTTTTGTCAAACAGTTGTCAATTAAAGAAGCTTTCGGAAGTACAAAATATGCTCAGAGTAGAGAATTAACGGCGAAAACTTGTCACGTGAATGGTCATTCTGAGACAAACGTTGTTAAAGAAGGCAAGCAGTTCATTAAATTAGAAGATATCATGTTTAGGAGAAACATCGAGCAGTGAAAAAACGTGCTAACAACTGAATATCCAACTGCCAAAAAATGGCCAATTTAATAGAGAGATGAAACAAAATATTCATGTATAACATTTTGAAATCTCTTGGGTTCAAATATAGGAGAACCAATGATGGTCACAAATCTCTGCTTGAAAGAAGCGATATTGTTGCTGTTAAGACTAAAATATATGCGTAAGATGCACAACCTTGGAAGTTGTGAGATTGTGAGAAATAACTGCGAGGATGACAATCTCTTGAAGGTGTTGGAAAAATACAAAATTGGACCACTTTCATATTCTGATTAATAAGGACATTTTGATTTGCCATTCCATAGTATTTAATAGTTTATATCTCGTGCTCGTTCTCTAGAAAACGAATTACTTAAAGCACGATGTTCTTCGATACACCAGAGCCAAATTATTTCAAAGTATGTTTTGGTTATCCGTTTGTTGTCAAGGTAGCAGAGTTTAAAGGTAAATCGTTCCAGAGTAAACACCGCTGATGTACCTATTCAGGTCAGAAGTATGTAGCTTAGCATAGTAATACAATTTACAAACCGCGTGGTTCTTTGTTTACAACAGTTTCCCTTGTAAGGGTCTTGGTATTGTAATTGTGTCAACTTATTCTTGAATACTTATAAGTGAGGAATGCCACATAGGAGAGCTAATGTACATCCTGGTGGAGACCTATTTGTCGATGTTTCACAAGGTTAATTATTCAGCAAATGTTTGGAATATAAGTTAGTTTGGTACATTGTTAATTTTATTCCATTTTGATAGGTTTCCTTACATTCCAAGACATTTGTGAGAACACCTTTTTATAATTCTAATAAGAAGTATAGTTATACTGGAATCAGAAAGTAGGTTTTCTTCCTTTCAAAACAGTTGAACGCAATAATATTTCAAATGATAGACCAATATATCTCTTGACATTTTTTTCAAAAATTCTTGAAAAAGTAATGTTCAACAGACTGTATAAACACCTTGAATACAAAAACATTCGTGTTAGTGATCCATTTGAATTTAGAAAACGAATATTGACAAATAATGTAACGTATAAACTTACACATGAGGTGTTGAGTGCCTTAAACGAAAAAAGAGATGCAGATGGAATTTTCTGTGATCTAGCAAACGCTTTTGATTGCGTTAATCATGATATTCTTATAGCAAAATTGGAATTATATGGACTAAAACAGGAGCATTTAAGTTATTTTTTATCATATCTAAATTAAATAAAACAGAATGTTGAAGTAAATAGTGAAATTGGTTATGAAAAACAAACTTCGAATTAGAAAGTAGCAGCTCATGGAGTACCCCAAGGTTCAGTGTTATGACCAGTGTTACTATTATAAGTGTTCAGTGTTACTATTTCTGATTTATATCGAATTCTCACTTAATATAATATTTTCAGTGAAATTAAAACACTTTTAAGGGTAGCTTTTCTGCATTGTTTTAGGTATTTTTATCTTAGAGAACGTTTCTATATTTTAAATTATTTTAAATAATTTTAGGAACAAATCTGGATTTTTATAATTGTTCAAAAGTCTGCTTCATTATTATTATTATTATTATTATTATTATTATTATTATTATTATTATTATTATTATTATTATTATTATTATTATTATTATTATTATTATTATTATTATTATTATTATTATTATTATTATTATTATTATTATTATTATTATTATTATTATTATTATTATTATTATTATTATTATTATTATTATTATTATTATTATTATTATTATTATTATTATTATTATTATTATTATTATTATTATTATTATTATTATTATTATTATTATTATTATTATTATTATTATTATTATTATTATTATTATTATTATTATTATTATTATTATTATTATTATTATTATTATTATTATTATTATTATTATTATTATTATTATTATTATTATTATTATTATTATTATTATTATTATTATTATTATTATTATTATTATTATTATTATTATTATTATTATTATTATTATTATTATTATTATTATTATTATTATTATTATTATTATTATTATTATTATTATTATTATTATTATTATTATTATTATTATTATTATTATTATTATTATTATTATTATTATTATTATTATTATTATTATTATTATTATTATTTCGCTGATGACAGTAGTGTCTTGGTGACCAGTACAAATTTAAATGAGGTTTAATTAAATTGAATTATGTTGGTTTAAAGCAAACAAATTTTCTGTGAATCTAAATATAACAAAAGTTGTTAAATTTATAACTTATCATACGTCACATACTCATTATTACCTTACTTAAACTCAGGTCTCCCTGTTGCGTTATCCGAGAGCTGGTTAATGTGTTTGAGTTCTATTGATACACTTAAATTAGTGTATTATGCATACTTTAACTATATTATGGAATGCAGAATATTATTTTAGGGTAGTTCAGTGGAATTTAAAAACAAATCTTACATACTAAGGAAGGTTATAAGAATCATTACTAACACCCATAGGAGATGTTCCTGCAAAGATATTTTTATAAGTTTGAAGATATTAACACTTCCTTTTGCTTATAAATCCTGGATCCTAAAATTTTTTGTATGCAATTGCGCCTCATTTATAAAAAATAATGTAATTTATAGAATAAACACTAGACAAAAGTATAATATTCATTATCTACAGGAATATTTGGGTTGTTATAAAAAGCAAGTTCACACTTGCGTCATGTGCAAAGCTGACTAAGGTACAAGTTAAGTTTACTGTCACTAATGGACTCACACGTTCCAAATCCTGCTAGGATCGTGAGCGTATACAGGTGTTCACCATTGTACATATAAAAGGTTCACAGAACATGCAGCACTGACTGGAAATTACAACAAAAGTGAGTAGATGGAGAAATACAATTAAGTATAATGACAACGTAATTCACCAAGAAGCAGATGTTCACTAGATGATGATGTTACTGTGGACAGCATTTACCTACCCTATAAACAGACAACTGTATATTCACTTTGATATTTACCATATCTGAAATACTTTTTGCTGTGCGTTTACTTTCCCATATTTCAAGTCATACATTTCTAACTGTGCATCAAGTAGCATGTGGACTGCTTTGTTAGTAGTTTGAATATTGTTACCTCACCTTTTTGAGTATAACAAAATGATAAATTGAAATAGTTTTAACAAATCTGACGTGAAGAATGATAAATTGCCTACCAATGATAAATTCGTATATTGACTATATTTTAGTATTGGTGTAAACATTTATTCTTATTTTCGTTGTGTGACGGTCTATTATAAATCGAAAGTTCTATCACGCAGATATTAACCTTCTGATTTCAGAGCCATTATCTCAGAAACTATTTAAGATATACAGTGCGATCCATATAAATCTGAACCACTTCAATAGGCCCTAACCTTTGAACCAATAATATTGCACACGTGCAACTTTGGGAGTGAGACGAGTACAAACATGTATAGATGCTGGTGGAGGACACTTCCAACATTTTCTCTGAGATGTAAATAGTGTAATGTAATCTCCCAATTGTGTATTATATTCTCCCAAAGTATAGGCACAGGAATTCTCTCACGCTGGGAGACAGTGCGGGGTACACTGAGCCCCGTCCCTAAAGGGCCCAACTGAGGAGCTACTTCATTGAGAAGTAGTCGTCCCTGATTGTGAAGACCACGAGGTAGAGACCAGGGCACCAGCACTGCTCCCCACGAGGTGCAGGACGATAGGCATTGGTCCTGAGAGGACTATAGCTCCACCTAGTCAAAATAACAAAAACAGAAACAATGGCGCTACTCAAAAATATACAATTTTGGTTTATGTAGTCCTAAAACGTAGGAATGTGATAAAAAACTAAGTAAAACCAGAAAATGTCGGCATTAATAATGATCTCTAAAACGAAGGCTGTTCCTGGTTTGTGTTGCAGCAAGATGAGACGGAGCATGATGCTGGGTTTGGTTGCTATGGTGATGCTGCTCATCTGCGGCGTACAGTGTCGCACTGTGAGCACAACGCCTCAACAAGAAGACCTCACCACAACACAGCAAATCGGTAAGCAAAAACAACCATTTTAAAATCAAATTTAGATTTGTTTCAACTCGTAAGCATTAAGTACTTTCAAGAATAGTTTATAATTAATCAGTACAGTCCTGATTCCTAAGAGTTTGCATCCTTTCTTTCTTAATTTACATCCTGTAACATTAACTTACATCGCACGATGAATGAAATAATGCTCAGAGGAGCCCAGGGTCCATAGAGCTTAGAGGTACCACACTTTCATCTTTCAGGATAAGAGAAACCCCCTAAAAACCTTATCGCCCTAACCGAGATTAGAACTCGGGAGCTCTTGAGCTACCACTTACGCCAGAGAGGCGGGCATATCTTGTTTGTTATGATGCTAGAGCGATGCTATGCAGAAGATGTACATAGTTCACAATATTTTCAGTGAAATTAAAACACTTTTAAGGGCAGTTTTTCTCCATTGTTTTAGGTATTTTTATCTTATAGAACGTTTCTATATTTTAAATTATTTTAAATAATTTTAGGAACAAATCTGGATTTTTGTAATTCTTCAAAAGTCTGCTTTATTATTATTATTATTATTATTATTATTATTATTATTATTATTATTATTATTATTATTATTATTATTATTATTATTATTATTATTATTATTATTATTATTATTATTATTATTATTATTATTATTATTATTATTATTATTATTATTATTATTATTATTATTATTATTATTATTATTATTATTATTATTATTATTATTATTATTATTATTATTATTATTATTATTATTATTATTATTATTATTATTATTATTATTATTATTATTATTATTATTATTATTATTATTATTATTATTATTATTATTATTATTATTATTATTATTATTATTATTATTATTATTATTATTATTATTATTATTATTATTATTATTATTATTATTATTATTATTATTATTATTATTATTATTATTACTACTACTACTACTACTACTACTATTTATTCTACTCTCTACATGCTGCACTACTTATGTAGTACTACATGCTTTTCTCTCTTTTTGTGGCTTTTGTATACATTGGTTGTGTTATGTTCTTTGTTACATTCTCAAAACACTTATTTTGCTTTTTCAGTTTTGAAGTGAACCATTTAGTTGTTTTGCTTGTATTACACATTAGTTCCTTTTAGTACTTGAAAGTCTATAGACTTTACAAATTTTGTAAATGATTTTAAATGCCTTTTAATTAGTATTGACTTGTGTGTTGGCCAGTTATCAGTTCTAAGAACACTATGTTTTAGAGTTTCTCTTGCACTATTCACCACACTGCACTCGAATATTATGTGATCCACCGTTTGCGCTCCTCTCCTGCATGAACACTCAGGGCTGCTAACGATCTTGAGTCTGTTGAGATAAGTGTTGATATTTCCGTGTCCTGTAAGTATTGTTGTCATGTTTGGTGTTAGGTAGAACTTGTTTGTCAGTCTGCTTTCCACTGTTGGGAAGAATTCCTTTGTGATTGTGCCTCTTGTGCTCTTCTCCCATTTTTTGTTTTTTTTTGTTTTTTATTTCCGAAGGATTTGTTTTGCTGTTGTGAGTGGTAATTTGTTGTAGTATATTTTATTAGTTTTTGCTGCATTCTTTGCCAGTTTATCAGCCAGCTCATTATCCTCTATTCCGATGTGAACCTTTACCCATTTGAATTGTATTTTCCAAACTTTTGTTCTGAGTATTGCTGTATTTTTTTCGTATTTTCTGTGTTAGGTGATTGTGATTATTGCAATCGTCTATGGAGTCAATTGTTATTCTGCTGTCTGTGTGTATGATTACTGTTTTGTTATCTGTGTTTTCAGTCTCTGTCGTTTCTAATAATTCCAGCGCTTTTGCAATTGCCAGTTGCTCTGCCTGATTATTTGAGCATCTTTCATTGAGTTTGTATTTTTGTTGGTTTATCAGCTGGTTTTGTCTGTGTATGGCTACTCCTGCTCCCAATCCTACGTCGCTTTTGCTTCCATCTGTATATATTTGCCACACTGTATTTTCATTGTTTGCTATTTTTGGATCTCTTGTGCCTTGGAATTCAGCTGGGTGGAACCAATTCTTGGGGGTTTCCCGGCGGTCTATTTGGTATTCATTGTTTGCTTTTCCTGTTTTTATGTTATATAGTTTAGCCACCTGTCTTGCCTTTAAGTCTATGGATATTGCTCCCGTGATTATGCAGAGTGCTTCATGGGAAATTGTCCTATATGCTTTCGCCATCCTTGTGAGCATTAGGCTTTGAACTCTAACATATTTCATTTGGTTGTGTTTCTGTTCTAATGATTCTATTCTGGTGCAGCGTATAGTAGAATTGGCAGTATTGCTCCTTTATATTATTATTATTATTATTATTATTATTATTATTATTATTATTATTATTATTATTATTATTATTATTATTATTATTATTATTATTATTATTATTATTATTATTATTATTATTATTATTATTATTATTATTATTATTATTATTATTATTATTATTATTATTATTATTATTATTATTATTATTATTATTATTATTATTATTATTATTATTATTATTATTATTATTATTATTATTATTATTATTATTATTATTATTATTATTATTATTATTATTATTATTATTATTATTATTATTATTATTATTATTATTATTATTATTATTATTATTATTATTATTATTATTATTATTATTATTATTATTATTATTATTATTATTATTATTATTATTATTATTATTATTATTATTATTATTATTATTATTATTATTATTATTATTATTATTATTATTATTATTATTATTATTATTATTATTATTATTATTATTATTATTATTATTATTATTATTATTATTATTATTATTATTATTATTATTATTATTATTATTATTATTATTATTATTATTATTATTATTATTATTATTATTATTATTATTATTATTATTATTATTATTATTATTATTATTATTATTATTATTATTATTATTATTATTATTATTATTATTATTATTATTATTATTATTATTATTATTATTATTATTATTATTATTATTATTGTTGTTGTTGTTGTTGTAACGCGGGCGCTGGAGCACCCTGTAAAGCAGCTGGCAGCGGAAGGTAGGGGAGGTTCGGTTAGCCACACCTCCTCCTCGTTTGTCTTGTGGTGGTGACAGACTGTGGTCAGGGAAAAAACATGACTGTGTCGCCGGTTTTCTCTACACCTGTTTCTCGATCTTTCTGTTACTAGAACAATCCTGTAAACACGAGAAACCGGCGATATTCCTATATAAAGAGAGTTACAGACAGACAGACAGACGGAGTTAGTGAGTTGAGTTGGTTTTGGTTTAGTCAGTCAGTGAGTTGGTTTTGTCAGTGAGTGAGGAGACAGTCGCAGTTCTTGGTGTAAGAGTTAGTCAGTGTTTGACGTGCTAGCGCCGTGTTAATGAACGAGAAGACTGTGTGTAATTGTGTACGTGCATCTGAACGGTAACGGACGAACTGGTGAATCGTAATTGGTGTATTACGTAACTTTGTGTAATTGGCAAGTGTTCAACTGTAAGTCGGTGGAAATAAAGAACATTGTTGAGTTTGTGTAATTGGACTTTTCATTTCACGAACCCCCAAAGTCACACTGGTGTCAGGAAGCGGGAAATCAACATCACCGAACATTACAACCATGGACGCGGCATTGGAAAAATTTTTGGAGAAGATGATGGAAATGAAGGCCGAACTAATCTCGGAAATGAAGACGGCTAAAGACAACATCACCAGGAAGATGGAAGAAATGCAGGCCGAATTAACAGAGACGCTGGAGACTAGAAATAACCTGGCCGCGGAACTGAAACTAATCAGGACGGCTAGGGACAACATCGCCGAGAAGATGGAACAAATGAAGGCCGAGTTAACCACGGAAATGAGAGCAGCGAACGACGGTCTGGCTACCGAAATGAAGGTGGCGAACGAGGCTCTCGCCGCAAAGTTTGAGGAACGGTTGGCCGGCGTGAGGGATGACGTCATGAATCTGGGCAAGCGGAAGGGTCAAGTAGACGACCGCCTTAACGATTTAGAGGAAAAGGCCGACAACATCGCAAAACCCCTCACCCGCCTGACGGAGGAAAACCGGCCTTATGTGTGGACGGAGGACGCCGAAGACGCTTTCCAGCACCCGAAGGGGACCCTGTGCAGTGCTTCATTTTTGGGTTTCCCACAACCGGGTGGCGCCTTCATTGTGGACACCGACGCCAGCGACCATTGCATTGGAGGTGTCCTATCGCAGATCCAGGACGGCCACGAGCGCACAAGAGTGGAAGAGGAGGAGCGTGCCGCAGCAGCCCGAGTAGTTGTGGCAGTGCCTGCTGAAGGCTGGGATAGCGCAGGCCTGAGGAGGGAGCAGCTGGCGGACGCAGACTTGGGGCCACTCTTGAGGGAAGTGGACGCAGGGACGAGACCAACCTGGGAGGACATCGCACCGAGGAGCGCCACCTACAAGTCGCACTGGGCCCGATGGGACTCGTTGAAGACCAGAGAGGGCGTGCTGTTCCGGGTATGGGAGTCACCCGATGGGAAGGCGCAGAGAGGACAGTTGGTACTTCCCCGGAGCAAGGTCCCGGAAGTCTTGGAGGAAGTGCACGCCGGTACTTCAGGAGGACACCTGGGAGCGAACCGAATGATTCACAAACTACGGCAGCGCTACTTCTGGCTGAGACTCCGAGAAGATGCTGGTGGTACACCTGGACCGCCTCGCACGCTACGATGGGGCTGTTCGGGGCGAACAGCTTTGAGGAGGGAGCAGTGTAACGCGGGCGCTGGAGCACCCTGTAAAGCAGCTGGCAGCGGAAGGTAGGGGAGGTTCGGTTAGCCACACCTCCTCCTCGTTTGTCTTGTGGTGGTGACAGACTGTGGTCAGGGAAAAAAACATGACTGTGTCGCCGGTTTTCTCTACACCTGTTTCTCGATCTTTCTGTTACTAGAACAATCCTGTAAACACGAGAAACCGGCGATATTCCTATATAAAGAGAGTTACAGACAGACAGACAGACGGAGTTAGTGAGTTGAGTTGGTTTTGGTTTAGTCAGTCAGTGAGTTGGTTTTGTCAGTGAGTGAGGAGACAGTCGCAGTTCTTGGTGTAAGAGTTAGTCAGTGTTTGACGTGCTAGCGCCGTGTTAATGAACGAGAAGACTGTGTGTAATTGTGTACGTGCATCTGAACGGTAACGGACGAACTGGTGAATCGTAATTGGTGTATTACGTAACTTTGTGTAATTGGCAAGTGTTCAACTGTAAGTCGGTGGAAATAAAGAACATTGTTGAGTTTGTGTAATTGGACTTTTCATTTCACGAACCCACAGTCACATTATTATTATTATTATTATTATTATTATTATTATTATTATTATTATTATTATTATTATTATTATTATTATTATTATTATTATTATTATTATTATTATTATTATTATTATTATTATTATTATTATTATTATTATTATTATTATTATTATTATTATTATTATTATTATTATTATTATTATTATTATTATTATTATTATTATTATTATTATTATTATTATTATTATTATTATTATTATTATTATTATTATTATTATTATTATTATTATTATTATTATTATTATTATTATTATTATTATTATTATTATTATTATTATTATTATTATTATTATTATTATTATTATTATTATTATTATTATTATTATTATTATTATTATTATTATTATTATTATTATTATTATTATTATTATTATTATTATTATTATTATTATTATTATTATTATTATTATTATTATTATTATTATTATTATTATTATTATTATTATTATTATTATTATTATTATTATTATTATTATTATTATTATTATTATTATTATTATTATTATTATTATTATTATTATTATTATTATTATTATTATTATTATTATTATTATTATTATTATTATTATTATTATTATTATTATTATTATTATTATTATTATTATTATTATTATTATTATTATTATTATTATTATTATTATTATTATTATTATTATTATTATTATTATTAGAATCAAGTTTCAGAATCTCAACATTTAAATATTCTTGGTTATGTACAAGAGTCAGGTTCAGTTGTACATATTTCGTTACATATTTTGACTCGTCAGTCACAGATTAATATCTCTACATCCAACTAAACAGTTGATTCTATTGTAAGACAGATTTTCCTTGTAACCAGATTTCTATTCTGCTACGATCCCCACGTTGTGGCGACACGTGGAACAGGATTACTTCGCTGTAGTTTGAATTGGTTCTTGAATATTGTGTCTGCTTAAATAAGTCATGAGATCTCTTCTTTTCAAGGATGGTTACGAGTGAGAGAAATAAAATTTGAATAAGTTCAATTTCGTAATATATAATTTAATTGTATCATCTTGATTACATTTTACTGAAACTTTCTTTGCTAGTCAATCATTGCTGGTTACCTCCAGCACATCGATAAATCCTTACTTCCTTAGTAAATAGTTTCTGTTAATTACATAAAACTGCTCACTCCTGCACGTCACTCATCACTATCAAAACGTTTTTTTATCTTCTCAGCGTCCTTTTTCTACACGTAAGATATTGAGTTTTTTTTTCTTTCCATAGCAACCATTTATTTTTTATACTAACGTCAATTGCACAAACCAATATACATATGTTGTTCAATTTTCCCTCTGGAATCTCACTTCCACACACTCAACATAAACATTATAATTCTTTTAAACATTTTTCCCAAATTCCAAATAACACCACCAAGCAAATAAACAAAACTCATTTTCAAGGCCAAACATAAACAACCATTACATCCTCTAAAGGAATGTGGATTGAATCTATCTGCTAGTTTTGAGTGTCGCATCACATCTATTGTTACAATACAGTCTTCACACGGTAGATTACATCAGATGATTTGTGTTTTGTGAGTTCCCTAGTAGCCACAACGAACATTGAACACATCAACATGTTAAACATAAAAGACATATATACAGGCAATATGAAAAACAAGGCAGGGGTAGTTATAATATGTAAGATACTGAATTTAAATCATAAGTTTAATATCTAACCTACTTTTCGTTCTTCAGTTGTTCACAAACATACATGAAACTTTGTATAAAAGCGCCCCTTTTAGATTCAGAGGATACCAAAACATGTATGTCCAATGAAATCTAAATATCGAATTCTTGGGTGGAATGCAATGCTTATCCTTCTTACATTACGTAGTAGAGAAAATGATAAACTGGAGAGAGCAGAGAATGGATAGAGAATGTCATATGAATGTAATGTATCATGTATAAACAGGGTGTAACAAGAATGTATGTCAAAAATTTGAGAATACATTTCTTACGGATAGAGGATACAAAAATGTTATATTAACAGAGGTCCAGGGATTGTTTATTTCGTTTTTAGAGCACACAGCACAGCACAGGTTCAAAATGGCCTCCATTGGCTCCATTACATACGTCACATGGACTCTCTAATGCACCGACTTAGGTTGGAGAACTTCATATTGTCTGGAAGCCTTCCACGTACGAGCACGAATAGTCTCTACATCTGCAACTACAGTTGTATAAACAAGAGATTTAAAATCTTCACACAAATAAAAATCTAGTGGGTTTAGGTCAGGTGAGCATGGAGGCCACATAATTGGTCCACCTCTTCCTATCCCTCTAGCAGGAAACCTTCTATTAGGAAATCGACAGACAGAAAGCCTGAAATGAGGGGGAACTCCATCGTGCATGAACTGAGTACCGGTGCCTAAACAAGCGAACTACGTACTGACCTGTAGTACAATGACAACAACGGTGAAATGCGTCACCTCCGGCCAATTTAACCAGATATAAAAGCCAATGTTTACTACTGTACAATTAAGCCACTGTTCTGTTGTGGGGTTATGATCACAGGACAACTACGTATTACACATCTCACTGTGTAAGTAGAGTTGTAGAAAAGGAGCTCTACCCTTCTCGGGAAGCAAGCCAGGTGAAAAGACGATTCGGAAGTGTGCATCTCTCCCAGCATCAGGATATTTATTAAATGTTATAACCAAAAGTGAATCACTGGATATAACATGACTATAAACAAAGACCAAACACTATCTAAATTCGCAATACTGAACAAAAGACTGTTTTCAGTAAATTAAATGCCAGGTCAGGAGATGGTGTGAGTATAGAACATTAATTAATTGGGTCAAAGAAACGTAACTACTTGATTATCAAGGTGTATTGATATGTGCTTCTTAAGTCGACGAATTTCCATTTTTAAGGTTCGTTTCCAAGAGGAGCTGAACTTAAATCCAGCATCACGATTAAACTTGCTTCACGAGAACAACTTGAGCATATTCGTTGCCAGGAAAGCTTCATGTCTTATTTTACAGACCCTTGTTCATATAAAATTTGTTTATTCTCTTATGCAAGAAATATTTTACCAAAGTTTTGACATATCTTTTTGTTACATTCTGTGTAAATGACCTGTATCGCAATTAAATTCTGGAAATGCATTGATCTAACTTTATACGTGTTGGTTGTAGATTCAGAGAAAGTTTGCCAGATAATGTTGGTTAATCTCTTGTGTTGCAGGCAGGAAAACTGATGTCACACCTCTCGGCGAGGAAGCCGTTCAGGAAGTGAATGAGGGTGACGATGATGATGATGATGACGACGATGACGACGACACAGGAGTGTTTCAAGCTCTGGATGACATTGTGGCCGGCGTCACCAAAATCTTCCAGGACGAGGACGACGATGACTCTCCCATAGTGAACGACAAGTTGCAGAAACAAGGGGAATCAGACGTCGACGAAGACGAAGATGATGAAGATGACGATGATGACGACGATGACGATGAGGATGAAGACGATGAAGAAGAAGAAGAAGAGGAGGAGGAGGAGGAGGAACAAAAGGAAGATAACGAGCAGCCTGAGCAGGAGGAAGACAGCGATGAGGATGTGGACGATGACGATGACGACGAGGACCTTGATGATGATGACGAGGATGACGACGACGATGACGACGATGCAAGGAAAGCACGAAGTCTGGACAGAGGTATATAAAACTTGTTTGTTACATCCAGTGAGTAGGGCAAGTGTTTCTGACGATATGACGGACTTGCATCTCGTGTTGCCCAGGTAGACGTCGCCGGCGGAGGAAGAAGCTCCTCATGAAGCTCATGATGCTGAGCATGGTACTCAAGTCGAAGCTGAGCACGTTGTTCATGGCCTTGGGAACGATCCTCCAGCTCAAGTTCTTCGCCATAGCCATCATCAACTTCCTGGTGGGTCTGGTGCGCCTGTACATGGAGTTCACGCGCAGGAAGGAGCCGGCCCAGAAGATCATCTACTACGAGAACGCCCACCACGAGCATCTGTACGATACGCCGCACTACGGCCCGGAACCTGAGAAGGACAACGGCTGGTTGGGAGGATGGCTCTCTAAGATGGACACGAATGCTGGCAGGGCACATGAACTCGCCTATTCTGGCTGGATACCCTCCAACTTCTCAGAAACCACAACCGAACTCAGCAACGTCTTAGCCAAAACATCACTTTCTTGATATACATCCTCAACCTAAATGAAAACTTAATTTATTGTTAGTATTGAAATAGAGGAGTGTGGTATTCAAAACAAACGAATCGAGACGCTTTTTAGATTTTCTAACGTGTTGTCTGCAATACTTGTGCACTTCAAGCGTTATAAACATCTCACATAGATCAAAATCGTGTATAATTGCTTCTTTCCATTATATGGGGATACGTATGCTTAGCATCTGTTGTGACGTACAGTTCTTTTTCCAAGTAAATAAATCACCGGTTTGTATCACTCCGCGGCCACGCACGTTCGCAGTGACAGAACACAGTTATCGCCACTTTAATAGGAGTTCCTTCACCGTTAAATGTACGTATTTATTCAAAATAAGTATAAGTAATATGCAGCACATTAGTCACGGAAATAAATCGCTACTTACATCCCTCTAATCTGAGTTGGAAATTAATCTCTTCTTGCCGGAAGCTCTAACCTCATCAACTGTGGAGTTTTCTTTGCAAATACTTCAAACTGAAACACTAGTAAACTGGGATGTTAATTTCACCACTTCATCAAGTAGCAGGTTGTGGATAATCCTCGTAGAACAGGGGAAGTCAGGTAGTGGCGGTGTGACGTCAGGCAGGTTAGCGTGTGACGTCACCGCACTGTTTTCTGCTGCCCAAGAGGAAGGAAACAGTTTGATGTTTTGGGGTTCCGACAACTTACCTCTTGGGTGTTGTAATATTAATTCTGACTGCTTTAATTACACAATTGGACTCAGTTTATAAACAATTACATTTTGGCTCTGTGCTATGAGAAAATATATAAAACTTCAACTCTTAGTGTATCTGAAGGTCAGGCATCTTATAAAGTAAATAAAATAAACCATAAAGTAATTTTCTCTGCAAATTAGGGGAGACACACTCAGAACAAAATTACGTGGACATCTTTCGAACTTTCTGTTTCGTTTTTGTTTAACAAGTATATGAATTTCAGGACGTAATATGTACAAATATAACAATTTGTAACTTAAAACTTCACTTATACGAAATGATGATATTTTTCTTATAAATTTATAAAATTAAAACACACACACACACACCACACACACCACACACACACACACACACACACACACACACACACACACACACACACACACACACACACACACACATATATATATATATATATATATAAATTTTAATAACAAATTTTATAAATTCTTATAAATTGGTTTGGGAAAAGATATTTATTTTAAAAGATAAGCATCACGTAATGAATTTTGAAATACCGGCACTCGATTCGGCTTTTAAATTTCTCTAAAAAAAGATAAAATTCCTAACAATAAAAAATCTGGTATTTATCAATTAAATTATTTCGATTGTGATAAAGTTTATATTCGAAAGACAAAACGTAATTTAGAAACAAGAACGAAAGAACATTTTCATAACATAAGTATAAACAAACTTTATAAGAAAAGTGTCATGATTTCTTATAAGAAAAGTGAAGTTTTAAGCTACAAATTGTTATATTTGTATATATTAGTTTGGTTCACTGTTAATAGATTCATATTTTACTTATTTATCAGGACGTAATGTCTGAGAAATTTGTAGTCCAAGACTGCATGTTAGATTGTCATCCGACAAGATACTTCGGGGTTTGAACTTACCTAATTTCATAACATATGCTAAACATACACAATGTCCATGCGGCAAGTGAATACAACCTTGGAAATCTGGTTTGGGGGACATTCTTGTAAAAATCAGCCGATTCTTTCTTGTGTGTATATTTGTCCTTCAATAAATCGTCACATTATAAATTTAACAGTTCCATTGGGTACGTGGCAGCTACATTGTCATCGAGTACACTACACCTCCAGAGGTCCAGAGGTAGTCCTAGTCGGGCGGGGCTATCCCCGTCCGGGTGTCTTATGCCGCAGTACCTAGCCGCTTTGCGGCTTAACCTGCGAAATGAGCTAGTAGATCCATGTTCTGCTGGGGTGTTTGAAATTATTGAATGTTTGAAGTTTTTGAAATGTTTGAAATGGGTTGCCCATCTTGTCGTGGGCAGCTGCACTTAATCGTTCTCCCTTTTTGGGAGACACGATTTAGTTTTTTTTGCTCCGTTTTGGGTACGGGTTGTGTAGCGCTTGGTCCTTCGGCGTAGAAGTTGGTCCCAGAGACATCTGGGGTTTTCCTTGGGTTACCCAAGGGGTCCCAGGACGTCTCCCGGCAGTCTGAAGGACGGCAAGCGTCTATGATCTCTCGGGTCATACCTTCCCAGGGAGTTCACTAAAGGGTTGGGGTGCATTTGGATTTTGTCGTACATTGATCGTGCCCTCTCGCGAATGACATCGACAATGTACGGGATCTGGGAGTGCTCATGTAGGATATGAGCCGGGAATCTCCAGTCTGTATAGTGCAGCGCCATTTATATAGGCAACTTGGTACTACACGGCTCATACCTGACGTCACACGCACTGCAGGCCTCGCTCCAGGCTCAAATACGTCACAACTCTCGAAAATGTCTTCCTGTCGTATAACTTATTAAACACGATTACTCTTATAGTGCATTCACCTGTTCGTAACAGTTTTATATGTTTATGTTTAACAACACTCGCTCGATTCGATAATTTTTTTTATTGTCACTCCCAGTTTATTATTTTGTCTCCCAGTTACGCCGTATTTGATAATTGAACCATACTCAGTACTCAATAGTTTCGGTTTTAGAGGAAAGGAAGTGGATTACTTTCTCGGGGGACTAATAAAAGGCAAAACCGGACCTTATTTATCGTCCAATGAACAAAAACTTGCTAAGAACAAGAATGTAAACAAAGGAAATAACTTAAAAGAACAAAAAATACCCATGAAGGAAATCTATCAAAAAGCTATAAAGGAAATAGTCCAGTTTAAATGACACATGCACACTTTATTGCAGGTATCTATAAAATTCATAAATATAGGTATACTTCGCCAACTTCTTTGTTTTTGAATGCCATCTCCTCAAACACCATTACCAGTTTTACGTGTACAAATTATTTATTAATCCTTTTATATATTACCAAATGTACAAACATCGTCATTTACTTTAATTTATTTAATATTTATTTATATGTGTACATTAAACACTAGTCGTGTACAGATTTACTAAATGATAGTGTTGTCTGTTACTTTCCCCTACGTCATTCACCTGTATCTCCATCTCTTCCTTTCTACGAGAGCTGCTCAATAAAGAATGATGACAATCTTTTTTGACAACGTACGTTTACTCATCCTCATAATTTTGATGGTCCTTCTCAAAATAGTCTCCCCTGAATGTAATGCACTTGACCCAGCGTTTCTGCCAGTCTTCAAAGACATGCTGGAAAACATTTTTGAGAGATCCTTCAAAATTGCCTCCGCAGCCTTCACCACTACTTCTGATGATGGATGCCTCCCACGAAGGCGTTTCTTCAAGTTAGGTAATAGAAAAATGTCACATGGGGCTAAATCCGGACTATAGGGAGGGTGAGAGATACTCTTCACGTTGATTTTTGCAAGATATTCAGCAACAACATTGGCAATATGCAGCCGCGCATTATCGTGGTGCAGCATCCAGCCTCCTTCACGGAAATGTGGTCTTTTGCGCCTGATATGGATTTGCAATGTTTTCAGGAAATCCCTGTAGTATTGTCCAGTTACTGGTGTGTGTGCAGGTACAACATACTGATAAACCATTCCATGAATATCAAAGAATGAGATGACCATAACTTTCCCAGCAGAAGCAACCACTTTTGCTTTTTTGGGGGGTTGTTGATGAAGGAGATTTCCACACTGAGCTTTGCTGTTTGCTCTCAGGATCAAAATGATGTAGCCAAGTTTCATCAGCAGTGATTACGTTTGAAAGAAACTCCGGATCTTCCTCTAACATCAACTTTAACTGCATGCAGACCTACATGCGAATGTCCTTTTGTTAAGGAATCAACAGTCTTGGAATCCATCGCGCACAAACACGTCTCATGTGTAATGTTTGTGTCACCAACGTGTGGGTGGCACCCAATGAAATGTTCAGTATTTCAGAAAGTGATCTTAAGTTAATTCGTCGTTCCTCTCTCACAATGGCAGCAGCAGTGTTGATGTTTTCTACCGTAAGAGCAGTAACTGGAGCACGGGTCCACCTTCCTTTGAAATTGACTGTCTCCCCTCCTTAAACATTTTAAATGACCTTAAAGCTGTGCTGTAGGGAAGAACAAACTCTCCATAGGCCTCCTGTAACATTGTACAGCCTCAACTGAAGATTTGTTGACAAGAAAGCAGAATTTGGAAGCCGCATATTGTTCCTCGCGTGTTACCTCCTTTGCAGCGGTAGGCGATACTGAACATGTCTGAACTTGCCTGGTTCTCACAGGCGGGAACCAGGAGTACCAACAATGAAACTACTACGGCGTGTTTGTTTCGCATTAAGTTAACAGAATATAATAAGACTGAATTTAGTGCGAAAAATTATGACCGTAAAAAAATTATGATTATTCTTTATTGAACAGCCCACGTATTTCTTTCTCTTTCTAAAAACCAGGGGTCAAGTTAAATCTCGTGCATTATACCAATGGAGGGAGTGATTATTAGGAGCATGTCATCTTGCCATGAACCCGGAGACACCCGTCGACACTTCTACCCCTAAAGAGGCCACTAGAGAAGAGATGATGTAAACTAATAATGGAGATGAAATGAAGTCACAGGAAATTCGGGAGATGTGATTAGCCTTCCTTGCATTCGCCGAGGGAACCGGGAGAACCTCGGTAAAGTCCCAGGGTCAGGTAGATCGGCCACGAGAACCGAACTAGGCCATAGACGTAACCGACTGAGCCAGACCGCTCGGTAAACCAATGACATTTTAATCCAGATCGTTAGAGAATATAAAGAGAAAGGTTTGAGGTGGTGGGTGGGGGATACTGGTATCGTTGGAAGACGTTCAGTTTAAATGTCTATGTTCAGATACTTGTGGGTATGACGTTCTGATGGAATAATTTTAGGGTTGACTACAATATTTGCTACAGGTAAGTGGTAGGCAAAGTAAAGACAAGTGTGATAAGGATCAAAGTCAGGAATAACATGGACAACCCCGTTACTAGATGTGGACGAAGTGACAGTTCCATTTAGTTGTAGACAGTCGACATGATGGCGTGTTGGGGATCGCTAGGCCTGCTGTTCTTGGTCTCCACAGTGTACAGCCAGATGCCGCTTCTCTCAACAGGTACGGCCTTCGTAATTCAACTGTCACATCTTATAACTTACTTCTGAAACTTCCATGGAACTCATCACGTAATAGAAATATTATTAATTTTATATAACAAAACTTACCTTACGTATACCATTTTACCTTCTCTACCCAAATACAGATTTGAAAGGAAATTAATAACGTTATATTTACATGACTCTCTCTATTCAGTAACGTTTACGACAACTTATTTTTAAATCGTTAGGCAGATGTTTTATTAGAGTGACTCATAATTAGTGCCTTATTTTCGATACTCTTTCCTTAATATTGTCAAAACTGAGTGAATAACATACCTACTTTGCAAAGACTAACAAATTTAAACAATGTTATTGGGTACCAACGCCACAAAACATATTTGAGATAAATTGTGTTTCAAAAAGTGTACAAATTTTTGTGTATTTCTGTTTTATATTCCTTAAGATTTACAAGTTAAATAAAACTGTACAAAATTCCTTCCCAATAAAGAAGAGTTCACATTTGTGATATAAATATCTGAAGGAGTGCTATTTTTAAACAAAAAACGTTACTGCTGTTTATGAAAAAGGGGGAACTTTGTTGGAGACTTAGTGTCACATCTTTGGAGATACTGATCCTAAAAACGAAGTTTCGTATATTATGTCCAACGAGAGAAGAAAGTACAGTATCACTCCGCGTTCACGTGCTTTCGGAATGACAGTACTGTTACCGCTTCGTTAAGTATAATATTAATATGTATTAATAATATGAATATGCAGTTTCAACACAAAAACACGTATTTATTCAAGCCAACTACTTAATCGCTTGGTTAAGTATAATATTAATATGTATTAATAATATGAATATGCAGTTTCAACACAAAAACCGCGTATTTATTCAAGCCAACTACTTAATCGCTTGGTTAAGTATAATATTAATATGTATTAATAATATGAATATCCATTTTCAACACAAAGAACACGTATTTATTCAAGCCAACTACTTAATCGCTTGGTTAAGTATAATATTAATATGTATTAATAATATGAATATGCATTTTCAACACAAAGAACACGTATTTATTCAAGAAACCGCTTAATCGCATCGTTAAGTATAATATTAATTTGTATTAATGATATGAATATGCATTTTCAACACAAAAACACGTATTTATTCAAGCCACTCGCTCAATCGCTACGTTAAGTATAATATTAATATAAATTTTCGACACTAAAGGCACATTTTTCGAGCTAAGTATCACGCAGCACACTATTAATATCCATTAAAATTAACTGCTAATTACGTATTTTTCGTACTCTTTAGCATTAGACTTGACCATTGCCAGCAATTCCGCCTTAACATGACCCTCGTGGAAAGTTATATTTTTACTCTGTAGCCATGTTATGATGTCACTTGTTTTGTATGCGTTCTAACCTCACACTGTGTCCATCACAATAACGCTATTCAGTTGTCATTTGGGGAGAATCTTGTCAAACCAGGATTTGAAAACGTCGCCATTCATTTCTTTATGATAGTTTCCCGTTGTTTTGGAGACGAACACAAGCTCGTCACCCTCGACAAGGCCATCATCACTTACTATGTGCTGCAAAACTATAAGAGGCTTACCCCTACCCGTAGGATTTCTAAGTCCTGCACTTAAACTAGATCGAAATGCATGTTTTTTTTTATTTCACTGTAGTGTCAGTCCATACTTTGCTTGTCGTGTGTCCCTAGGGTGACCATATCTCATGGGCAGAAAAACAGGACATTTTCAATATCGCCCCATTCAAATTGTAGTACGGAACTGTTTGATGTCCGTAATAGGGATTTGTAAGGTTTAAATACAGACGTATAGTTCGATATACATGATTAAGACTTAGGAAGGCAGCCAGCATTTAAGTCTGTTAAGCTTAACGTTTTTATTGTATTTTACAATATACAGACGTGAGCTTTCCCGAAAAGTGTCTGCAATTTTGTTAGTGTGCTTTCCCAGCTCCTTCTGTGTTCTTCATAACAATGAGTCTTAAATGTCTTGCTATATTTTGAAGGTGTTTCGCTGCAAAGTTTTTGTAAACATAGCACTGGTGTTGGCCTAACGACATTTACCACGAGGCGTTTATCAGTTTTACATAAAGAAAAGGGTGTTTGGAGAATGGCGCACACCTAGTCGTGGGTTGGATTCATTGTAAATCCCTTAAATATGAAAAATTAAACACTTCGTATGTTACATAATAATCACAGATCACTTAAAAAATTACGCTTTTACTCAGGATGCAAAGTGATAATAAACAGTAGCACAGTAGCTCGCTTCAAGCTACCACTTCTACCAACAAATTTCTTTTCAAGTAAACGAAAAAGTTGGAAGAAAGTTCTGTATTGTGTTGGCAACACGAGTTGGTGGGGAATATACGGCTTCTATGAATCGCATCCGTAGTCATGGTAACCAGCAATGCATTCTGCTCCTCCACGTCCTACGCAAGTGTTATGGTCGCCTTGGCCTTTTAATAACCAATCACTAGTCAGTAAGTTAGCTGCATTATCAACACGCCAGTGCCAAGAGAGCGGTTCCATTACAAAATATAATTTGGAGAACTTTTATACTTGAAAATTAAATGCTAGATTATAAACACAAACATGTAAGTTATTCAAAAAAGTACGTGACTCGGCGATTCAAACGCATCAAGGAAGAACCGTCCCTGAATTGCTGTCACATTATGGTAATGCACTGCAAGAATGTTTGTTATATAGTTACTTGCTCATTCGTCTCTGTTTTATATTACATTGTATTTATTTTACTCTTAAGACAGTGTTTTATGTAGAAAACAGTCTTTATGTAATACCTAATATTATGTTATTACACCACATTTTATGTTACTGCGTCAAAAGTGTAGTTTGAGACCAATACCTGTTTACAAACATTTGGCACTAATGCCGGCCGCCATGTTGAATGCCAGTATCAGATCGTTATTCCAGAATTATGTTTTGAACATGAATTATGTTTTGAACTGTACGTCATGCTGGTTTAAAGCGAACAAATTATCTGTGAATCTAGACAAAACAAAACTGGTCAAATTTATAACCTGTCGTACATCACATACGCAAATAGAAATCGGGATTAATGATATGTTATTAGAAGAAATTGACAGCATAAAGTTTCTGGGTCTTCAAGTGGACAGATGTTTAGATTGGAAAGCTCACATAAATTATATCTTACCTAAACTCAGCTCTGCCTGTTATGCTATCTGAGAGTTGGTTAATATGAGTTCTATTGACACACTTAAATTAGTATATTATGCATACTTTAACTCTATCATGGAATACAGAATATTATTTTGGGGCAACTCAGTAGAAAGTAAACAAAATATTTCTTATGCAAAAGAAGGTTATAAGAATCATTACTAACACCCACAACAGATGCTCCTGTAAAGATCTTTTTACAAGATTGAAGATATTAACGCTTCCTTGCATGTATATACTCTCGATCCTAAAATTCTTTGTATGCAATCGTGCCTTATTTGCAACAAATAATGTAATTCACAGAATAAACACTAGACAAAAGTATAATATCCATTATCCCAGTGCTAAACTTTCTTGCTTCCAGAAAGGTGTGTATTATGAAACTATCAAAATATTTGGCGCACTTCCTAATGTTCTTAAAGAAAAAAATTGATAATTTCGGTGCTTTTAAAAAAGCTGTTAGAGAGTACCTTTGCTCAAAATTTTTTTATTCTGTACAAGATTATCTGAATGACAAATTATCCTGATAATGCTTCTGTAGCTCTGTAAGTAGTATCTAACTATTCCAATGACAAATCATTACCAATAAATATTTGATGCATGTTGAAAGTTTATTTTAATGTATATGTATTTAAGAAATAACAATGAATGGTATTCATTACAAAAAGGTTGAGACGTACTGGCATAAGACAAGTGAAAGCTGAAGTAAAAAGTGTTTCATTTTGCATCATATATAATTATCCCTCTTTTGTTTTCCATATTGTTATTCATATTGCCTGTATACTATAATATGTGTCTTATGTTAACTTTTGTACATATATATGCTATTAAACTTTATACCTCTTGATATGTTCAATGTTCACAGACTTTTCTGTCTACAAGTGAACCTACTGAACTCAAATCAATCTAATCTAATCTAGAAGGTTTAGTTCATCAGGCAATGAAGCGATTAAAACTCTGTGTGCTATTATCATTTTTGGGGAGGATTAAAAGTTCCATCGTTATTATTACGTAATTTCACTAGATTCATCCATTTCATTTTCTTCCAAATTCACATTTGTTGCAATTTAAACTACGAGGTATGTCTTTTTTTATTCTACTATTGCTTCATAGATTCTTTCATGCCACTTTACTGACATATCTGATAATTTATATTTACAGCTCCTTACCCCAGACATCACTATCTTCCCTTTCACTCTTATCTTTCTTCCATGTGCTCCCCAGCCTCCATTGTAACAGAGTCTCATCCCTAAATAGTCAAACTCCTTCACCACCTCCACTTTTTGGTCATTTTTTGATAAAAGCCCATGAAGTTATGTTCATTCTGGATTACATATTTAAAATTGATAATTTGTAACAGATAAACAAAATCTTATTACATACACACATACATCCCGCCTCTGTGGTACTTCGGTAGCGTCCTTTCCTCACATCCAGGAGGTCCCGAATCTCATTCAGGGTGAGTTATCTGGATAAGGCTTTCTCTGGAGTTTTCCCTTATCCTGTAAGATGAAATTCCTCAGCTGCTCAGGACTAAGCTTATCTTCAGGGCGTGGTCACAGAGGACAGAGAATGCAAGATGATGTGCAAATTCAAACCATAACAATTCTCCTTTCCTTTTAGAATTGCTATTTAATTTGTAGATAAATCATTTTCAAAACATCCTTTTTAACATCGAACAAATAAATACATTCATAAACGTTAGCATTACTTGTTCTTGCAACTTTGAAAGATGCTTTCAGACAATATGATGCACCGCAATGTTTCTGCAAACTTGTTGCATATGATATGACACACGTCCGTACTGTTTGGAAGTCCTCATCTATGTAGACATCTTACTTCTACAATATCCACACTTCTACTAGGCCCATCCCTCTAGAAATTATTGATTTTTCTCACTGTTACCCTTGACAACCAACTATTTCATTGTATTTAAAGTATGCACTGCCTACTATATACGAGGACTGTTCAATAAAGAATGATGACAACTTTTTTTGACAACGTACGTTTACTCATCCTCATAATTTTGATGGTCCTTCTCAAAATAGTCTCCCCTGAATGCGATGCACTTATCCCAGCGTTTCTGTCAGTCTTCAAAGACATGCTGGAAACAATTTTTGGAGACATCCTTCAAAATCGCCTCCGCAGCCTTCACCACTGCTTCTGATAATGGATAATGCCTCCCACGAAGGCGTTTCTTCAAGTTATGGAATAGAAAAAAGTCACGTAGGGCTAAATACGGACTATAGGGAGGGTGAGGGATGCACTTCACGTTGATTTTTGCAAGATATTCAGCAACAACTTTGGCAATATGTGGCCGCGCATTATCATGGTGCAGCATCCAGTCTGCTTCACGGAAATGTGGTCTTCTGCACCTGATATGGGCCTGCAATATTTTC
Source organism: Mantis religiosa (assembly GCA_030765055.1). Taxonomy (NCBI): domain Eukaryota; kingdom Metazoa; phylum Arthropoda; class Insecta; order Mantodea; family Mantidae; genus Mantis; species Mantis religiosa. The sequence goes on from CM060954.1 coordinate 18,901,833, forward strand.
AGGACATCCCTGTAGTATTGTCCAGTTACTGATGTGTGTGCAGGTAAAACATGGTGATAAACCATTCCATGAATATCAAAGAACGAGATGACCATCACTTTCCCAGCAGAAGCAACCACTTTTACTGTTTTGGGGGTTGGTGATGAAGAAGATTTCCACACTGAGCTTTGCTGTTTGCTCTCAGGATCAAAATGATGTAGCCAAGTTTCATCAGCAGTGATTACATTTGAAAGAAACTCCAAATCATCCTCTAACATCAACTTTAACTGCGTGCGAAGGTTCTTTTGTTTGGGAATCAACAGTCTTGGAATCCATCGCGCACAAACACGTCTCATGTGTAATGTTTCTGTCACCAACGTGTGGGTGGCATCCAATGAAATGTTCAGTATTTCAGAATGTGACCTTAAGGTAATTCGTCGATCCTCTCCCAGAATGACAGCAGCAGTGTTGATGTTTTCTTCCGTAAGAGCAGTAACTGGAGCACCGGGTCCACCTTCTTTTGAAACTGATTGTCTCCCCTCTTTAAATATTTTAAACCACTTCGAGCTGTGCTGTAGGGAAGAACAGACTCTCCATTGTCCTCCTGTAACATTGTATAGACCTCGACTGAAGATTTGTTGAGACGAAAGCAGAATTTCAAAGCCGCATATTGTTCCTCGCGTGTTACCTCCATTACAGCGGTAGGCGATACTGAACATGTCTGAACTTGCCTGGTATGACCGTAAAAAATTATGATCATTCTTTATTGAACAGCCCTCATATTTATCTTCTTCCCTTTTCATACACTGTTCAAATATTCTCACTTTAACGTTTTGACAATTTGATCACAATGTTCAATAAACAAATCACATAAAAATCTTACAAAATTAATATATATTTTTTTCGGAAGCTTAAATTTATTACAAATAATGAGTTTTAAAATACCGTTTCAGGTGTGAGTAACAGCTACCAGCTAAGGACAGCGGCGTGTCCAGTGATGGAGAATCTGACTGCCAGCGTCTGGTGGGACGGTGTGATGTACAGTTCCTTCAGCGAGGCTTGTCACAGATCGCCGTCACTTCACCGTAACTGTCATCGAGAATGTGTCGTCTACGGCAGCTGTCCCCGAGTGTACCCTTACCCTCTCCCTGCAGTACACAACTCTACCTTCTGGTGGGCCCAGATGAGATATTCCAACTTCAGTGAGGCTTGTCACACGTCGCAGTCCCTCAGAGACAAGTGTCATCGTGAATGTGTTATAGCCCTCAACGCTGATCTAGGTAAGATGGGATATCCTACTGTAGCGTGAGAGCGAAGATATTTAATGCAGCTATTCAGCTCTCTTCACTTATATACAAATATAATAATTTGCAACTTCACTTATCTTATAAGACATGATGATAATTCTTATAAACTCTCCAGGATTGCAATTTCATGTAAACTTATACACATCCTCAGCCGGAAACAAAGCTGTCGCCATCACCACTAACACTAGATGTTCATATGTTCTTGTTAGTACTACCAAAACCTGAAAATGAAACAAATTTAAAAACAGAATCGACTGCCGGTATTTCAGAATTCATTACGCGATATTTGTTTTTTTTTTTTTTTTAAATAAATATATTTTCCCAAACCATTAAATTTATCGGAGCATTTAATTGTTTTAATAATTTAACTTTTGGATTTATTTCATGGTTAAAAAAACCAAAAATGATCTGCTATGGCCGATTTATCAGTTTGTTTATACTTAATGTTACGAAAATGTTCTTTTGTTTTGACTTTCCAATATAAACTTTATCACAGTCAAAACAATTAAACTGATAAATACCAGATGTTTTATTATTATGAATTTTATCTTTTAGAGAGAAATGTAGTAAGTTTTAATGCTATATTTATTTTGAGGAACTGAAGTTATACCAAACTCTCTAAAAAAACTGAAAATGTTTATTAACCCAAGGATGGTAAGTAAAGTTTTTAAAATTATAATCGTCTTTCATTTTTTTAATTCTCCTCACTTAATTTAAATATTGGTAGTAGATTAAAATCTCCTCACAAAGCATAATAAAATAAACAAAAAGAATAAGGAAGGGCAGGGACTTCAGAGAAGTTAGAAGGCGTGTCCGTAAAACAAGGTCTTCAATGTGTGTGTGTGTGTTGTTCCATTTATACCTCGCCTTTAACTACTATGGTCATATCGACGGCCGTTTTCCTTTGGAACATATCGAAGGTGTTAACTCGTTATCTTTGGTTTTTAAACATTAGATCACGCACACATTCACACTCTCATTCATACTTCCAGACCCTGGGGAAGATGGGGACTTATCTTGGTCGGAGAAAAATCACTACCCCTACCGCCGGGAATCGAACGCGGGACCCCTAGCACGGTAGGCAGGTGCTCTACCGACTGAGCTACGGGGCCAGCCTCTTCAATTTTATCTAATATAGAAAAAATGTTATTGCCAATGAGTGATACATTGATGGAAGGGTGGGACTTACAGCTATGTAACAACGTAATCGCCATTGTGATCGATACACTTTTGCATGCGCTGTGGCAGTTTTTGTATACCCTTGTCATAGCACTCTCCCGCCAAGTTGGGCAGGTATCGCTCAACCTCGTTTTTCAAATCATCGTCGGTCTGGAAATGTGTTCCATCCAGGTGTGACTTCAACTCAGGAAACAGATGATAATCACTAGGTGCTAAGTCTGGACTGTAGGGGGGATATGTGAGGATGTCCCATCCGTTTATAATCTCCGGTGAGCATTTTGGGGACCCACCTCGTACACACCTTGCGTAATGCAAATGTTCGGTCAAAATCTTGTCAGTCGTAGTCTTACTGACTTCAGGGATAAGTTCGCACAGCTCGGGAACTGTCACACGCAGATCTTTAAGCATTTCTTACTCCACTTGTCCAATTGTTTCGGCTGAAACCGAAGGCCGACGAGAAAGCTGTTTGTCATGGACGTCTGTACGTCCGTCTTTGAACTCTGTGACCCACTTTCGCACCTTTTTGACGTCCATACACTGTGGCCCATAGACTTCGCATAAATGACGATGAATGTTAGTGAGGGTAGTATCCTTGACACTTGAGAAACGGATCACTGCACGCAACTGGCACTTGGCGGCGGAAGTGATAGGAAGCTCCATTGCAAACGGCTGCCCAGCCAAGACCTATGGTTGTAACGGGTTCTTTATGGTGGGGATTTGAACGGGTGAAACCAAGTTACACGGCAGTGTTGCCAGGTCTCACGTAATAGCGTTCCTCACGACTCCAGCGCCTTGGAAACCTTATTTTACTGACACGACTCATAATACAAAATCCAAACCAAAGGATTACTAAGCACCTTTATCCATGATGTCTACACCATTTTTGACTGCGCTATACTATAGCATGTATACTACAAAACTTGGCCGGCAGGTACGCAGCTTGTATGACCTGTTCTTGCCATAACACCTGTGCCAGTCTTAGTTTTAAGACGATTTAAAATGGTTATTCAAATATGTTTAAATGTTAAAAATTATAAAATGGAATTATCTGGAAAAAGTATGAGAAAATCATCAATCAAAATTGTAAAAATTGAATAATGTTGATTCGTCGTCATAGCAACGACCCAGTTAATATATAAGAACGAGATGAAGCTGTTTCCTTCTTCTCTATCAAGCTGTTGTGTGAGTAAGACGTACTCGTCAAATTCTAAAATGGATGCTATCGTCTAAAGTTGTTATAGTATAATTGTAATTGTGCTACGAGTAACAATTATCAATTTATAGTGAAAATCTTTAATTGTCAATTGTTAAAAAGTCAAATTATCAATAAATCGAAAAGATTATTCAAAAGTAATTCGATAAAATAGTGTTTCATTTAAAAATCCATTATCTTCTTTACATCCGCGACCCGTCCTGGGAAAAAGAATCTTATGCCAACATCAGAGCAGCCGTGGACGAGGTAATACTTCCAGAACATCAGGCAACTGCATAAATTCCATACATATTGTCTACGCAACGTGGGATTTAACCAACCTCAAATACACAGCGAAGTATTTTCGTTACAGTTTTCTAATCCAGTTTACAGGCGAATAACATTAGAAGTGTTTAGAAATGTTTGCTTTTGCTTGAAGTGTTTTCAAGATGCCTCGATCGCAGACAGTGATTAGAACGGCTACGGCACTAGGTAAAAGTGAAGCCACAATAAAAAGAATCATTAAAGAATTTGAAGAAACTATCGTTTTGGATATCTGAGTTACTACTCCAGGAAAACAACGTAATCTGAAAAGGAAGTTTCAAATGAATGATTTCGATAGGTGCGTCGTTCGCTCAACTTTTTTTTTTTATATTATTATGAAGACATACATAAATTCCAACCGTGAAGAAGTTATTCTACGCAGTAAATGAGAAAATTAATTTTGATGAATATTAAAGGAAATGTGATTTAGTTTCAAAAATGTAAAAAATATATGACACATTTTAGTAGAACGCCAGGATATAGATTGCCGCCTTATCACTCCGATTTAAACCCCGTTGAACTTATATTGAATATCGTGAAGCAAAAAATAGCAGGAAAATGTGTGTTCCATGACTTTAGACGCACTTTAAGGACTAACCAGACAATGTTTAAACGACAAAACTGAAGAGGATTGGAAAAATACGTGCATCAAAATTAAGTTTACTGAATAAGAATATTGTGACTTTGTGGGTTCGTAGAATTAAACGCCCAGTGGCAGAAATTCCAAATTGCTCTTTATTTCCGTAGGAACACACATTGGTCAATCCTTACAGTAGCAGAACTACGTCACATATACAAATAAAATCTGCAAGGTCGTAACCACAAACATGATATAGCCACGGCGATTGTGACTTAAGTCGACTTTCGGGAGCTCAGCTCAACGCCCACAAATCAGAAATCCTTCCACTGGGCACCTGGGAACATCCACCAACATTGCTGCATATGAAAGTGGTGCCACAGACCACTATACTAGGGGTTATATTTACCTCTAACCTAACAGAAATGATTTCTCTTAATTGGACCCAGAGGCTCAACGCGCTACGTTTTATCTTACATGAAGATCGCTCTCGAAATCTAACGTTGTTGCAAAGCGTCTGGTACATTCGTACTTATGCCTTGAGTAAACTGTGGTATGTGGCGCAGATTTTGTCGCTCACTAAGCAGTTCGCCCAGCGTTTTGAGACTCTGCTTGGATACTTCCTGTGGACGGGGAAAGCATATCGAGCTGCTCGCCCGCAATTGCGTCTTCCTCTAAAGAAAGGTGGTTGTGGTCTAGTGGATGTTGACAACAAGTGTATGGCGCTGTTGGGAAAGGGAGGATTATCCTTGTTACTTGGCAGTGAGTCTCTGATTTTGGTATGACCAGTTACATACCGTGGAGAGACCGACACGGGAATTTAATCGTTTGGTCACCAAGCTTCGTGCTCTTGAAAATTCCGGGGAGCGACTGGAGAAGTTTCTGACTACCAAGAACCTCTATCGTCACTTGATGGAGCCAGGTATTCAAGGACCTAATGTAGAAACAAAATACAGTCGTGATTGGAAATGCGTTTGGGCCAATGCAACCAACTGTAACCTTCCGTCGATCTGGAGAGAAACTGTTTATGAAGTTGTTAATGAAACGGTTCCAAGTGCAGAAAAGATGTGGCATCACGGGAGAGTGAATTCGAAGATCTGTGGCGTATGTGTGGAAGATGATACACTTGAACATCGCTTGTACAACAGTCAGCGGGCTGACTTGATTTGCACCTCCATCCGAGGCGCATTACATAAACTTCGTCCAGAAGAATACTGTAACGGGGAGCGCTGAAACACCCTGTGAGCAGCTGGCAACGGAAGACAGGGGAGGCTCGGTTAGCCACGCCTTTCCCTCGTTTGTCTTATAGTGGTGACAGCCAGCGGTCGGAAAGAAACATAACTGTGCGTCTGTTTTCCTTCCACCTGGTTCTCGATCTTTCTGTTACCAGAACAATCGTGTAAACACCAGAAACCGGCGATATTCCTATAAAGAGGGTTACAGACAGACAGTGTGAGTCAGTTGTTGTTGTTGTTGGTGGAGTTGGTCAATCAGTTGGTTAGTGAGTGTGAGCGAGAAGACAGTCGCAGTTCTTGGTGTAAGAGTTAGTCAGTGACGTGTTAATGAACGAAAGGATTGTGGAACGAGAAGACTGTACGAACTGTGTATGAGTATCGGAGTTTATGTAATCGCGAGTACAAGTGAAGTAGTAACGGACGAACGGGTAAATTGTAATTGTTGCAGCACGTAATTCTGTGTAATTGGCAAGTGTTAAACTGTAAGTCGGTGGAAATAAAGAACATTGTTGAGTGGTGTAATTGGACTTTTTATTCCACGAACCCACAAAGTCACACTGGCGTCAGAAGTGGGATATAACACAAAGTCACACTGGTGTCAGGAAGCGGGAAGATAACATCACCGAAAATTACAACCATGGACGCGGCATTGGAAAAATTTTTGGAGAAGATGATCGAAATGAAGGCCGAACTAATCGGGAAGATGGAAGAAATGAAGGCCGAATTAACAACGGAAATAGAAGCGGCAAATAACAACCTGGCCGCAAAGATGGAAGAAATGCAGGCCGAATTAACAGAGAAGCTGGAGACTAGAAATAACCTGGCCGCGGAACTGAAACTAATCAGGACGGCTAGGGACAACATCGCCGAGAAGATGGAACAAGTGAAGGCCGAGTTAACCACGGAAATGAGAGCAGCGAATGACGGTCCGGCTACCGAAATGAAGGTGGCGAACGAGGTTTTCGCCGCAAAGTTCGAGGAACGGTTGGCCGACGTGAGGGATGACGTCACGAACCTGGGCAAGCGGAAGGGTCAAGTAGACGACCGCCTTAATGATTTAGAGGAAAAGGCCGACAACATCGCAAAACCCCTCACCCGCCTGACGGAGGAAAACCGGCCTTATGTGTGGACGGAGGACGCCGAAGACGCTTTCCAGCACCCGAAGGGGACCCTGTGCAGTGCTTCAATTTTGGGTTTCCCACAACCGGGTGGCGCCTTCATTGTGGACACCGACGCCAGCGACCATTGCATTGGAGGTGTCCTATCGCAGATCCAGGACGGCCACGAGCGCACAAGAGTGGAAGAGAAGGAGCGTGCCGCAGCAGTCCGAGTAGTTGTGGCAGTGCCTGCTGAAGGCTGGGATAGCGCAGGCCTGAGGAGGGAGCAGCTGGCGGACGCAGACTTGGGGCCACTCTTGAGGGAAGTGGACGCAGGGACGAGGCCAACCTGGGAGGTCATCGCACCGAGGAGCGCCACCTACAAGTCGCACTGGGCCCAATGGGACTCGTTGAAGACCAGAGTGGGCGTGCTGTTCCGGGTATGGGAGTCACCCGATGGGAAGGCGCGGAGAGGACAGTTGGTACTTCCCCGGAGCAAGGTCCCGGAAGTCTTGGAGGAAGTGCACGCCGGTACTTCAGGAGGACACCTGGGAGCGAACCGAATGATTCACAAACTACGGCAGCGCTACTTCTGGCTGAGACTCCGAGCAGATGCTGGTGGTACACCTGGACCGCCTCGCACGCTACGATGGGGCTGTTCGAGGGCGAACAGCTTTGAGAAGGGAGCAGTGTAACGGGGAGCGCTGAAACACCCTGTGAGCAGCTGGCAACGGAAGACAGGGGAGGCTCGGTTAGCCACGCCTTTCCCTCGTTTGTCTTATAGTGGTGACAGCCAGCGGTCGGAAAGAAACATAACTGTGCGTCTGTTTTCCTTCCACCTGGTTCTCGATCTTTCTGTTACCAGAACAATCGTGTAAACACCAGAAACCGGCGATATTCCTATAAAGAGGGTTACAGACAGACAGTGTGAGTCAGTTGTTGTTGTTGTTGGTGGAGTTGGTCAATCAGTTGGTTAGTGAGTGTGAGCGAGAAGACAGTCGCAGTTCTTGGTGTAAGAGTTAGTCAGTGACGTGTTAATGAACGAAAGGATTGTGGAACGAGAAGACTGTACGAACTGTGTATGAGTATCGGAGTTTATGTAATCGCGAGTACAAGTGAAGTAGTAACGGACGAACGGGTAAATTGTAATTGTTGCAGCACGTAATTCTGTGTAATTGGCAAGTGTTAAACTGTAAGTCGGTGGAAATAAAGAACATTGTTGAGTGGTGTAATTGGACTTTTTATTCCACGAACCCACAAAGTCACAATACTTACGTTCAGTACCACAGCTGGTACAACTGGAGTTTCGCTTCAAAGACACGAAATTTCATAATTTTACAGTGTGATTGGTTGCTGGTACACTACATTGGCTGCTGAAGGTAAGGCGAGGAGACACTGTGTTGGGAAAGCACTTACGTATATTTTTAAAGGAGCAGAGATGGACCTATATACGGAAGAAAACCTTGTGTTCTCTGGAGCCATACATTTATCACTTGGAACAAATGCAGTTCTAATAATCATTTAAGCAAATAGAACCCTTCATTTGTCTCACAGTACAAGCCAATAAAAAAATATCTTACCCGGTAACCATTCCCGTATTAAATAAATAAACAAACAAAAAACAAAAAAACAAAAAAATAAATAAAAAAATATTTCAAAAAAATGAAAAATAAAATAAAAAAATAAAAATAAAATAATAATAAAATAATATAGAATAAGAAAATAAAGTAAAAAAGAAAAAAAAAGAAAGAAAGAGAAAAAAATCTGCAAAAAAACCCAAAGAGTTCACTTTCAAAACACAGCTGTACGAGTCCAATTCAATTACCTCTCTCTCTCTCTCTTACTGGCGATTCGCGGCTTCTTTTATAGCTCCCATTCGTGGTTCTAGAAGTTTGTGGAATGTTCTGTAAGACGGCACCAGAGGAAACACGAACTTTCCAGTCATCTAACTTTATCTGTTTCGGCAAGCCTTTTATCTCCGCGCTACACTGTCTGCCCCTTTGTGTGCGTCGGCCACGCATCGTCGCAACAATGGGTTCGCGACAATACTGTCATCGAGATGCCTTGGAAGAAGATATAAAAAGAATAGTAATCAGTATGGGTTTGGATAGCAGTGATGAAGAAGAAGAAGCTAACACCTCAGTCGATTTTATGGATTCCAGAGATAACAGCTGATTTCTCCTTTAGACGACATCGCCACATAAATTTATATGTGTTCAAATCAAGCGCTTGAATTTGCTTAGAAACAGTTCCCGTTATAACTTTGTTTTTTGAGGCTTCTCCAGTAATATAACTTGGCCCAGTCATTCACACTATTGTCTTCACTTTGATTATTTTCACTTGACTGAAAGTTATCTACTACTTCATTTGCATTTACCACTGCATTTCCCTCCCACGGTATCCACATCGTGACACACAACGAATTTCTGGACGTAATGAAACAGATCAACTGGAAGTTGGAACTTTGGCAACTGAGACTCCACATGGAGTAAACATGCGACTGTCACTTCGAGAAAATCAGGGTTGCTATTGGTCCTCAACGACAGTGTTCCATTTCTGAATTGTGGAGATAGATTTATGACGGTCATTAATGGGCGGGAGAGTACTTTCCTTTGAGCGGCAAACTGCACTCGCGTAGACGTGTACCGCAGAGGCTTGGTACATACATAACAGCTGCTTTACTCGCCAGCAAAGGTTTTGGTTATTCTCACCGTAATTAAACAACACATTAAATATTCCTAAAACATTGAGATATTACCTTGACACACGTCATGGCAGTGGAACAGCAAGCACGGTTTACAATCCAGTAACTCCCTTTCCGACTGCATGTATATTTCCCAGAGATAGAAACAAGGTACGCTCCCTAGTTGCTTCACTACAAATTCGTGACACTATGTGTACACTACCTACACCACGAGGTTACAGAGTTAATTGCTGGGATTTTGAGAAATCTACAGTTGCCCTATATCATGGATTGGAAAGCTTTCGTAAAGAGTTGTTCATATTAGATATAATTTTTCTGCCCTGAGAATGAATCACTTCAGGTTTGTTGATCGAAAAATCACTTGTCCCAGCTTCGAGGGAGATGTTCACGCACTCGGATCACAACACTGGGAAAAAGATATGTGTATAATAATAATTTAATGTAATATTAACAACATGAGTTCAACACATGACTTAACGATGCCATTCACTTCAACAAAGCGACACCTCTACACTGAAAACGAACTGAAAATTAACTGTTTCAAACTGCGTGACTTATGTTTTAATAGTAGGTGCATTATTTAGTTATGCTTGAGATAAATGTTATGAGGAAAGAATTGTGTTGTTTTTCAGGTTTATCTGTGTTGAATGGATGGATGTTCGGTGTAACCATAAACATGTGAACATAAAACGTGCATCGCTCGTGTTCTAAGTATCGCAGAGACAGGATTTTTGTACGGTCATGATCAGAAAATAAAATTATTTCTTGTTATAAGATTGGTATCTGTTATTTTCAAATATTTATCCGTAACATTTAACCATAACCATGTGAAAGATAAAACATGCATCGCTCGTGTTCTAAGTATCGTAGAGACAGGATTTTTGTACGATCAGAAAATAAAATTCTTTCTTATTATAAGATTGGCATCTGTTATTTTGACATATTTCTCCGTAACATTTAACCATAACCATGTGAAAGATAAAACGTGCATCGCTCGTGTTCTAAGTATCGTAGAGACAGGATTTTTGTACTGTCATGATCAGAAAATAAAATTCTTTCATATTGTAAGATTGGCATCTGTTATTTTCAAATATTTATCCGTAACATTTAACCATAACATGTGAAGATAAAACGTGCATCGCTCGTGTTCTAAGTATCGTAGAGACAGGATTTTTGTACGATCAGAAAATAAAATTCTTTCTTATTATAAGATTGGCATCTGTTATTTTGACATATTTCTCCGTAACATTTAACCATAACCATGTGAAAGATAAAACGTGCATCGCTCGTGTTCTAAGTATCGTAGAGACAGGATTTTTGTACGATCAGAAAATAAAATTCTTTCTTATTATAAGATTGGCATCTGTTATTTTGACATATTTCTCCGTAACATTTAACCATAACCATGTGAAAGATAAAACGTGCATCGCTCGTGTTCTAAGTATCGTAGAGACAGGATTTTTGTACTGTCATGATCAGAAAATAAAATTCTTTCATATTGTAAGATTGGCATCTGTTATTTTGACATATTTCTCCGTAACATTTAACCATAACCATGTGAAAGATAAAACGTGCATCGCTCGTGTTCTAAGTATCGTAGAGACAGGATTTTTGTACGGTCATGATCAGAAAATAAAATTCTTTCTTATTATAAGATTGGCATCTGTTATTTTCAAATATTTATCCGTAACATTTAACCATAACCATGTGAAGATAAAACGTGCATCACTCGTGTTCTAAGTATCGTAGAGACAGGATTTTTGTACGGTCATGATCAGAAAATAAAATTCTTTCTTATTATAAGATTGGCATCTGTTATTTTCAAATATTTATCCGTAACATTTAACCATAACATGTGAAGATAAAACGTGCATCGCTCGTGTTCTAAGTATCGTAGAGACAGGAGCTTTTTACGGTCATGATCTTATTATAAGATTGGAATCTGTCATTTATTCGAGCGTAATTAATTAATTAATATAATGTTGTCAGTTCAGACGCGTGAATGCATGTACCACATTCGGCAGCGCTGGTAGGAGGAGCAAGCTTAGGATTCACTGGAGTGTGAGGTACGGCCCGGCTCCATATGCCTTAACTTTTGAAGTGATTGATAGATATACAGTAGAGTGTAAAACGTTTGAGGGGCTAGACACATCAAACATATACATACTTCTATTGAAATGTTGGTATCTAATATTTGTATGGTAGAAAAAGTAATACATTTGCTTTGTTTAAATAAGTATGAAAGTTGAGAGCAAGTTTGGAGGATCCTACTCCTCCTATATCAACCAGGTGATAAACATTGCTCTCTTTTGGTTTCAGCGAGGATACGAATGGAGCAAGAAGATAATGAGAAGCAACAAGCCAGAGAGATGATGCGGCGGATGCTGCGGCGGTCCAGAGTGGTCACAATGGCAGGACTTTCAATGCAAATGACGTCACTTATGGTATCCACCATTAGCATGATCATTGCACTCATCAGGTTCATCCTGAGCTTCACCTCCGTGGGCAGAATAACGTGACATCGACATGATACACTTCCTTATCGACTAGAGTGCGGCTTTGTAGATATAAATATTAACATTTTATATTCATTCTTGTATATAATAATTAAAAATATATTTATTGCAATAAATACTGTAGTGTGTTTATTGTCCCAGTAGCTTCGGCTCATCAAATAGGTATTTGTACTCATATCGCAGTAGTTGTTTACAATATTGTGACTTTGTCCAATTTGCAGAAATTCAAAATTGTTCTTTATTTCCGTAGAAATACACTTTGTTCAATCCTTACGTAACAGCATTACGTCACATACACAATCAAGGTCGATGACCTCAACAAACACAGTTCTGATTACACTGTTCACATCAACTCTGGTTACAACACTTTGCAACTTTTACACAAATATAAATATTTGTTACTAAATCTCCACTTATCTTAAGAAACTGATGTTAATTACTTCTTTCTTCTTCCTAATGGAAATCGATTTGGGAGGCAAATCGCATTCGTCCTCAGTCCCTCCAAAAGAAACAAACTTCGTTGTCAAGGAAATCTCGGTTACCATGTTTTTTTCTTTTGTTATGTTATGTTTTCAGCATTACCAACATCTGAAGACGAAACAAACCTAAAAAACAGAAGCAACTGCCTGAATATTAAAATTCACTACGCGATGTTTATTTTTTAAAATAAATATTTTTTTCCAAACCATTAAATCTGTGGGATCATTTAATTGTTTTAATAATTTAACTTCTGGATTTATTTCATGGTTAAATGACCAAAAAAGAACTGCTACGGCCGATTTATCAGTTTGTTTATACGAGGCATGTTTTTTAAGTCAGTACCGTTTTGGAATTTAAAAAAGACGTGCATAGATATCGATATAATTTTATATTTACATGAAATCCTGTCCCTTAATCTACTTTTCTACATAATTTCCGTGAATATTGATGCACTTGTCATAACGTGGCACCAGTTTTTGAATACCCTCCTCATAAAATTCTGCCGCCTGACGTTAACCACTGTATCACAACTGTTTTGACTTCGTATATTTCCCCGGTAAACCACTGAGAATTTAATGTCACGACGGCACGTTGGCCACGGTAGCTCAATGGGTTAGAGCGACTGGATGGAAACCAGAAGATCTGTGGTTCAAATCCCGGCCGTGGCATTGAATTTTTCATGTTGACTCCATCAAAAACCTTAGCTTATATATGGCTAGTGTGAAGAAATGTCTATATATTATGTCTATATGTTCCTATAGGTATTCTGGACTCATGTTCGGATACTTCCAGCTATACTTGCACACAGGTCCCACAAAGAACAGAGATGATGCCATCAAACTGTCAAGCGCGTACAGGTGTGAATTCCCTCGTAGGAACATTTTATTGTTCAAGACGTTGAATAACTGTGGTAGATATACCATAACCATGTAGAATTAATTTTGTACGTTTTTGTAAGCCTTACCATCTCAACTGCCATGGGCACACCGTCAAGTTTAATACTTCTGGTACAGTATGAACTCTGCTATTAATGATTCCAAGCAGCGATCCATTCGGGTATGCACAAGGGTAACGTCCTAAATCACAGCCATCGAATACCAATGCGCACGCGCTATACATTCCAATGGCACTACGCCGGACAAATAATGAAGGTATTTCACGAGATTCCAGTGGTAGTGAGTAAACCTTTGATGTTACATTCGTATTAATTTCTCTATCTACTTTTCTATAAACATTCTTAAAGCTTGTTACTTTCTCTACCATGTGGTAGATCACATGCTACACAAGAACCAATAGAAATTTAACCGAAAGTACCTACATGTTTTGAGACCTGAGTTCACCAAAATTATGTTACATTCATAACACTTCTCCACCCACTATAAGTTATTTTTATATAACTTCTACAAAGGTTGTTTAAGTTTTCTGTGAGGCTTATTTTTTGTATCTACAACAAGTTAAAAAAAACCATTTCAGAATGACCTTCATTGTTTTCATATACGAGGGCTGTTTAGTAAAGAATGGTCACAACTTTTTTCTTGTCAACATACCTTTCCTCATCCTCATAATTTTGATGGTCCTTCTCAAAATAGTTTCCCCTGAATGCGATTCACTTGTCCCAGAGTTTCTGCCAGTCTTCAAAGACATGCTGGAAACAATTTTTTGAGAGATCCTTCTAAATCGCCTCCGCAGCCTTCATCACTGCTTCTGATGATGGATAATTCCTCCCACGAAGGAGTTTCTTCAAGTTAGCGAATAGAAAAAAGTCACATGGGGCTAAATTCGGACTATAGGGAGGGTGAGGGATACACTTCACGTTCATTTTTGCAAGATATTCAGCAACAACATTGGCAAAATGCGGCCGCGCATTATTGTGGTGCAGCATCCAGCCTGCTTCATGGAAATGTGGTCTTTTGCGCCTGATATGGACTTGCAATATTTTCAGGACATTCCTGTAGTATTGTCCAGTTACTGATGTGTGTGCAGGTACAACATGCCAATAAACAATTCCATGAATATCAAAGAATAAGATGACCATAACTTTCCCAGCAGAAGCAACCACTTTTCCTTTTTGGGGGGTTGGTAATGAAGGAGATTTCCACACTGAGCTTTGCTGTTTGCCCTCAGGATCAAAATGATGTAGCCAAGTTTCATCAGCAGTAATTACATTTGAAAGAAACTCCGGATCTTCCTCTAACCTCAACTTTAACTGCATGCGAATGTCCCTTTGTTCGGGAATCAACAGTCTTGGAACCCATCGCACACAAACACGTCTCATGTGTAAAGTTTCTGTGATCAACGTGTGGGTGGCACCCAATGAAATGTTCAGTATTTCAGAAAGTGATCTTAAGGTAATTCGTCGATCCTCTCTCACAATGGCAGCAGCAGTGTTGATGTTTTCTTTCGTAAGAGCAGTAACTGGAGCACCGGGTCCACCTTCCTTTGAAATTGATTGTCTCCCCTCTTTAAACATTTTAAACCACCTTCGAGCTGTGCTGTAGGGAAGAACAGACTCTCCATAGGCCTCCTGTAACATTGTATAGGCCTCAACTGAAGATTTGTTGAGACGAAAGCAGAATTTCAAAGCCGCATATTGTTCCTCGCGTGTTACCTCCATTACAGCGGTAGGCGATACTGCACATGTCTGAACTTACCTGGTTCTCACAGGCGGGAACCAGAAGTACCAACAATGGAACTACTACGGCGTGTTTGTTTCACATTAAGCTAACATAATATAATAAGATTGAATTTTAGTGCGAAAAATTATGATCCTTCTTTATTGAACAGCCTTCGTAGTAAAATGGTGGAAATTCAATAGTTAATCAAATACGTAAAATATGAAGCTAGTTACAGTGAAGCAACAAATACGATACAATTATAATAATTTATAAATTAAAACTTCACTTATCTTTAAAGAAAATTATGAAAATTTTCTTAATAATTGATGAGGATCGTGATTTCGTGAATACTCATTCACATCATCAACTCAAACAACGTTTCGATCACTAGAGGTCACTATGTCTTTGCCAGTACTACCAAAATCTGAAAATGAAACAAACTTAAAAATAGAATCGACTGCCGGTATTTCAAAATTCATTACGCGATGTTTATTTTTTAAAATAAATAATTTTCCGAAGCCATTAAATCTATCGGACCATTTAATCGTTTTAATAATTTAACTTCAGGATTTATTTCACGGTTAAATGACTAAAAATTTTCATCTATGGCCGATTTATCAGTTTGTTTATAATTGTTACGAAAATGTTCTTTCGTTCTGCTTTCTAAATTACTTGATCACAATCGAAACAATTAAATTGATAAATACTAGATTCTTTATTATTAGGAATTCTATCTTTATTAGAAAATGTAGTAAATTTTAATAGCATATTTATTTACACGAAATGCCTGCCTTGGTAGCGTGGTGGTAGCGTGTCTGCTTTACGTTCAAGAGGTCCCGAGTTCGAATCTCGGTCAGGGTGAGTTACCTGGATAAGGTTTTTCCGGGGTTTTCCCTTATCCTGTAAGACGAATGTCGGGTAACTCTAAGCTCCATGGACCCCGGACGCATTTGAGCACCATTTCACCTATTTCATTCATTCCATTCATCGTCCGATATGTTTAACGTTGGAGGTCGTAAATTACAAAAAAAAAAAAAAAAATTACACGAACTCGCAAGCATCAATTAATAAGAAAATTTCCATCATTTACTTTTAAGATAAGTGAAGGTTTATGTCACAAGTTACTATATTTGTATAGTCAGTCAAATGTTTACAAGGGATTTTTTTTTTTTTTTTTTTTTTTTGTAAGTTACGTCCACCCCAACGTTAGATTATATCGGACTGTGAATGAATTGGGTGAAATGGTGCTCAAATGAGTCCAGGGTCCATAGAGCTTAGAGTTATCCGACATTCGTTTAGAAGTATAAGGGAAAACCCCGCAAAAAACCTTATACAGGTAACTCTAACTCACCCTGACCGAGATTCGAACTCCGGACCTCTTGAACGTGAGGCAGACATGCTACCATCTACGCTACCGAGGCGGGCTAAGGGAATTGCTATATGGTGACGTTAAAATTCCACTCTTTCATTGACATCGCGAGAAATAACTGAATACCGACAACACTTGTTTGAAAATGTCAAAAAATAGTAATGATTAACACGGAAAATGGCCGTCAAAATAGTAATGCGGGCTATTTATGAAAGAATAAAAAAAGATGTTCGTTTCATATATCCTGCGAATATATCATTAAGGATATCACTAGCGTCACTGACCAAAAAGAGGGAGGAAATATATCCAGAATTCTATGCTACAGGGATCATTGTTGATCGATCCTGGAGAGCATCAAACTTCGAAATGAGACACATATGTACCTACAAGATACGGGCTTCATCATTTCATTTGTAAGAACTCAAACTACCATCAGCCAAATATCACATGCGAGTGTACATTATGCGGACAAAAGTGTGGAAGAGACCATCTGGAACTGTGTACCAAAAGAACAAGGTCATTAATGGAGTATGAAAACATATACGTAGATTCGACTGCACAGATTGTATCGAAATGACGCCGAACGATTATAGCCGTGTCATAGTTTATAACTTAAGTAGTTGGAAGCTTGGTGTCGCAGCTTCGAAATTCTTTTAAGTATTATTTTACGCAGCATTAAATATTACATTATTTTGTGATTAGGCAGCGCAGGAACTACTTGCGAACCTCAAAAGTTATTGGGACGCACCGGCCACAAAAACAAAATCATTACTCCTTGCTCTTTATCGGTGACCCTAGCCTCGCTTTCAGGTAATGGGGCAAAGGTCAAAAGTCGACTAATAACTCGGACAGTTTCAAGGTTGCTCATTTAATTGTAGAAAACTTTAAACCAGTTACTTTAAAATCAACAACTTCCTTTTCAGTTACAAATTCTGTATTTGGTATAATTAAACGAAGTGAAATAAAATGCTTGTCTCATTGCATAACGCATTTAGTTTTCGTTAACTTTATTTACAATTCTTTGATATTTTTCTCTGTTCTTTTCATCATTTAATGCTTCCATTCTCAATCTCACTAACATTAACTTCCTCTAAAAGATTTAAGCTGCATATGTCCACCAGCTTATTTGCCGTCATTGACTGTTATAACGGAATGTTGCAACACGTTGAACACCCATAAACAAATAACTAAGGAACATCTTCTTTATTGCAGTTTCATAAGCCAAAGAAATTGTTAATACTAGCAAGCTACTGCGGAGTATGTCAGTATGTTTACAAACAGTTACAGCACGCGACACGGTGTCACCTACCTGCGAACTTCGATAACGTGAGGCACGCGTTGTTGTTCCTGTCACTGCCTAATTCACACTCATTCTGAAGCGTTTTTATGCGACTCTTTTGGCGGTAAAAACTATCTGCATGTATCACATAGAAGTTGACAACTACTTCTATATATTCGTTCGGTGTTGTTTTGAAACACCCTGTATATGGCCAGTTGGCTGCAATCCTTGTATTATTAAATATATTAATCAAAAGCATTAGACCCGTTTTTTTAGAGAATGAAAAAATAACAAACATTTTTGCATGTAAGGGACAGTTTGAGGTGGGAATATCTCACAAATATAAATTCCATATGAAATTTGAACCTCGTGCTTTCTGAATGCGGGCTACCTTCTGAGCCAAATGACTTGGTTTGTATTGTATTGTTCTTTCTCTCTCTCTCTCTCTCATGCCAATTTATCTAAAATTATTCTTTTGGGTTTAATTGATGCATATGTCATGAAATATAAACATTATTTGGGTAGACTAAAGTAGCTACTACTCAACCACAACACGAATCTGTTTGGTGTGAAGAGGATTTTAACTATTATAAGAAATGATTGGCATACCAAAACTAGTCAGGCAAAAACATCTGCAGTTCCGAGCAATATTTACTGGTAGGGTTGCCAGAATGACCCCGAGGCAGGCACAAAGACCAACCAACGGGCTACGGGGGAAAAGCAACATGGGCAATTCAAACATATTTATTTCATTTTTTATTTATTCAATGATTGATCAGCATTACATGCTTTACAGATCCTTGTTAACTAAATGAATGTTTATGAACTATATAAGAACATGTAAGGAAAACAAAGTTGGCTCCTATTATCTACTAGACACTGAGAAACGAAGATGATACACAAGAGAGAGAGAGGAAACAACTGATAAGAAAACAAGTAATCAAAGAGATAACAAGAACAATATTCATTATAAAACAATATTCATAGTTTTTCAGTCAGAGTCACTAAGGAGGAGATCCTGTAGGAGTCATGTAGGCTGGCGGGTTCATATAGTAGCCGCGTTCATTACATCCCATGCAACATCAAAGCTTTCCCTTCTGACCACACCTCCTCACATGTAAGCAATTATAAGGGTCTTCTACCCTTAAACATATGGGGTGGTCCTACTTAATACATTCACCAAGTTAAAGGGCTGTTGCAATATTTTTCTTTTGTCCTCAGAACTGCAGTACCTTCTATTAGCTTAAACTGTGCAATCATGCTTCTTATGTGTGTTAATTAAGGTTATATTTATAGAAGTTACATTCTGTTTTACTTAGTGAAGTTAGTGCAGTTTTATAAACTTATTAGTGTTTAATAGTTATTGGCATTTAGCACTTGCGTAATTTAATTAAGATGTGGAGACCGTGGTAATCGAACCTAACATGGATATGCTAACATGGATTTCCATTCATACTTGTAATATATACCTAACAGTATTTCTAACCTTTCTCAAGTTCTAAAGTTATGACACTTAATTATAATGTGGAATGTATGTGATTATTTATTTAAATTGTGTTTAACAGAAGCCCCCCACTCCCAAAAAATTACACTGCTTAACTTTATTCAAACTTGTAAAATTAGCAGACATCCTTGTAAAAAGGTTCCAGATTTAAAAAGAGTAATAAAGTTTCCTTACTAGTTTTTCTTTAATTCCTTTTTTTTTTTTTTGTTTTTGTTTGTTTTACTTTTGAGGTATTTACTGCTTTGTTAAACCAACTGAAATCCACTCCCTGTAGCTGCCATAGAATATAGGAAAATATTTTAGGATAAATTGGCTTACAATTGCAATAAAAAAAAACTCTAACGTGCAATCTTTGCTTATAAATTATTATATTATTAACCACCAGAATATCCAATGTGCTTCTTCAATTTGCAAGTAAATATCCCTCGCAAATTCATGCACACTGATGCAATTTAACCCTTTTAAAATTGTAATGATGTTTTACTAAACCTTTCTTGGATATTATGTTAATAATATGTTTACTTCTTGTAGGTAACATAAGTACTATACCATAACAGCATAGGTAATATATCTCTTCTCAGTTATGTTATAAAGCGTTGTGACATTATGCATTATAGCATACATTCACTATTTAAAATTTATTTGAAAATATCAATAAGTAAACCAAATGACTAGCTCATACAGTGAAATCAGCTTGAAGTTTTTTCCCTTCTAAATGTTATTTTAAACGTCAACCCTGGGTAGTCTCAGCTATGAACACGAGCCTAACATTCTTCACCCATCCACCCCGAACCTCCTGAGGATGCTTTAAGCGCGACCACTATACGCTGATGTTATACATCACAGCTCCTGGAACATCTGGCAGGTTTGAGAAGAAGCGAGAGGCGATCTGATGTATGTACTGGTGAAGAGGAAGAAGACCAAGTTCTTTACGTAGTTGTTGATTTCTTACGTACCAAGGGACATCAAACAGAATTTTGTGTATTATTACGTGCCAATTTTACTCGGATTAAATAAAAATGCAGTACTACTTACTGCTAATACGAGTTGGATGGCTCAAGCGGTTTAATCAATGGCCTGCATTCGGGAAGCTCGGGTTCGATCCCCGTGGCCGACCTATCTGACCAATGGGTTTTTTCCAGAGGTTTTCCCAGGTCGCTAGGCGAATGTTGGGTAGGTTAATTACAACCCCTGAATTTCCTGTCCCACCTCCATTTCGTTTCACATCATCTCTCATCTGGTGGTTTCTTTTAGGGTAGACGTGTCAACTGGTGTCTCGGTGCTGTGGTCATTCCTTTGGACAACCATTCGTCCACTCTCGCCTCTTCCTCCCGGGGATGCCCCACATGCGGCTTAGGTACAATAAACCACAGGCTTCTGTACCAAATCCGCTCTGTAGTAATCCTAATCCTATCATAACCACTAACTGAACCTATAACATACCAAATAAAAATAGTATATTCAAGATCTTCTCGGGAAGCAAGCCAGGTGAAAAGACGATTAGAAATCAACGTTTCGGGAGCATACATCGCTCCCATCATCAGGATATTTATAAGAAGTTTTATTAGCACTAAACAAAAGACTGCAGCAAACATTGATTTCTAATCGCCTTTTCACCTGGCTGATTTCCCGAGAATATCTTGAATATATTCGTTGCCAGGAAAGCTTCAGATCTTATTTTAGAAATAGTAGCAATAAGATGTTAGTTATAAAAGCATACCTTATTATTCATAATATTTTTTTAGGATCTTGTTACATTCAGAAGTCTTGAAGAACATGATCCGAGTGTTCCAACAATTGTCAGAAAACTGAATCAGTGGCAACAATGAAGAAACGACGGAAAACAAAGATAGATACTAAAATTAGGCAAATAAGTCAACCTTATATATACTTTTCTCCAGTTACAAGTTTTTTGATGAAGACTAGTTTCTGGGAACTTCTTCCCCATCGTCAGTTCTGTGGTTGACTGATATTTATTACAAAGAAACAGGACCTCTTGATGAATTTTGAAATTCCCGCCATAGATGACGTCATCAAACTTACCAGAACATTAGATGGCTGCATGACACCAAGCCAGATGCAGACACCGGATGCATCATCAGTCAACCACAGAACTGACGATAGGGAAGAAGTTCCCAGAAACTAGTCTTCATCAAAAAAAAACTTGTAAGTGGAGAAAAGTATATACAAGGTTGACTCATTTGCCTAATTTTAGTAACAATAGTACTCCACTTTCTGAAATACTTCTTTTTATTCTATACAAAGATAGATGTTGCCAAGTCAAGTTGACGTGACTGGTCAGCATTTATTTATTGTGCGAGCCAAATATTACACACGCAATAATGAAAAATTGTCAAATAAGAATAGATGTGCAGCACTTTGTTACAATAAAAATCAACAATCGAACATTATTCAAAATAATTAAAGAATAAGGTTAAATTCCAGCCCATAGATTAAAGTCATTGGCCTGTATACCCGGAGAATTTTTGCAAGCCCGGGTACTCGGGGCAGTACCCTATTTACTGGTGAGCCGAAGCCTATAAATGCAGTACTGTATTCATTTTGCAACTGTATGTTCCTACTTTGCCCCTCACTCCCTTCTGACACACACATAGTACTGACAGGCTGTGTTTAGCCTGAAGATTATTGCTGCGTGTCCACCCAGGATTGGGTTTTACTGCAGGAAGGATTAATGTATTAGGATTTTTTGTATTAGGAAGGTGGTAAGACTTAAGATAGTATATTACTCCTCTAAGGAAGACAGGATGCTATGCCTGATGCACCCTAGCGATGAAGTAGATTACATTTGATTTGTTTTGGATAATTTTGAGGCCAAACAAACTCTTGGTTAGATTATGGGAGCTCAGGTTTTGCTGCTGGTGGATTTGCCCCGTGGTTACCTCGGATGCCCGCAAGCCATGCGGGGGATCCGGAAAAGTCGAAGTCGATGTCTAGATGGATCATAATCACCAATAAACCTAACCAGAGCACTTCTATGTGATGGTAAATTGGCATATAATTTTGAACCCGGCGCCTAATTTCATCCTCCACATATGGAAGCGATGAGACTTCATGAAGGAACCTTACTGGGAAAAATCGGCCTACAGCTTGGTTAACATGAGGTGGCAGCTAGCTGCGCATTAGAAGAGAGGCAACCAGGAGAGTGGGGGTAGGACTGGCAGCCACATGCGTGCAAGAGAGAGGAGAAATCACATGCATCTTACCTTGAGGCTGGTTTCAGGCAGCAGAAGTAACACTAGGAGATTGTTCAGCTGCAGACTGTTTTTTCTTCCGGAAAATTCCCCCCTTCATCTTCACTAGAAAACTCGGATGACTCACTGCTTTCATCGCTGTCATCTCCTAAATGAATGATGATTTCCTGTCCTCCATCCAGCAAACCTTCATTGCGCATGAATTCATGTTCAATCTGAATGACGTGTTGACATCTTTTCTGCCAATCTTCCGCAGAAATGTCAGCAAACTTCTCGTCAGCTAACTTAATGACGTCATCCATTTTGAACGTGACATTTCTTTCTGCAATCCAGTTCTTTACAGTAGCCCAAATCAGTTCGATTGGATATAACTCGGGATGATAAGGTGGAAGGTATAAAACTGTATGGTTATGTGCATGAAGAAAACTGTCTATTTTGTACTTGAGGATTTTGGGTTTGAGAGGGATGATCATATTGTAAATGTCGGGTTTGTACAGGGAGGAGAAATCAATGTTTATAAAATGTTCCATGGAGAGGTTTTGTTTCAGCCACGAAATCATTGTCTCTTCTGGAACTTGCAGTGGGCGCCTTATTAAGGATCACATTGTGGTAAGGTGCATTGTCAATTACCAATACGGAATTTTGGGGAAGATTAGGGATCAATCTTTCTTTTATCCACTTCTCATAATTCGTATAGTCATCGTGGTAGTCACCGGTTTTCTGCTGGGACTTGAACCGAATATACGCGTTAGGGATAAACCCTTGCTTGCCTCCAGCATGCACGATGATAAGACGCTGACCTTTGGATACCGGTGCTAAGAGGCCGTGGAAACTGTTATCACTCCAAGCATACAGAGTAGTATGAGATGAATGGATATACGTCTGGTCCATATATATTATGGGATGGCCCTCGCTTCTATATTGCTTCATCATTCTGAGAAAATGGAGGCGCTTAGTTCTGATGTCATGGCGCTCCATTAAAATTTTTCTGTTCTTCTTTGTCCGTTTCCATGTGAAACCCAGCTTTAAGAGTATTTTTCTTAGTGTGGATACGCTCCCTTCAAAGTTTATCGAATCCTTTAATTTAGCATGCACCTTCCTCAGTGTCGGTCTTTGTTTGTGAATTATATAGAATTCGTTCACAGTTCGGCGCACTACTGCCTCATTAAAAGTATCCAGACTGGCACGAAAAGACCTCTTTGGTCTCTGTGTGGTGTGGAGAATGAAGTCGAAGTACCATGATCAATATCTTTCGTTTCCTTAATAATTCTCCTTACACTTCTTTCAGAAACACCTGTTGCCTCAGCCACACTCTTCCCAATGTTTTTGATGCTAAGAGTTACTAAGCCAGCTTCTGCATGTCTTTTCATGTACTTATAAAGATTACTAACAACTTCCCTGGTTTGGGAGTGCAACACTTTACCTTGTAGTTTGCTGTCCATGTTTTAAAATATTAAAGTCTGCAGTAAAAGAAAATACACTTAACACAGGTGCGCATGCGCGCACACACACACTTACGCAATCACGCACGCACTTACAAGTACGCTGAAAATAACTAAGAACAACGAGAACTGCTATTTACTGTACATATATTAAAGTACACTGTCATTTACATATAAAAACATAAATCACACGGACCCGAGCCTTAAAAAATTCATAAGACGCACGTCCAACCTCAACGATTTCAAAACTGTAACTGAGTCCCACTCTTAGTGCCAGTAGGTGGCGGAGAGGGTGAGTCACTGCGCATATTTTCTCAGCTGCCACATCTGAATAAACATACTGTACTGAATAGATGGACCTAAGTCCTCTATACTGAGCGCGTTGAAGTTATGCCAGCCAGGTATCTGCGGCCAAGCCCCAGACCTCCCAGGCATAAAGCATCAATACACTCATTTTTATAGTCACCTAGTAGTTCCGCTAATGTAAGTAGATGGCACAGGGGGTAAAACTTCCATACATGGCAGACAACTATGTAATAAGAAACCATAGGGAAATGATTTACGAAATAACGAAAACAAAATTTTATTGATATTTCATAAATATATATCTTATTTTCATTAACAACAATGCAAATATGAGCCAAATACACATCAGCATATGAAATATTTACAATGGTATACAGGTTGTTTCAAAATGACAGCGAACGATTATAGCCGTTGCATTAGTCCAAATTTCAGTGTCACAGCTTCGAAGCTCTCTTAAGTATAATTTTATGCAGCATTAAATATTACATGATTTTGTGATTAGGCAATGCAGGAACCACTGGTGTGCGAACCTCAAGAGTTGTTACTGGGACGTGCCGGTCACGAAATCGAAAACATTACTCGTTGCTCTTTATCAGTGACCCTAGCCTACCTTTCAAGTAATGGGGCAAAGGACGGTTATTTGTGAAAAAGTCGATAATGACTCGGACAGTTGCAAGGTTGCTCTTCAGTGTAAAACTACACATTCCGTCCTAACAGAGAGGATTTTACGTGTACTTAGATAGCAAATCCAAGCAATATGGGGGCGCTATACGAATGCCGAAATGACGGATATGGTTTTTATGGATGCAAGAGCTGAAGGGAGTTCAACAAATGCACGATTAATTTACTTTCATTAAAAATGTGAATTGTAAAAATAGTTACATCAATGATATTTATTTAACTTCAAAGCATTTTGTTAAGATCTTAATGGGCCTTTGATAAATTCAAAAAAAGTCTTCAAAAAACAAAACAGTCAACTAGCACCATTCAATGATTACTCCTTAAAAAACCTAATTTGCTGAAACATCAAAGATGCCTTGCCATCTAACAAAAAATCTGGTATATATTGAAATGAATGTTGTGACTGTAGTCAAATTTAAATTGGAAAAACCAAAAGAAATTTAGAAACAAGAGCAAAGGAACACTTTAGGAACATAAAATATAAACAATTAGAAAAATCAGCAGTTGCCACGCATTTTTGGGAAAAAAACCACAACATAAATCCAGAATCAAAACTACTAAAACATACATCAGGAAAACAAGAACTGTCCACATGGGAACAAATCTTCATTTCAAAAAATAGGAACAAAGTATTAAATTTCAACGTCCCCCAGAAAGATTTGTTCAGCAAGTTCCTCGAACCGCAACCAGAGGAGACCTATGACAAAATATCGCCAGCTACACAACTGAGAACCACTTGATGTCCGGTTGAGGATGGAGGCAAAGTCTCTGAAACATGTTCTGGGAAAATTTAAAAGTAGTGTTGTTCAGTGTCATTAATCAACTCCCTTTAGATTTAATTTATTACAACAACACTGTTTTCAACACTTCCAAGAAAGGAATATAAAACTAGGTTGTAAATATATATGCAGCATAATTTACTTCTAAATTACTTATCAAAGAAGCCATCTAGTTTAAATTCCATCCATGGAATTTCAACAGAGATTCGGGACTTCAATTCACTTTGATATGGCTGATCACCCATGAAGCTTAAAGTGTAATTAACCTTCAAATTTAGACAAGTGTCTCACTCTTCTTTAGTATTCAATATTTGATATAATCCCCGTTACTTGAAACCATTTCTTACTTCAGCATCCTAATTTAAGTCTAACCTTAAGTTAGTCTCAACACTAGAGGACTCTCAATTCAACGTGTTTTGAAGGCTTCCACATATATATAATGCTCCCTGAATTTAATCACTTCATTTACTAAACTCCTATTTACAGTTCTTTTTTTTCTGAAATGTTGGTAGTTCTTCTGGATATACTGCATGATCATAAAGCTCCTGCTAACAGCTAAAGTCTCGACTAATTAGTTAAGTAGATATGGAACATAGTTGCATACAATTTCAATATACTTTTGTGCTAGCTTTAGTTAAAAGTGCACCTGCTCTTGGTTTAAAATATTCAGCCTTTGAAACAGACTTTTACATAGAGCTATAACGTAGATACGAGGCGTGTCCGTAAAATAAGGTTTCCAATTTTGTTTAATATAGAAACCGTGTTTATTGTCAATGAATGTTACAGTGATGGAAAGGCGGAACTTACAGCTATTTTTCAACGTAATCACCATTGTGATCGATGTACTTTTGCATGCGCTGTGGCAGTTTTTGTACGCCCTTGTCATAGCACTCTCCCGCCAAGTTGCGCAGGTAGCGCTCAACCTCATTTTTCAAATCTTTGTCGGTCTGGAAATGTATTCCACCTAGGTGTGACTTCAACTTCTGCTCTCTATGGCGGCTTACTATGCTGTAAGTACTAAAGTCCCAGGCTTCATAGTTAAACCACTATGTTATTCAGGTAAGTCGCCACAAAACGTGTGTGTCTCATAACATATGAGAACCCCTAGTGGTCTACCGGGGAAACATGTCACACGAGCGTTGGAACACCCTATGAAAGCAGCTGAGAGCGGGAGACGAGGGAGGTCCGTGTTAGCTACGCCCTCCCCTCGTTTGTCTTATAGTGGTGACAGGGACGGCTGGGGAAAGAAACATAATTGTGCGGTCTGTTTCTCTTCCACCTGTGTTCCAGAAATTACGGGATCGTTCATCATCTGGAAACGTCGCCTGGGAACTAGAAAAGCCGAGAAGTCGGCGAGATGCCTATAAAAAGGGCTGCAGTCAGTCAGTGCTAGTCAGTCAGTTGGTTAGTGAGTGTGAGTGAGGAGACAGTCGCAGTTCTTGGTGTAAGAGTTAGTCAGTGACGTGTTAATGAACGAAAAGATTGTGCAACGGAAGACTGTACGAACTGTGTATGTGTATCGGAGTTTATGTAATCGTGAGTACGAGTGAAGTTGTAACGGACGAACTGGTAAATTGTAATTGTGTGCAGCACGTAATTTTGTGTAATTGGCAAGTGTTAAACTGTAAGTCGGTGGAAATAAAGAACATTTTGGAGTGGTGTAATTGGACTTTTCATTTCACGAACCCACAAAGTCACAATAAGAGTCAGTTGGAAATTTAATGTCATGTTGGTATGTTGGCCATAGTAGCGAAGATGGTTAGAACAACCGCACAGAGCGTGGAAGATTCGTGGTTCAAATCCCAGCTATGGCATTGAATTTTTCAGTCTGGCTCTACTCATTCAAATCTTAGCCTACACATGGCTAGTGTGGAAGAAATGTTTATTTCCATCAATTTACCTGAAGTTGATAATTGCTTTGAAACATCTTTCTCTAATCTGACACATGGCAAGCTCAACAAGATCTTTCTCCCTTTGCAATCCTATTGTTATTTAAATAATGCATGTGCCTACTGAAACAACTACAAGAATCGTACATGAAAAAGGCATGCTTGAACTGTCGCAAAGTCTTTCCATCTTGCTTGGGGTGTCGTCGATACATTTATGAGGTTTCAGTACCACTATTGCAGTGGACCTGCTGGGGAAAGGCAGGCTGTTGGATTGGCAGCCTTCCCACACTAACACACAGTCTACACTATGTTAATATATAATACTAAGTATTTTCTTAGTTTATTTGTTGTCAAGTTGTACTCGTCCTGTAACAATCACTCTATAGGATGATAAAGTTTGTTTGTTTTCAGTTTGTACTGATTCTGTACTGTAAAGATGTATGAATCACTGTCGTTTTATTTTCATCTGACATATTTCTAACTATCAATGGCACAGTATGCATATTGGACAATTAATATGAGACAAAAGAGATATGCGTACTGAGGGAGTACATGTTAATATCATAGACAAGAGAAGTTAAGTCACTAGTAATTATAATTTGTCAAATTTTACTCCTTTATCCTAAACAGGTTCATTAGAAAGAAAAACTGACTTAAGATATGTGAACACTTTGTCTTACTTACAGACTGTATGCAGTGAAGTGCATACACCTTAACTGAGATTATTTCTAGTCAAAATGTACGGCAATGTAACATGAATAGAATTGCTTTTTATATTTCATAATACAATATACAAGGATTAGTGAAGTTTTAATGAGTAGAGAAACTAACGTGAGTTTTACACAACAGTAACTCTTCCCATATTTATGTATTTATTGATATATATTAGGTTAAACCCAGCGATAAGTAGGCAAATGCAACTTTTGAGGGTTGATCAGAAATGTCACGAAAACTTCATTTATTCACTCATTAATTCTCCCTTCTTCGTAACCAACACCATCCGAGAGGGAGTCTTGAGGAATACCTAGACTTGCTATACGTTCCCTTGTTATTAAACTTTGAATACTTTCCTGCACTAACAAAGAACTGTGCAAAGGAAGTTGTCTCAGCTGTGCAGCCACATGCCTGCCAAAACGTTCAAATTCGTCATCCTCTGTAGTAGATGGCTTTGTAGGACTGCGCACACTTGAATTTAAGTTACGCACTCTAAAAGCAGTTCCAGTAAATCTTGGATGACGATTGAAACGGAAAGGAAGTTTCCTGATTTTGAGATATTTTTTCACAGGCGATGAACCAGATACAGATTTGAGTTCTGTAAGGTTCTGTTGCTCATGCTGCTCCTCTTCATGTTCAGTTACACGATCCACATCTGCAGCAGTGATGTCCTGTAGGAATTCCAGTTCCACCTCTCCTTCTTCTTGGGCATCTTCTTTTCCAGCTGCCAAGTTCTGCAACACCACAATATATTTGTCATTTCATGTAAAATCAACTAAAGATGTTGATACTTCAAGTAACTAGTAACTGGTAGAGGATTATAGAAACCTAGATTTTTGGAACTGTTCATCTCTACAAAAGCATTTTGCAAATGCTTTAACTTCAACTACAACACTGTACCACATAATAAAAGCATTAGGTGTTACAACTGGTTCACAATAACTGGGAAAACAAACAAGAAAGTTAAAGCATGTTCCAATGTTAAGTGTTAACAGCTGTATTGGCTGGAGATAAAAGGCTTTTACAAGGGTTGATCAACAAAGACAGACTGATTTTTTTTTACAGATGTTTAATACTGCAATTCAATGTTTACATGATCTTTTTCAAAGTAGTCCTCTCCTACTTCAATGCACATTTTATAGCGTCTCTGCCAGTCCTTGAACACGTGCTGCAGACCATTCTTTGTCAGGTCCTTGAGAATCGCCTCACTTTTCTTGAGCACTGCTTCAGAGTTCTCAAATCGAATACACCTAAGCTTTACCTTTAGTGACGGGAATAAAAAGTCACAGGGTGCAAGATTGGGGCTATAAAGTGGATGTGGTACACAGGTAATGTTGAATCGAGCCGGAAACTGCATAACTTAACTTGCGACATGAGGCCGTGCATTGTCATGATGAAGTCACCACCCAGTCTGAGAAAGCTCTGGTCGTTTCTTTACAATGTGCTTCCTCAGTGTAGCCAATACTGATGTGTAGTATGCTGCTGTAACATAGTGTGAGGGGGAACTGAATGCTGGTAAATCATTCCATTACAGTCAAAAAGTGTGATCACCATCACGTTCGTTGCAGATGGAACTTTTGCTCTTTTTGGTGTTGAGAACCTGGCAATTTCCACACTGTGCTTGCTTGTTTTCCTTCAGGATCACAATGATGCAGCCATGACTCATCACCGGTGATGATCCAATTTAAAAAATGCATCTCCTCCATTAGCAAAGAGGCGCAGCACCTTACGGCTTGACTCCATTAACACAGCCTTTTGTTTGGGAGTCAACAGATGTGTCACCCAACGAGCACAAACTTGGGTCATATGGAGATGGTCGTGTATAATTGTAAGCACACTGCCATATGAAATTCTCAACACTTCACTGAGGTTATGTAATGTTATATGCTGATCCTCTCAATCACAGCAGCTGTGTTGATGTTGACTTCAGTCACAGCAGAAGCCGAAACACCAGGCCCACCTTGCTTAACACTGACAAGTCGGTCTTCTTTGAAGTCCTTGAACCACCTAAACAATTTTGCACGAGGTAGTGCATCTTCACTGTACGCTTGCTTCAGCTTTTCATAAGTTTCGGTGGCTGTATGGTTTAAACGAAAACAGAATGTGGCTGCACTGTACTGCTCCTCTTGTGTCACCTCCAGTGGTATGCAAAATGCGCGCAGGGTCTACAAAATAGAGCATTGCTACCAACCTACCAATACAAGAGTGCTGCTGCCTACCGACATTATCATAAAATCCTGCTCTTTTCAAATATTTATGTTACAGATACGAAACTATCATGGAAGCTACAGGAAAAAAATCAGTCTCATTCTTTGTTGATCAGCTCTCATAGTTACTATTTGCAAGTTTTCAGCAATGGTAAAACAATATGGGTGCATGAAAACCAAACAAATATTGGTATTCCTATGGGAGCTTAGATTAGATATTTTATTTCCAATGGTATTTCAAGTGTAGCAATGTTAATGTATTGAATTTTTCATGTTAACTCTATCAAAAACCTTGGCTAAGGTGAAGAAATTATTAATTTCCATCAATTAACTTAAATACCCGGCATTGCTTAAATGTTCATTTACTACAGGTTTAATTTTTATTTTTATTATTTTTTGTGATTTACATCCTCCAACGTCCAGTATGTCATATTGGACAACTCTTTTTTTAAACGTAGAAAAGAGAAGACCTGGCATTGCAACAAAAAGTAATGTAGTTGTTGGATCAATGTTGGCAGTGTTGAAAGTTGTCTGCCATTGACGTCAGCGCATGCCACTTCCGCAGGTTCGGTCACCCCTCGTGCGTGCCTCCGACGTTGGACTTAGACAAAATTTCTTATGGGACATAAGAGGAGCCGAACATTGCAGGCGCACTACTGCTGCTGGTGTTTGAAAAGGTATGTTCCTTAATCACAACTTAAACATAAATCAGTGCAAGCAAATTTCTGGCCAAGAAAATGTAATTTCACATCTTATTTTATAGATATGCAAGTATTTCTATACATTTATTAATAATAAATTTTGCTTTCTTTTATTCATTTTGTATCGCATGATTACATAAAAACACTATTTTCAAATTCTTATTTTGAGAGTTGTGAGAAAACCTTACATCACAGAGAAAAATGGACAGTATCATTCAATTTAGCACACCGAAATTAGTCACAAACATTTTCAGATCATGAGGAAATAATGATACACTGCCAGTTTCCTTATGCATTACAGTATTGCTAGTTTGTTCACGTAGTGGTATTTGCTTTCCCTGTTGGCAATGCTCCAACAATGACATCATACCTGCCATGTGCTACGCCATCTTTCTACAGCTTAACCATCATCTTAATTAGTAATTTTAGGCAGCACTAATGCATTGCGTAAAATGTTCACAAAATATACTACTGATTACACTACAAGCAAGAATAGGCTATGTTGTAAGAAAACTTTCCTACTTTGCGCATTATCAGTGTTAGTGTAGGATTCATACATGGCAGGATGCAATGTGAGTTTTAATCAGCTTGATTTTCAATCCATATCCTAAAGGATGCTTTAAGGATGTTAACTTTGTGGCTTGTTTTTATAAAAACACTCATAATGTATAAAATCAATATATTTTTCCAATCAATCATCACGAACAGGTTGATGTTCCAGATTCTTCTTTACATCATGACAGTACTTTCATGAACTGTACTGCACATATTACACAATTACAAGGTGTATATGTAATGAACAAGTATAGTGAAATATGCTAAGTCGGCTACCCAACATCACCATGGGATTTTTTTTATAAGCAGAGGAGTGTAAGAGCTGAAAGCATAGCCAAAATACGAGTTTAGCCATACCCCAATGATCTCCAATTACTCCTTATTAACTAACAATATGTACCTATCCTGATATTAATAAGTCTTTCTTAAGCTTTAGTAACTGAGAACCATATAAAACTGGAACTATAAAATAAAACAAAGTATTGCTTGTCTGGATACAGGTTACTAATATACAAATAAAATACAATTTACCTTTTTTTGCATGTATTCATGGTCTGTTAAGTGCTTCCAATCATTATCAGACACCTGGAAAAAAAAAATAGTTTGTAAACATTTGAACAGCACTTATACAGATAAATGGAATACAAGCATTAAACAATGAAATTCCCATCACTGAGTATGGCATTCATTGCTAATAGTTCATTTGCCTACAGTGTAATTTGTTAATATTGTTGATCCTTATTAAAAAATTTGCTAAGTGATTCCAATTATGTGTTACATCTAATACAGTTAAGGTAGAACAATATAATCTAAAGAATATGAAATCAGGGGTTAAAGGAATATAAGTATAAAGAATTAAAAGCCTCTGTTGCAAATAATTTATGGGCTTACCATTATTGATTTTATGCCTTTAAGATTTTGTTGCTGCATACATTCTCCTTTACCAACTCATCCGCCTTTACATGAAACTATAAGATTAAGTTTGATTAGGAATTCAGCTATCTTCAAACTAGATAAAACATTAAGCATTTTTAGTCTACCAATTAACTGTAATAATATGCCTTTCAGAAATGCAATAGTGACTTGAGCTTGATTGCACAATTACTGTTATTTTCAAGTTTGAAAATTGGCGCATATGTTAATATCTTGCGATTTACTTGTAACTGTTAAAAACAGCAACAATCTAATGCTTCATATTTATTAAAAGTACTTAATATTTTGCTAGATTCAAAATACCACCTGTGTTTATTATATGCAAGTTTGAAACTTTGATCAAACTGAAAGGTGCTGAAGTTTACAATCTGCAAACTGTATTTCATGAACGATATAAGGAGATCTGCAAGGGTATTTAAATATTCTCAGGCAAACCTTCTTTGCTGAAAGTAATAGTTTCGGCTATTAAACAAGTTTTACAAACATATTCGTAACTTGGTATAAACAAAATCTGCAATATCTACAAAATTAAACATTTGCATACTTCAAACAAAGCCCGATTTAAAATTTGTAAAACAATGCTTCAAAATACTATGTTTACTTTCATGCTACATGGAAGGATACCTCTTATTCCCGCCAACAGCATTTAACACATGCGCTGAGAACAAAAGTAACAGTGAGAAACATAATGCACATCACTTATTTACCTCCAGCAAATCTTCGTTTGCAGAGGAATGTTCTCTCCCCTCACGAATATATGAAACCAAATCCTCACTAGGGTGTTTTCTCTCCACATGTCTTTTTAAATTTGTAATTGTAGTTTTAAATGAAAACATTTTCTGGCAAATATGGCATCGGGCAATACACTTTTCCTTATTAAGTATCGTAAAGTACGACCATAGTGGGCTTGCTCTCTTTCGTGGCATCATGGCTCATAAGCAATTATTAAGTTATTATGAGAGAGTTCCAGAGGACCGTATTAATATCATAAATTAATAACACAAAACATTACTTGTTTCCTATTAAGTGAAACTGTTAAAATCACGGTTCCACACGCGTCACTTCCCACTCTATTTCTTTACGTAATCTCACGTTTCAACATGGCCGCTATACAGTACTGCCAAATCGTCTGCTATTCTCAACAGAGTGAAAAGTGGCAATTAAAAATGAATACTAATGAACGAAGCATTTTCCTTAATTTCTTGACCTCGTATAATAACCTAAGCCAATATATAGTTCATTAACTTTCACTCTGTAGGCAAATCATTTTATGGAATAATAATAATAATAATAATAATAATAATAATAATAATAATAATAATAATAATAATAATAATAATAATAATAATAATAATAATAATAATAATAATAATAATAATAATAATAATAATAATAATAATAATAATAATAATAATAATAATAATAATAATAATAATAATAATAATAATAATAATAATAATAATAATAATAATAATAATAATAATAATAATAATAATAATAATAATAATAATAATAATAATAATAATAATAATAATAATAATAATAATAATAATAATAATAATAATAATAATAATAATAATAATAATAATAATAATAATAATAATAATAATAATAATAATAATAATAATAATAATAATAATAATAATAATAATAATAATAATAATAATAATAATAATAATAATAATAATAATAATAATAATAATAATAATAATAATAATAATAATAATAATAATAATAATAATAATAATAATAATAATAATAATAATAATAATAATAATAATAATAATAATAATAATAATAATAATAATAATAATAATAATAATAATAATAATAATAATAATAATAATAATAATAATAATAATAATAATAAATAAGGAGAAGAATCATGATGATGATGATGATGATCATCATCATCCCTTCACCTCTACTATGTATAATAATAAGTAGGGGAAGTATTATACAGGGTGTCTCACCTAACTCTGCTACCTCAAATATCTCCGAAATGAAACAAAATATGAAAATTCCAATTGGTCAGGAATGTACATATGTCAGGGGCTCACAAAATAAGAAGATACGCACAATTCTTAAAGGTAGACAAATAACACTTCCAACACCAAGTTGCATTTTTTTTTTTTTAATGAAACCTATATGCTTATTCTAACGAAATGCAAACTAGAACTACAATTAGTGATAACACACTTGTTTCCACGTTTCTAAACTCGGTACGTTCTGAAATACGTTGCTCTTAGAGGATGGCAATGGCACCACCATTTCTGGCGTAATGAAACACATGTACTTGTGTGGTCAGAGCAGGAGTTGCTTGTCTGGCCTGTAGCTTGCTGCAAACAAATCCATATCAGCTTGGCATGTTCTCGCCTCAGTGTCTCCCGATCTGGTCTGCTGTCTACTGTAACGTAATTCACGTATGTTTCCGATATTGCTTTGCATATTGGAACATTAAACCGTGTTTTCGTGTGGCGTGTAACAGTTACCGTCATCTAGTCGATATACCGGCCTTCAGTAGCGAAGAAAACCAGGACACTATTTTAATTTGAACGATACTATTTTAACTTGAAATGACAATTTCACCAGCTGTAACTAGCTCTCTAACAAAGAAGTGTCTGATATGGAAATGCTTTGTCCATCAATGAAATTCATTGTCCACTCGTAGGTAGGGTTTTGACTCCTTTAGCTGGCCAAGTTCAGTTAAAAGTCTCTTGATTCAAACAATTTCTCTTGCTGCTTCACTTGCCGTCCGCGCAGTGGCTCAGTGGTTAGACCGCTTGGCTCTCACCAAGGCGGCCCGGGTTCCATCCCAGGCGATCACAAAGTGAGATTTGTTGTGGACAACACGGCGCTGGGGCGGCTTTTCTTCGGGATATCCGGTTTCCCCCGCCATCTCATTCCACCGGTGCTCCATCTTCATTTTATGTATCATCATTGTCACCGCCTGCGGTGCCGTATGTAGTAAAAGCGGGCGTTAAACACTACACATTCACTTGCTGCTACAACTTCAGCTTCTGTAGTAGAAATTGCAACTGAAGTCTGTCGCTGACTCAGCCAACTGATAAGTGCACCACTGTACAAACAAAGAACACCTGATGTAGATCGCCCAGTCCTTAAATCACCTCCATGATAAGCACCACTGAAACATTGAAGAATGACTTTGTCTTCGCCACTTTTGTAAATAGGTCCATAGTGGTATGTGCCTCTCAAATAGTCAAATATTCTTTTTACTCTTATTACATCACGCTCTGTCGGACTTTCAAGACTTCTAGGTTCCACACATCAAGTACATCAAAGATCCAACTGCTTGCCTGTAAGGATATCCAGTGTTGACACAACTCCCTTCCAAATCGTCATCCTTGATAATTGGAGTTGTAACAGCTCTGCAATCACTCATACAAAACGCTCCAAAGCCTTCTTGACATAGTGGGCTTGACTCACTTGAATAGAACCATCTACTTTTCCGTCAATTTCCAGTCCTAAGAAATATGATGCGGGGCATGATTTAATCTTGATTTCTCGTTAAAGATCTTCAGCAAACTGCTTAAGTTCATTATCATTGTTTGCTGCAATTAATCCATCGTCAACATATAGTACAAAGAAAATCTTAGAAGAACCTTTCTCTCTTGCAAAGAGGCAAGGATCAGTTTCACTCCTCTTAAATCCCAATTCCATCATATAATTAGTGAATCTCACATTCCAGCATCAGACTGCCTGTTTTAGACCATATAGGCTTTTCATCAATTGACATGTTTTTCCAGAACCATCATTATAACCCTCAGGCTGTGTCATAAATATTGTTTCCTTCATGTCTCCAGAAAGAAAAGCAGTAGTCACATCTATTTATGTAATGTTCATCTTTTTCCTTGGCTGCAACACTGAGGAATGTTCGAATAGTCGCCATCTTCGCCACAAGGCTGAAAGTTTGTTCATAATCAATTCCTTTCTGTTGAGAAAACTCCTTGATAATCAGTCTAGTTTTGAATCTCACAACTGATCCATCAGAATTCGTCTTCAGCTTGTAAACCCAATTACAAGGAATTGGTGTTCTTCCAGGAGGTAAATCTACCTAAGTCCAAGTTCCATTCTCTTGATGTGCTGCCATTTCTTGATCCATGGCTGATTTCCATTCATCTTGTTGACATGAATTCATATCTTCACAATAAGATTCTGGTTCATCCAAGGTCATTAGCTGCATTGCATAGTCTTGAAATCTTTTAGGACGTTTTAGTGTTGAACGCACACGCAGCTGTAGTCTAATTAATACAGTGTCAGATTGTTCCAATACCTCTTCAGCTTCTTCATGTAAATCATCATAACTGTAGAAATCATTTTCTCTTGGAAAATTGTATTCCATTTTGTTCTTACTTTCTTCTGACGACGTTTGAGACTTCTGATAAGAAAATTCAAGGTCAATAGGAACTACTGGACTTTCATGTTGCATAATTTTCTCTTCAAAAATAACATCACGTAATCTTATTAGCTGATTCTTTTCATCACTCCAGATTCGATAACCATCATGGTCATAGCCAATCAGAATCCCTTTTACTGGTTTTCGATCCATTTTTACTCTTAATTGTTTAGGTACGTCAACAAAACCTTTAGATCCTATTATATGTAGATGCTTCAAACCCGGCTTCTTTCCATGCCATATTGCGTATGGAGACGTTCTCTCAATACTAGAAGGGCCCGTTAGATTAAGAATGTATGCTGCAAAATTTATCATTTCAGCCCAAAGTGACTGAGGAATGTTTTTATGAGCATGCATCATAGCCCTGGCACTTTCAACAAAAGTACGATTTTCCCTTTCACTGCTTCCATTTTGCTGCGGAGTGTATGGCATAGTAAAACGTTGAATTATGCCCTCCTTCTGTAGAATCTCCCTTGTCTGTTCATTGTGAATTCTCCTCCATCATCACTTAAGAGGTTTTTAATTGTATGCCCAGCAGTCTTCGTTTCGGTTATAAATTGTCTTAGTTTATAGGGAACTTCTGATTTTTCCTCGAAAGAGTAAACAGCACGAAATTTGCTGTAATCATCTTTGAATAATACGAAATAGTGATAACCAGACATGGACTTCTGAAAAGGGCCACAGACGTCTGTATGAATGAGCTCTCCTGGTTCAGACGTTCTCTTCCGAGTACCAAATGGAAACCGATGTGCTTTACCATAAACACAACCTTCAAAAAGTTCAGTGTCCAGTCCCACATTTATACCTCGCATCTTGGACATTAACATCTTGACATGTCGCTTATTTTGGTGTCCAAATCTTTCACGATACAACTGTAGTAAGTTTTCTCGGCTGATTTCATTTACTTCAGCAGGAATAGGAGGCTTCAAACTTCTTATCACTAACTTAAATAGTGCTCCATAACGATCACGAATGCCAATTAGTTTAGCGACATCACCAAATTTAAAATAACATCTTTCTGCTCTGGATAAAAATGTACTTTTTGGATTTTTGTCTTGTGCTGCTAAGAAAGAAAACAGATTCTTTTTAATATTTGGTGCATACCACACATCACTCAAAGTGACTATGTCACTTTTCATTTACTGCTGCTTCCACTTCTATGTCGCCCTTGCCAACAGCCTTAACAGTGTCACCATCTGCTGATGTAACTGTATGTGTCGTAGAAAATGGTTCAAATGTCTTGAAGAAATAGTTTGTATTGGTGATATGACTTGTTGCACCATTGTCTACATATCAGCTAACAATATCACACTCAGATGACATAACCACAGATGTTTCAGCGAATAGAACCATATTCGTTGAATTATTTGGAGTTTCAGCTTTACACACACCACTTTTCTGAATCTTTTGTGGTCGACCATCTGCAATCCACTTCCGACATTTCTTGATTACGTTCTTTGGCTTCTTGCAGTAATTACAAACAATTTTCTTTTTCCACTG
Organism: Mantis religiosa; assembly: GCA_030765055.1. NCBI lineage: Eukaryota > Metazoa > Arthropoda > Insecta > Mantodea > Mantidae > Mantis > Mantis religiosa. Next base: position 18,940,526 of record CM060954.1, read on the forward strand.
CGACTGCTTGGAAAATTGTTTAGTTGAGTTACTTATAAGTGCCTCTTGAGAGGTAGAATATCCTCCTTTACTCGACAAGGCTTTCTCATATGCACAAAGTTGAGTTGTAAAGTTGTCAACAGTCCTATCAGTTTTCGACATAAGCATCCAACTTGATTTGAATGAAAAACACTCATCAGGTACAGTGCCTAAAATCTTACAAATTAAAAATAAATCGGGTAATTCTGGATTATTTTCTACATCTTTGGCCATTTCTTACTTCAAATCATTCCACAGATTTTTCAGCTTCGATATATGAGTTGCTACATCAGCATTTGAATGTTTCACACGCCCAAAAAATCGTAAACTCTATCTTCAGAAGCACCGTCAAATAAGTTATGCAATTCTGCCCATAGTTCACGAGATGTATTAAGACGCATTATTTTCTGCAATGTTTCTTCTGTCATATTAGTAGTCAGCACAATCAAAGCATTGCTATCAGCCTTAAGATAATTATTAATGTGTTCTTGTATGATTCTTTTTCTTGAGCTGTAGCACCTTCCGCAGGTTATGCAGGTTTAACTAATTTACCTTCAATTACCTCAAGAGCTCCAGGAATACCGCGTAAACACGCACTTGCTCTATACTTCCACGTATTCCAGTTTGATTGCCCTTCCAGTAAACCAATGCTGATTATTGTTTTCTGATCCATATTCAAAATCCACAACTGAATCCACACGTTACAGAATATGGCATACGAAAGTCACAGTACACTAATTTCAAAGTTTTCACTTTATTTACGTACAAAAAACGCACAATCTGTGTTCCTTCAATTGCCTTGAACTGCGCAATAGCGCACCTGGGCCCACAACCTGTTAAAGTTTCCACGTTATTCCATAATAACAGCATTGATTTTATTTACGAATGAACAAGAACACATATTATTACACAACTGGCGCTTAGTCATGTAACGGGAATATATTTGTTCTCCACTCGCAGCAGATAGGAAGCACGCCAACTTTTTGGAAGATCCAGGTCGAGTTTTGATTAAATAAGAGTCATGAGATATTTTCTCAGGTGTGGATGTGGATTTTTGGTGACAGAAATAAAATTTATATGGCTCCGATTTCGTAATATATTATTTAATTGTATAATATGAACTACGATTCACTCATTTCTATTACAAATATCGAATAACACTTCTTGAATGTTATTAACTTTCCTTTACAATTATATTCACCGCAACATTATTCATCGTTGTGAAACAAGACTCCAGATTATATCACTTTTCTCAAGATTATTGATTTTCTTGTCACTATAGTTACTTCCACTTTATTTTGTGATTGGCCGATCCACTGGCAGGTCACCACATCACGTCATACCACGTCACATCAATACTACTTAGGCCAATCACACAACTACATACATTTTTATATATTTAAATTATTAAATACGTTTAAATAACCAGCCCTTATAAATTTATAAACCTTTCATACCTCAAACACAACCAAAAAGTACTGCTACAGACACCGCATTGCCAATACTTACACAATCCTATTGCCAACATTCACATACAAGTTATTAAGCACAACTGTACTTAAAACACGATACTTTAACAAAAAGGACCTCATTTGTCACAGAAAAGTATTTGTTTCTTCACGACAATGCTCCGGCCAATCCTTCGGTCATTGCAATGGAAAAAAATGTGCGAATTAAAGTTCCAATTGCTTGAACATCCACCCTATTCGCAAGATCTATCATCCAGTGGCAACCACCTGTTCCCGAACCACAGAAAAGTTTTTGGATGACAAAGATTTCACAGCAACGAGAAGGTCACTGATGCAGTAAACAGCTATTTTGAGGATCATGAGAAATCACACTACACAGGTGGTTTAATTAAATCATAGAACCGATATGACAATTGTATTGGCATTTCTAGAGATTATGTGGAGAAATAAAGAAAAGAGAAAACGTTATAATATTTTTTCTGTTTTATTTTGAGGCCCGAGACTTAGCAGCCGACCCTCGTACAGCTGATCTTTGCGAGAAACACTTACGTGGCAGCTCCATGACGTAATATCTATTTTACAGCAGAAGATATTGTGTTGTATTGTGCTTTAAAATTTGCAACGATTTCTAGCACCGAAGGATTTCATGTTCTCTGTTTGTCTTAGCTTACTAACGGTTGTTCAATATTCAACATGGATAGGAAAGCGACCAATAATCGAAATATTAATTTGTTTTTTTGTTAGATATATTACCACGACTATAGAGCTAAGAATTATTTGGATTCCTAGTTACGTGTGCATTCAAGGAAATGAAATGGATCATGGTACGGTACGAGAATCCATAGCTACACAACCGGTAGCACAATATTCTGTGGATAGCACTTTACTCTTAAACCTGCAGATCTGGCACAGGAACTTAAACGTGGCAACACAGCTTCCGCGATACGTATAAGGAACGAGAGATACACGTGCTGAATTACCAAACACAAAATCCAGAGATACCACGGAAGGCACTTGTTTTATATTTCCGAATTCTGTTAGATGTTGCATTATCACCAGTGTACATCTTTTGTCTTGGACTCAAAGTACAGGATTGCTGTGAATTGGGGTCAGAGGTAATATCACATTCTTTTTCTGCTTGCCCTGTAGGAGGTGCATCCACCTTCTACACTATATAGTTCATATATACCCCATGGACCCCTAGCAGCTACCTTAATTTACTTATCTTGTTTTCTGAGAGGAATTGTAAGGCTCTATTTAGATTTATTATCAAAACTCCAGTGAAAAAGTTTATACCACCAAACTCCTTACCGCAGAGAAATATGTATATGTTCTGTGATCAGAGCTTCCTGTGTTCACTGTCATGTTCAGACTCAGTTTGATCTGCTGGTGGCTGGGGTATTAGCGTTTGCAGGGCTTGTGTAAGCATCCGGCGTTATAGACAAAAGATCAAGCAGAATTTTCATACAAGGAACTTCTCAGGTAAACTTGTTGCTTGCCTTATTAGTTGTGAAAGTGCTCACGTCTTCTGTTTAACATTTGTTACAGGTATTTTCTGTATTTTCCTCTCCGTTACCTACAGGCATTTTTTTTAAGATTTATGTTTTGGCCAATCTTTTGTTAATGATTTTGATGTTAATTTGTTATGTGGTCAAAAAAATCGTGCAAACAATTCTTAAGCTGAACACTAGGCCAGAGCGAGCAGCAGTGAAACCAAGAAGATTTAGGTTAATTTTGTATAAAGACGCCTGCCACCACGCTGCGTAATGATGTAGGCTAGTAAGCTGTAGCTAACTGTAATGTTTTAAAATAAACTAACACATCCGATATTTATTATTATTATTGTTAATCATTGTTATGATTCTGACAATGATTATGATCACTATCGCTATCATCGCTGTGCCACGCCAGTTTTGTTCGTAGTGCATGAGTCGCCTACTCTTTCGTATCGTCAGTTTGCTTACGCATATGAGTATAGCTAGTTTTCTTACGCAGTTCCTTTAGGAATAAAAATCTTGGGTAAAGATGCATTAGGACGGCGCATGGATATCGTGGCTCTGACGTCAGAGCTCGAGCGTTGCCAATTTCCACAGCATGCTATCGCGGAAAATACCAACATTACGTAAGTAAACCAGCAATATTGTAATGCGCAAAGAAACTGACGGAAATATCAGTAGATCATTGCCACAGTTGTTATGGATATTACGGATATGGGGATGATAATAATATTAATAAGTAGAAAATAGCCCTTTTAATTTACATCCTCCAAATTTGTCATATTGGAAGAGGAATGGAATGGGTGGAATGACGCTTAATGAGTCCAGGGTCCATAGAGCTTAGAGTTAACAGACATTAGTATTTCAGGATAAGGGAAAACCCTGAAAAAAAACCGTATCCAGGTAACTCAGCCTGACCGACATTCAAACTTGGGACCTCTTGAACATGAGGCTGACACGCTACCATCTATGCTGCTGAGGCAGGCTCTAATAATAGTGATGAGAGATGAATAATAAGCATAAGAATGTTAATAATAATAATTAAGCTTACTATGCACTATTTCCATTACAGTATTGCTAGTTTATAATAAGAAAAAGTGTTGGCAATGTTCCTCTGTATTTGCATATATCAGAGCTCTGCAGCTGGCAGCAACTTCTTTCCATGATGTCATTCCATACCAACATAGCTGTACACCATCCTAATGCATCTTTACTGAATCTTTTACTTTTCACGACAGCTTTTCACAACTTTATTTGAAACAATTCAACATCAACTTTATAACAAACAAGGAAACCATATAAAAAAAGAACCACTATCTCTTTTCTCTGAAAATTGATTTTTGCACAAGAGATAACTCTTGTTCTCCACATTCTGCCACCTTGCAAAAGGCAGTTTTGCAACACAAACCCAAATTCAAATTAATACTCTCAAAATTAATTTACACTGAGCTCATAGATGTGCACTATAAGTCTAGTTTATTGACGGTCTAACAGTTTTACCACAGCAAGTCTTGAATTCACTGTCCTTTTCAGTTCTGTAGTAGCTACTGGGAACATCTCTTTGGGCCATAGACTGACCTGTTTTAGGTGGTGAAGTGTTGGAGGTATCCTTGACAAGACAGTTTATTTCTAAAGAATAAAGTCGCTGCACTGGACGTAACAGGACACCAGTTGTAGACTTAAGTTTAACCAGCTCCACCACTCATCCTAAGGGCCAGTTAATTCGTTTCTTGTCGTTGCTCTCCACCAATACAATGTCTCCAACTTGAAAAGACTCTTGTTGCTTTTGGCTCCAGGATTGTAGAAATCCCAAGTATTCTCATTTGAAGCAATTTCTTAGACTCTCTCAAATAGCTTGCAGATTCTTCAACTGCTCCTTTCGTCTTCATGAAGAGTTTCCCTCTGGATAAGGTAATATCCAAGCGATGGTCCTAACAATTCTTATGTACCCAGAGAATCGTGAGCTTAGTTGAAGTAAGATCATTTTCACTATAGTGCTCTTGGCCGCTACAGTTATTTTCCTTCTATACCTGTTGACTCCTTCCAACAGTGATTCAGACAGTCAAAGACCCATTCTTTACTTTTAAGGTAAGAGGGACCCTCCCACCATCTAGATCTCCAAAGCTGTTTTGGTGAACATCATCCAGACAGCAGGTCTGCTGGATTGAGTCTGCCTGAAATGTGTCTCCATGAACTAACCTCACTGTACTCATGAATTTCCTTTATCCAATTCTCTACAAACACAGACCAATGCCCTTCGTGTTCTATCCAAGTTAAGACTACTGCTGAATCAGACCAAAACACAGTGTGTATGTTATCACAGTGTAAGCGTTGAAGGCTCAACTGAGACACCCTAACTCCAAGTAGGACACCCATTAGTTCGAGGTGGGTAGTGTTAGTTCTTTGAGAGTTGCCACTCTAGATTTAGCCATCAGAAGGCTCAGTTTGATCTCATTTCATCTTCTGTTTTCAGAAATATACAACATCCAAATGCCTTTTTGCTGGCATCGACAAATACGTGCAATGAGCTGTTGTCATTCAGGAAAAGCCTTCTAGGTAGCCAACAATGAAGCAGGTACTGTAGCTGCTGGTTCCATTGACAGAATTCTTCACAATTATCTTCTGGTTGAACCTCATCCCACCCTCTCTTCTGCCATGTTTTCCATAGAATGAGTTTGGGAATAAGGGTTACCAGGGCTGAAAATCTTGCCAGATCAAATATTTTCTGCATGCTGGATAGTACCACCCTTCGGATTACTAAACCTGTACTGGTGCTGAAGTTACATCCAAGTACAGCTACGTCGCAATATCATCGAAGGCTTAAGACATTTACAGTTGTACCAACACTACAATCTACAGAGTTTATCCGTCCCCTCAAATTTAAACCTGCAGATACAACTCTTGTGCCTTTAAACTAAAGGGCCCAATCTCTTCCTTTGAAACAACACAAGTAACACAGTTGTCCATGTAAAATTCATGTTTCATCTTTGCAACTACTTCAAATGAGTTGGAGCGCCATCCAGAAGGTGGTTCAGTATTGAAACCAAAAAGAAGGGATTGGAACAGAGACCAAAAGCTACCCTGCAATGGAAATAATATTTTTGTCACAATAGCCTTGTGTAGGCTAAGGTTTGAATGAGTAGAGCCAGACTGAAAAATTCAATGCCATAGCCGGGATTTGAACTATGGATCTCGCGCTTTCTGTGTGGCTACTCTAAACCACTGAGCTACTATGGCCAACATGACATTAAATTCTCCAACTGACCTGTGTGTTTCCCAATAGACCACTAGGGGTTCTTATGTGTTAAGAGACACGTACCTTTCGTGGCGACTTACTATGCTGGTGGTACTTAAATCCCATGCTTCATAGTTAAGCCACTGTTTTTATTTTAGGTGAATTGATGGAAATAATAATTTCTTTCACATTAGCCATGTGTAAGCTAAGGTTTGAATGAGTAGAGCCAGACTGAAAAATTAAATGCTATAGCCAGGATTTGAACCATGCGATTGCTCTAAGCCACTGAGCTACTATGGCTAACATGCCGACATGACATTAAATTCTCCAACTGACTCTTATGTTTCCCGGTAGACCACTAGGGGTTCTCATATGGTATGAGACATGCATCTTTTGTGGCAACTTACTATGCTGTAAGTACTTAAGTCCCAGGCTTCATAGTTAAACCACTATAGTTTATTTTAGGTAAAATGATGGAAATAATCATTTCTTTCACACTAGCCATGTGTAGGTTAAAATTTGAATGAGTAGAGCCAGACTGAAAAATTCAATGCCATTGCTGGGAATTGAACCACGGACCTTCCGCTCTCCGTGTGCTTGCTCTAAACCACTGAGCTACTATGGCCAACATGACATAAAAGGTGTGTGTCTCAGTATATGAGAGCCCCTAGTGGTCTACCGGGAATCATATGAGTCAGTTGGAGAATTTAATGTCATTTTGGCATGTTGGCTATAGTAGCTCAGTGGTTTAGAGCAACTGCATGGAGAGTGGGAGATCTGTGGTTCAAATCCCGGCTATGGCATTGAATTGTTCAGTGTGGCTCTACTCATTCATACCCTGCAATGTCTAAAGATGGTGACATTTCCATTATTCCACCAAGGAAAATGAAGTATGTCCCTATCTTTAGGATCAAGTATAGTCTGCACGAAGGCCTTCTCTATATCAGCAATTAGACCTATAGGGTAGGATCGGAAATTGGTGAGTACTGCTGGAACAAGGTTATTGAGGTTTGGTCCAGATTCTAGACAATTACTCAAGGAATAACCGTTTCTGTCCCAATCACTGTTCTGTCTTAGCACAGGTCAATGGGGCAGATATGTAGGTCCATCCAAAACCTTGTTTTCAACAACTTCAATGATCCCTTTGCTAACTCATTCCTGAAAAGTTTCATCATAGTATTACGATTAATGGTTTCTGTGCTGTTTTGCCGTGGTCTGTTGGCGTAAGAATGTCCAAATGTTTCATCCACAACTGGTAAACATCTTCAGTGGCGCTGTCAAAGTTTCCTTGGAGACAGTTCCGCAGACGCAGTGAAATTTGTGGTGGACAACACATTGCTGGGGTAGGTTTTCTCCGGATCCTCCAGTTTCCCCCGTGAGCATTCCACCAATTGCTCCATCTTTCCTATCATTTCATCTCGCTCTCATTCTGTCATCCACTTCCCACTTATAGGTATCATGCTGATCACCCATCCTGCATTTTCTCTGTCACTGATCCAGAGATTCTGTTCCTCAACATGCATAAGGGAACAAGAATACCCTGATACCACATAGCATCAGGGTTCTTGTTTAACTGCCCTCTTATATCACATAGTCCAAACCACCAAAAAGAACTACAAGGAGGTCCTTCATTGCCTTCGTGATGTTATGCGACACAAGCGATCGGGTCTTTGGGCAGCAAACACTTGGCCATTATATCGTACCTGCTCATTCTGCAAATTTGATTTCAGGCTTTCATTGACAAACATAAATTCATGGCTCTCTGGTGACATGGCCATGTGCAAATTGACACTATTTTCCAGGCTTATGGAACGATGTTTAGGGCGACAATTTGAGTGGAATGTTGTGGTCTGACATCTTGTCATTCTAAAAAGTGCGTCCCAGAATTGTTTTCAGCAATGGCTTGTGGGTAGGGGCCTTGCAAGTGTGCATATTCCCAAGGAGAATACTTTGAAGGGGATTCCAGTTTTGAACGTTCAAATCAATAACTACTTTTCCAATTCGAGATACTTCATATGCTTTTACGAATATATAAATTTAAAGTTTTCATGTAATTGAATTTCCTTCACTTTTTTATTTTTCAGAGCACCAAATTCTACTGAAAATGGCAGATAATGATGATCTTCTTGATTATGAGGATGAGGAACAACCAGAGCAGACAGTAGTGGATGGATCAACTGAGTCATCACCGAAGAAGGAAGTAAAAGGAACCTATGTTTCTATACACAGTTCTGGCTTTAGGGACTTTCTTCTGAAACCCGAAATATTAAGAGCTATTGTAGATTGTGGATTTGAGCATCCATCAGAAGGTAGGTGTACATGCATTTTGGTAAATGCTCAAGTGAATTTGCTATGACCAGGGTTAGGATGTTTAGGTGTGCACCTTTTCTCTTAGGGTAAATTTAAGCTCTTCAGAAAGATACTACAGTGTGAAGTCTTGTTTCTAGTTGCCAAAAGAGGCATTTTATCATGCACTTTTTTCCATTTTTGGGTACCTTTATCCCTTTTCCCCCAACCATGCCTATAATCTTCTTTGCCCTGTTTTTCTTTTAAGTTTCCTTCCATTTTACTCTAGAAGTACATTTTATTCACCGTAGGAATATACAATATTCATGACTTTGTCAGATTTGTAAACCTAAGAATAATACAATTCTTTTGAGTAATACAATTATGAGTACAATAGTAATAAAATACAATAGTAATTAAAGTAATGCACTAGTAATTAACAGAATAATAATGCAAATAGTAATTAAGAATAATGCAACTTACGTCACATAATTTTTAAAGTGTTACATTTTTTTAAGAAACTAGACTGTAAGAGACATTATAACTTTTACCAAAAAAAAAATCTATACATAAGTGAATCGAGAATATATTGACACATTGCTTCACTCACACTGTTTATTCACAGGACATGTTTCAAGAGCTCTTGCTCCTATCCTCAGCTGATACTCGATTAGTGTAAGTTGTAGTGGTTTCTTCTTTCTCCGTATTGTCAACAGATGGCGTGATGTACTTGTCAAAGATGTCTGGTGGTGGAGTTTCAAAATTCATGACTCTATGACGATTTTTGTTAATGAAGATTTTTTCCCATACGGAAAGGTCTATGGGGTGATTAACGTATTTTATTAGAGATGTTTCCAAATTGATGTCATGTCTAGTATTCAAAAAATGAAAAGCCACCGCTGATTTTTCTGTTTCACCATTTTTAATGTTTCTTATATGTTCTTTAGTTCTGATGTTAATATTTCTTTTTGTTTTTCCTATATAAATTTTAGGGCAAGTCAATATTTAATCTCAGAAACTATTTGTAGTTAGTTTATTAATACTCATCACTTATATAGAATAAAAAGTATTTCAGAAAGTGGAGTGTCATTGTTACTAAAATTAGGCAAGTGAGTCAACCTTGTATATACTTTTCTCCACTTACAAGTCCCCAGAAACTAGTCCTTATAAAAAACTTGTAAGTGGAGAAAAGTATATACAAGGTTGACTCACTTGCCTAATTTTAGTAACTCGTCACTTACTTGTTTATATTAATGAGAGACTAGTTTCAAAGGCATTCGCCTCCATTTTCAATCTCTTTCCAACTGGCATCTGTTGTCTGCTCTCTGGTGTTGGAACTATGAACTTCTTTGTCAAATTATCTACTGGTGGGATATCAAAGTTCATTACGCGATCTTTATTTTTCCATATGAATATGTTCTCCCATGTTGTCAGTTTATTTTGGTTTATCACTCCTTTTAATAATTTTGGATTTGGATCAATGTCATGTTTTTCATTCCAAAAATGAAATGCTACTGCTGACTTATCTTCATTGATCCAAATCCAAAATTATTAAAAGGAGTGATAAACCAAAATAAATTGACAACATGGGAGAACATATTCATATGGAAAAATAAAGACCGCGTAATGAACTTTGATATCCCACCAGTAGATAATTTGACAAAGAAGTTCATAGTTCCACCACCAGAGAGAGAGAGAGAGAGAGAGAGCAGACAACAACAGATGCCAGTTGGAAAGAGATTGAAAATGGAGGCGAATGCCTTTGAAACTATTCTCTCATTAATATAAACAAGTAAGTGACGAGTATTAATAAACCAACTACAAATAGTTTCTGAGATTAATTTTGACGTCACTGTTACTAAATTCCTCCAAACACATATAATCAATATTTACTTTATTATTTAATTTTACTTCTTAGAAACTCATCTGTTGTCTGTGGCATTATTTTTAGTAGGATATTTTTACAGCTTTTCTGAAATGTTTATTATTTAGATTTTTTAGCTTAGCTGGGAGTTTATTATATAGAATGATTCCTTTGTGAGAGATAAAATCTAAACTCAGAGGGAGGCGATGATGATTTAAATGTATATTTTTACTGTTCCTTGTATTGTATGTGTGACAATATGAATTATTTGTAAATTGTGATCTATTCTTAGGTATAAAAGAAACTACTTCATAAATATAAATACATTGACCAGGTAAGATGTGAAATTCTTGAAATATTGGCTTGCTTTCTGTTCTTAAGGGAACGTTTTTAATTATTCTTAATATTCTTTTTTGCATCTTATATATACACGAAGACTTGGATGTAGACCCCACAGAATAATTCTATACCTTGGCCGTTCTATCTCCGGCTCTGACATTTCTCGAGAGGGGGAAGCAGGCTGTTGCCAGTTCTTTAGCGGGAATTTCAAGCAGAGGAACAATGCGTATTTTAAATGTTTCATGTATTTGCATATTTCACGAACCAGTAGCCATATTATTATAATAGCGATAATAATAGGACTTACGGACACTAAACATCGGAATTCACGCACGAAAAATATACCAAAGAAGGTTCACCAGCGCAAGCCGCTATTAGGCCACGTGGCTCAAACAAATTTAAGCTGGCAACACGGTGTTGGGTTCGGGAGCCACGCCTACAAGCGACAATGCTGATTGGCGCTAGCAGACAGTTTTAACCTCCTGACCACGACCCCGGATGTAGAGACTCCCAGTACTACCAACAGATGCAGTTAGTGTGTGTGTGAAAGGTGTGAATGAAATATTCGAATAGAGTGGTGTTGTAATAAATATCTTGCATTATGATGAAATTGTAAATTGTATTTCAGTGTTTTAAAGTTAATATGGTCCTATATTTTCATTCTAAAGATAATTTTGAGGATATGTTTTCAATTGCTCATTACTGTATGTTGGTACTATTAGGTTTCCCCTTCCACCTTTTACAGTCGCAAAACGTCAGAGCCGGAGATACAACGGCCGGACAGTATATGTAATTATAGGTTGTACATATCCAAAATATATTGTTTTTAATACCTCAATGTTTAGTACCTTTGTTAGAATTCGGAACGCGTAGCACAGTCGACTTAGCTTTTCACTTAATTGCTTTATTTGATGCTCCCAATTTAGACTGGAGTCAATCCATATTCCCCAAAATTTTGTAATCTGAGTTTCTGTTACAAAGGAGCTGTTTATGGGAAACTGGATGGGGTCATACCAAGTTTTTTGACTAAAGTTAATGGAGACAGTTTTATCTGTATTTGCTACTTATTTATTATTTATAAGCCACTGTTGAATTTCTATCATTGTTTTATTTACCATGGCTTGCAGATGAAGAGAACTGTTCAATTACCAATTACCATATTGATGTCATCTGCGAATAATAAGTTATTTGCATGTCTTAAATTCAAGGGAAGATCATTTATATGAACTAAAAACAACACTGGGCCCAGAATAGAACCTTGCAGAACTCCTCTGTTTATCTTTTTCCGTGTGGATTTTATATTTCCTATTTCCATCATTTGATTATAATCAATATAAAATAATTAACTTTTCATTAACATCTCCTCAGCTTGCTGTGAACATGTGAAGAGAAGCCTAACTCTTTCAGTAAACCCTTCGTGGGAGTTGAAAGCACACCTGCAACAATGCGAAATAATTGTGTATGATAAATCCTCTTTTTCTGCTTTACCACTATAAAGCAGCTCACAATACAGTTAACAATGACTCAGTGTCATTGCATATCATTCTATCCTTTTAATTTCACCAGAATCAGTGGCCTGCTGTTTGTGAATGTGAGTTACTGTGGCAGACGTCATCTGTCCGCACAGATTCCAAGGTCATGCAAAGACAGCAGTAACTGTACATGCTTAGTTCCAAGAATTGACTCTGAGTTCTGCTTGAAGCTATTAGAAATCGCTAACACCATAGTTTCAGCATGAATGAGAATATTCTCATAATTTTTGCTGTGTTACATGAGAGTGTGGACAGCAAGTGAATGAGTTGTGTAACAGTTACATTGAGTTAACAAGTGAACTGGTGTAAGTCCTTTGTTACATTACTAAACGAGTGTATTACTAATAAATATGTAAAATATGAAGCTATTAACAGTGAAGCAAACAAATATATACAAGTATGGAAAGATAGACTGAAAAATTCAATGCCAAAGCCTGGACTTGAACCACGGATCTTCTGGTTGCCATCCAGCCGCTCTAACCCTTGAGCTACTATGGCTAACGTGCTGACACGACACTAAATTCTCCAACTGACTTATGTTTTTTCCAGTAAACCACTTAGGAGTTCTCATTAAACACATGAGAACTACTTTATTGGCGATTTACAACATGTAAGTACTTTAAGGCTTTGTAGTTAACCATTATTAGGTCAATTAATGGAAATTAATTGTTCTTTCACACTGGCCGTGTGTAGGCTAATTTAGTGTTGTTGGCACGTTGGCCATAGTAGCTCAAGGGTTAGAGCGGCTGGACGGCAACCAGAAGACCATGGTTCAAGTCCCGGCTATGGCATTGAATTTTTCAGTCTGACTCTATCTTTCCATACTTTAGCCTACACATGGCCAGTGTGAAAGAAAAATTTATTTCCATTAATTGACCTAATAGTGGTTAACTATAAAGCCCGGGTCTTACAGTACTTACATGTTGTAAGTCCCATTAAGGTAGTTGTCTCCTGTGTTTATGAAAACTCCTAAGTGGTTTACTGGGAAAAACACGAGTCAGTTGGAGAATTTAGTATCATGTCGGCACATTGGCCATAGTAGCTCAAGGGTTACAGAGGCTGGACGGCAACCAGAAGATCTGTGGTTCAAGTCCCGGCTATGGCATTGAATTTTTCAGTCTGACTCTGTCTTTCCATACTTTTGCCTACACATGGCCAGAGAAAGAACAATTAATTTCCACAAATATAACAATTTGTAATTTAAAACTTCACTTATCTTATAAGAAATGATGACACTTTTCTTATAAATTGTTCGGGATCACGATTTCATGGAAATTACATAAATTTTCAATAGTTTGATTTATAGATTAATAAATATACCCCTGAATAAAGATGAATTTAATAAACCATATAAACATATTAATACTGCTTTAATTAATGGCTTTAGTAAAGACTTCATAAATAAAAAAATTGAAAAATTTAAATATAAAAAAAACTGTTAGTGATGTTTCTACCTTTAAAAAGATAAAAGACGATTATCATTTTAAAAAATTTACTTACCATCCTTGAGTTAATAAACATTTTCAAAAAAATTAAAGATTTTGGTATAATTTTAGTTCCTCAAAATAAATCTAGTATTAAAAATTTATTGCACTTCTCTGAAAAAAGATAAAATTCCTAATAATAAAAAACCTGGTATTTATCAGTTTAATTGTTTCGATTGTGATAAAGTTTGTATTGGAAAGACAAAGTATAATTTAGAAACCAGAACAAAAGAACATTTTCGTAACATTAAGTACAAACAGACTGATAAATCGGCCATAGCAGATCATTTTTGGTCATTTAACCATGAAATAAATTCAGACGTTAAATTATTAAAATACTTAAATGGTGCGATAGATTTTATGGTTTGGGAAAAGATAATTTATTTTAAAAAACAAACATCGCATAATAAATTTTGAAATACTGGCAGTCGATTCAGTTTTTAAATTTGTTTTTTCGGTGTTTGGTAGTACTTACAAGAACATATTAACATCTAGTGTTCGTAACGATGACATTTTTGTTGGTCCGGCTGAGGATGTGGAAGAATTTCCATGAGATCACAATCCTTAACAAGGTGTCATCATTTCTTATAAGTGAAGTTTTAAGTTACAAATTGTTATATTTGTGTATAGAGTGTGTTACTATACCTTGTTTCACGTAAGCTTGCCCAGTATCTCTTAATGGTCACGTGACCTAATCACCTCTCATTGGTTGCTGTTGTGGTAATGACTGTCGTGCGGTAAAAATTAGTTCGTTATTTAACATGGTGATATATCATTATATGTTGGAAGAGAATTGTCAAATTTATATTTTCGTAACTGTTTTAGTTAAATATATTACGCAACAGAGTTGATTTATCTGAAATGCATGTTAATTCTTAAACAAAGTAAGGAGGAGATTCCTTTGCTCTCAAGCACATGGCACGATAGCACGTGCTTCAGCGGTACATATTTGTTTATATGACTTTTATCACTGACCTTGTTTTGAACTGGATTAGTCATGCATCGCCATTCGAGAGTGCGGGAGCTAAATTATTTTATTGATCGTTTATTGCGCATGTACTTATTATATGTATAATGGCAGAGTCTACCGCCAGTTTTTCGCTGAAGTATCGCAAGGGAAAACCTTTACAAAGCGGCGAAAAAAGAATTGTGTTGCATGTGTTTAATGCACTCACAGAGAAGAATCCGTCTTTGTCAGTGAGAGAAGTCGAACAGTTGTACTCTGAAGTTACAGGTGTGAGTGTTAGATCCGTAGGAACATCGCGACATGAAATTGAGGAAACAGGAAAACTTACCACTCCAGGCAAAAGCAGGAATAAACAAAAGTGCGTGCTCGGAGAAAATACGTGAACAGTGTTGTGCGTCGTCATGTGTGTAGTTTTTCTTTAGAAACGAACTCCCTAACATAAGTAACATTTCGTCTGCTGTAAATGAGGATGCAGATTTACCAAATTTCAGCAGATTGCTTATACAGCTGGGATTTGTGAATGAAAAAAGAGGCAAGAAAAATGTGCTAAAAGACAGAGGCGATATTGCTGTGTGGCGAAGAGGCTATTTAAGGACAACCACACTTCACCGAGATACAAATCGCAAAATATATACGAAGAACACACAAAAAGTAAAGTATGGTGTGACACGACTTTTAAGACTGAAAGACAAGCATTTTTGAAAGGTATGTGTGCTGGTTTAAAAATCTCAGTGGAAAAGGCCAAAGGCCTTTCATTATAAACTCTTTCAGTTTCATTGCTCAGTCATTCTGTTTCAATTTGCTCAGTTCATTATAAACTTGTATTTTTGCATGCCTTCATATCCTTATTTGTATGATTTTATTTATCTTCCCGGCAATTGTTACGACATTTACTGCAGGCACCGCCTATGGCCTTATGACGCGAAAGCATTAGCCAATTAGGGCGAGGGGGAGGGTTGTTGAATGCGGAGTGATACATTTCAGCCGGGCAAGGTTATATGAAACAGAGATTAGATTTTACCATATCAGAGGTGTCCAGTGCTCGACTTACTCTTCTGACTCAGGAATTAAAACAAGATTTCATAGACACAGATGGAACTGTTATTTGATGTACTATTTGCGATTCAGGAATTTTGTTAGATGAAAAACACCAGAAAGATTGCATCAAACAGCACATTTGCAGCTCCAAGCATCAAATGAACAAGACTTCAGGCAAAGAAGAATGGCAGCCTCTATTATGAAATGCGTCTCAACAGAGTTGTTCAAAAAGCCAAAATTTTAAGGAAATGAATATTGAGTTGTGTGCAGCTCTCACACAAGCAGGACTTCCTCTCAGTAAAGTGAACCATCCAGCCTTCAAGGGATTTCTTGTAAAATACAGAAAGATGTCAATGCCGAATGTGAGTACTTTAAGAAACCAAAAAAACTACATGGATTTTTTTATTTTTTTTATTTTTGCAATTTACGTCCTCCAACGTTAAGTCATATTGGACGGTGAATGAAATTGGTGAAATGATGCTCAAATGAGTCCGGGGTCCATGGAGCTTAGAGTTACCCGACATTCGTCTTTCAGGATACGGGAAAACCCCGGAAAAAACCATATCCAGGTAACTCACCCTGACCGAGATTCGAACTCGGGACCTCTTGAACGTGAGGCAGACATGCTACCACCACGCTACCAAGGCGGACAAACTACATGGAGCCTAAATATTAAAAGCAGAAGCATTATTAACAGTGAAGTATTCTTCATTTTTGAGTTTGACTTATGAGCACTATGTTTACACTCAAACTTCACTTGTATAATTGAAATGTTTTCAAGATCATTCGATCTCATCCTCAGCTGACTAAATGAACATTCTTCTTCCACTACTACGGAGCTCCAATCACTCTGCCATCTGGTGTTAGGGGCACTTAGTTTTAATACTTCATTTAATGCTGGGATTTCAAAATTTATAACTTTATCACGATTTTTGGTTATGAATATTTTTTCCCAAATATTCAATTCTTTGGGTGTACTTAAAGATTTTAACAGTTTAATGTTGTGGCCAATGTTGTGGTTTTCTGTCCAAAAATGGTGTAAAACTGCAGATTTTTCTGTTTGTTTCAACTTAATGTTCCTCTGGTGTTCTTTTTGCCTGGTTAACAAGTTTCTCTTAGTTTTTCCTATGTAGCTTTTTTCACAGATTTCACAATTTATCTGATAAATTCCTGATTTCAAATTGTTGGGGATTGAATTTTTTAGTGGTTTATTTAGCAGGTTCCTCAGACTGAATTTGTTTTGGGGTGCTAGTTTTAAGTTTAGTCTTTTGAAGATTCGTTCAAATTTTCTAAAAGCCCATGGATGGTAGGTGAATTTTCTATATTGCCAATTTGTGTTTTTAAGTGGTGTGAGAGTGGTATATTTTGAGAGTGGTACGTTTCCAGACGGCAGGTGGACAGTGTATTATCCACATAATTCAGTGAATTATAAAATCGCAAGGTTACTAATACTTGAAGCTAAGGCGAGATAGTCATATTCCTTTCGATGCATGTTGTAACCTCTCTTGTACTTCTGCAGTAACCTTCATAGCAACAAGTTACGACAGTCTATACCTCCGTAAAACAATTTTATTTGGATAGTTCCTCAAAATCATTTCTCCTCATAGGCCGTACTCTATTACGAATGCCATTTAGATGTTCTTAAATATAGCAAATCGACATCAACAGCTGAGTTCATGCTCGCCATTACAGTTGTTAAGGACTTAACATTAGAAATTCGGCTTGTTAGTTCAACATGAGATTTAACACGAGTGTTACGCTAATACTTGTTGGTGAAATGCAATTTTTGTATTAACTATTGCTAAACTCGTGTTAAGTCTTAACATTTGTTGGTGAAATCGGGCACAAGCATGCATTTCCTATGTTTAGTTGTTGAATTTGGTCTAGTACAAACTTCCGCAAACTATACTTGTAAAACTTTATTTTTCTATGTATTAGTAGATAGATCCACTCTTACCTACCTAAGTAAATTTAGATAAACTTTTTGTATGAGATGAACGTTACTTCTTAGAGACTGTTTCATGCCATGTAGCCCACTGGTGATGCTCGCTGTTCTTTTGAGTGTGTGGCTGACATTTTTCATTTACGTCCTCTGTTGTCATATTGGAGAATGAAATGTGTGAAATGCTCAAATGAATCCAAGGTCCATAGAGCTTAGTTAACTGACATTCATCTTTCAGGATAAAGCAAAACCTTGGAAAAACTGTTCAGATAACTCACCCTGACCAAGATTCGAACGAAAGAGCCTCCCTTTGTAGTTCAGGTATCTTTCTGACTAACTTGGGAACATGCTCTTTACATTGCAGTTTCCTCTGAGAAATGACATCAGTTTCTTGAAGAATGTTATTCTTGAGTTAATATGAAGTATCAGATTAGGTTTTTTGCACTTTCTTTTAGTGCTTCCCCCGCTTCAAAATGTTCATGTTCACTGAATCATCTTCTAAATTAATTATGAACCTATTACTAATTTCATCTATTAATCCATCTTTCTCCCAATAAAACTGTTCAATCTTTCCAACATGTTTATAAGCTCCCTGCCAGATTTGTTCGGATACTACCTACTACACTGTTAAACTACATTTTTACGTCACTATGATTAAATGATATGTCGTATTTTGGGACATCACCTTTTATCTGTGCTCATATAAGTTCTGTAGCATTAAGTAGTACTATAGTAGTAGTCGTATTAGAGCGACATCGTATATTTGCACTATGCGATCTATTTCATAAATTTTGATACCGTCTTTTTTCAGCTTTATTAGTTCGTATAGTACACCTTTGGTGGAATGCGGATCAAATTCAATATTTTGTCACGGAGTCATAACTGCTTTACTGATTTAAGTAATGATATCGGAGACTTGTTGATTTTAGTAGAATAAGATGCTTGCTTGTCTATTATTATAGCACTATTGGGGGGAAATGTTGTGTGACAACTGATTAATAAACCAATTTTTAAATACATAAAATATGAAGCTATTAACAGTGAAACAAACAAATATATATAAATATAATTTGTAACATAAAACTTCACTTATAAGAAATTATGGAAGTTTCTTATTAATTGATTAGGATTGCAATTTCGTGAAAAACAAATTTATTGTTTCTGATAAACACATAAGTGATGAATTAAATTTAAAGGGAGTCGATTAATGACACTAAACAATACTTTTAAATTTTTCCAGAACATGTTTCAGAGACTTTGCTTCTATCCTCAACTGGCCATCGAGTATTAATAAACCAGCTACAAATAGTTTCTGAGTTTAAAAAATTAACTTAGCATCCTTGGGTTAATAAACATTTTCAGAAAATGTTAGAGTTTGGTATAACTTTAATTACGCAAAATAGATATAGTATTAAAAGTTAACTGCATTTCTCTAAAAAAAGATAAAATTCCTAATAATAAAAAATCTGGTATTTATCTATTTAATTGTTTTGATTGTGGTAAAGTTTATATTGGAAAGACAACACGTAATTTGGAAACCAGAGTGAAAGAACATTTTCATAACATTAAGTATAAACAGACTGATAAATCGGCCATAGCAGATCATTTTTGGTTATTTAACCATGAAATAAATCCTGAAGTTAAATTATTAAAATAATTAAATGATAGATTTAATGGCTTGGGAAAAGATACTTAAAAAAATAAACATCACATAATGAATTTTGAAATATTGGCAGTTGATGCTGTTTTTAAATTTGTTTCATTTTCAGATTTTGGTAGTACTGACAAAAACATAGTGACATCTAGCAATTGTAACATTGACAATGAGGTTGTTTAAGGCTCGGGCTCAGGATGTGAATAAGTTTTTTACGAAATCACAATCCTAATCAATTAATAAGAGCATTTTCATCATTTCTTGTAAGTGAAGCTTTATGTTACAAATTATTATATTTGCATACAATTTTTAAATGTTTCACTATTCATTTTTCACCCACCTCTGCCTTTCATATGTGGGCATGAGGCTGACAGTAGGGTTGGCACGCCCTGATCCGATATGCCACTGTAGTGCCATGGGTTTATTAATTTCTTAATGATAGTTTTTGCTTGATTTTGTTTTAAAACTTGGAATAGGGAATGAAACCTGTCAAACTCTCCGCGTCGGCCTTTGCCTTTTGGGATCCATAGTGGAAATTCAAAATCATCCTCTTCATTTTTCCACATATTGTTTTTGTATAATTTATATTGATCCATGTTTCATCTAAGTAAATAATAGGGGCACCAGAAACCCCTACCCCTTTCATTTTTCTTAGAAATGCAAATCTTTTTGCACAATGTCTGGCTGTTCTGTTAGAAAGAATTGGTCTTTTCAGTGCAAGATATATAAAACGTTGTAAGGGAGGAAGAAATGGGAGAAAAGAGTAATGTGGTTGTTTTGGGGTGTGTAATTCTAATACTTATAATTGGAGGAGTAGAAATAAATCCTGGACCTCCGGTGGGGCAGGAAGTTTTGGAAAATTTTTTAACCCAATTGAGTACAATGGAGCAGCAGTTGAGTAATAAGATGGTTCGGATAGCAAACCTTCTGGCTGTATACAGCCAGCCAGCCAGCCAGCACCTAGTGGAGTGGAAGAAATTAGCAGAAGAAACTAAGGAAAGAGTTCAACATATGGCAAGAGAGATGGAAGGTTTGAAATCAAGAGTCCAAGTACTAGAAGAGAGAAGCAGAAGATTTAATCTGGTCTTTACAGGAGTAAAAGAAAGAAGAGGAATATGGCCTGTGGAGGAAGTGGAACTAATCCTCAGATAAATTAGAAATGGAGTTAAAAGGATGGGAAATAGTGGAAGCTTTTAGAGTGGGAAGAAAGATTGGAGAGAGGATGATAGTTGTGCAGTTTGCATCCATGCAGATAGTATATGTTATTTTAAAAAATGCAAAAATGCAAAAAAAAAAAAAAAAAAAAGGAGTAAAATATTCATTAACAAAGATTCAACCTATAGCCAAAGAGTAAAGAAAAGGAAGGTAATTCTACAAATGAAAGAAGCTAGCGCTAGAGGCAAGAGAGTCGTCATTAGGAATATGAAACTTTGAATAGATGGATGTCGGCAAAAGGGGCGTAACGGACACCGCGAGCACATTAGCAGAGAATTCAAGCAGGACGATAAGGCTAAGGCAGGATCCAGAATTAACGCCTCAGCAAAAAAATAAAATAAAAAAAAAACCGGGAGGAAGTCCAAAGTAGAGGGGAGAGAGCATGTGGATGTATGGAGAAGCGAGCTGCACAGCGACCAAGGTCAAACGAGAGAGCGGCATGTGTTGATGACGTCACGCGACAGAAGGTCACCGAAGGAGAGCGATGCCATTTTGTGCCAGTTGAAGGGAGAGGGGAGAGTGTACGTTACAGCATACAGCACAAAGAGCGTTACGCTGCAGCTTTTGATTCTTCTAGCGTAGTCAACACCACGTGGAAGCAATATGGTGATTGAAGGTGCCGGTGCTGGTCACTCTGTGTGCGAGGAAGTTGGTGGTGAAATAAAAGGGAAAGAATCGGGTATCCAGTTGAGAAGCCATAAAAGACCACAAATTTTTAGGTATAGAAGCGGTTCACAATAGAGCACTGAAGGAGGGGATAGGATTATGAGGCTGGGATGCTGGAATTGCGAGGTTTTGAAGAGGTCTTAAGTTTAGGTTATGTTTGGAGCTTTCTAAAAGCGGTGCAATTTTTAGCAGTAATGAAAAGGTGGATTCGTGATGACTTCAAAGTACAGGGATTTGAGTTTATAAGGAAGCAAGGATTGAAAGGGTAGGATGTCCGGGGGGGGGGGGGATTATTTTTAGCTCATGAGTGGGCCAATATTAAGGAAAGAAAGTCAAGAATGAATGGAATTTTGTTGGTAGTAATTTAAGAAATTTCATTTTTAGCAGTTGAATACAACCCACCAAGAAGCTCTGTTTCATAATCCTGATCTCTTCCATCAAATAGAGGGGGGGGGGGATGAATGGAATAAGGGAAAAATATCCAATGCTAGAATTTATGATGGTAGGGGATTTTAATTGAAGAACAGGGTGTTTGCAAGCAAGAGGAGGTGAAATTGAATTTAAGGGTTTTGAAAGAAGTAAAGACAGTGATAAATGAGGGGTTGAAGTTAATAGAACTTTGTGAGAACAATGATTTTATGATTTTGAATGGGTGTTGGGGAGAGGATACCCAGGATGAATGTATTCTGATGAATGCTAATGGGCAGAGTGTGGTGGATTATGGTTTGCGTGATGTGGGCTTGGGGGATATAGTGTGCAATTTTAAAGTGGTGAATGTAATAAGTAATAGTGCTCATTTTCCAACAGTTATGAAGTGCTAAAAGTGCAGATTAGGTGCGCAGTTATTTTGGTACGGAATGACATCACGAAAACAAGTTGTTGCCAACTGCGGCGCTCCGATATATGGGAAAACAGCGGAGCGTTGCCAACGCATTTTCTTTTATAAACTAGCGATACTGTATGTACGCAAATACAGAATAACGTTTCCAAACATTTTCTTTTTCTTATAAACTAGCGATAGTAATGGGATTAGTGCGCAGTAAGCTTTGTTTACTATTATAATTATAAACAACAATGACAATACAATAATAATAAAAATAAAAACTCTGGCAATGATCCACTGATCTTTACGTCAGTTTATTTGGGTATTCCAGTATCGCTGGTTTACTTTCGTAATGTCGACTATTTCAAAACTTTGTGCTAAATTCGTGTAACTTTTTAAACAATTAGATAAGTGGGAATATCAGAATATATAGTAATGATAACTGGCAATGATCCACTAATCTTTATTTGGTGTTATATTATTGCTGGTTTGCTTTCGTAATGTTGACTATTCCAAAAATTTGTGCTAGATTCATTTAAGTTTTTAAATAATAATAGTAGGAATATAATATATAATAATGATATTAACTCTGGCAATGATGCACTGATCTTTACATCGCGTATTACTGTATGGCTGGTTTGCTTGCGTAAAGTTGGTGTTTCCCGCGGTAGCATGCTCTGGAAGTTGGCAACGCCCGAGCTATGACGTCAGTGCCACGATATCCCATCGCACCTTGTCAGCACTAACATAGGTAATAAAGAAAGAGGTATTAATATAGCTAATGATGTATGCAGTGAAACTGGAAATTGAGAGTTTTAAATGGGATAATAGAGGAGGTTAATTTAGGAGTATTATTGACTCAGAAATGGGAGGGTTGTGCATCCATGGTATTAATGCAGTGGTGATAAGAGCACAATGTGGGGTATGCATTGAATATTTTGGATTTTATTTTAAGATGGGCTGGTGATAACATGAAGTTAACAAAGAAAAAGGTTGGTAGGAAATATGATTGGTTTGATGAGGATTGTAGGAATTTGAAAGGAGTATTAAAGAAAGCTGTAATTAAGTGGGGAGAGAGGAATGGGCAAGAAAAGAGGTCAATGGTTTTGGGCTTGTGAGTTCAGTATAGGGAGTACCGAAAGAGAAAAGTCAAAATGGTAGGCAGAAATGAAATGTAATGTGTAGTGTTTACGCCTGCTTTTACTACATACGGCACCGCAGGCGATGGCACTGATGATACATGAGATGAAGATGGAGCAATGGTGGAATGAGATGGCGGGGGAAACCTGAGATCCCGGAGAAAACCCGCCCCAGCGCCGTGTTGTCCACCACAAATCTCACTTTGCGGTCGCCTTGGATCGAACCCGGGCCGCCTTGGTGAGAGCCAAGCGGTCTAACCACTGAGCCACGGCATGGCCTGGTGGGCAGAGGAAGGAAAGGAAAATTAGTTCAGGTAAGGCTTGTCAGATTTGGGAGGTTATCAGAAGTTGCTCTCGAGGTCATGTGAGGTCATTACAAGTCGCATCAAGGGTTGAGCATTTTAAAAAGTTTGAGATTAAAGCAGAGATGTACAAATGGAGTTTTGGAAAATCAGTATATAGAGGAATTGGATATGCCATTTACAGAAGAGGGAGTGTTAAGACAAGTACGAAACTTTAAGAAAGGGAAAGCAGTGGGATGGGATAGGTTACCATCAGAATTATTCCATGAGTGGGTAGAGAATAAAGATAGGCATCAGTGTTTAACTAGATTGTTGAATGAAATTAGGGAGGGTAATGGTATACCGAAAAGCTGGCGAGTAGCTGTTATACAGGTAAATATGGATAATTTGAAAAGGTAAATATGAAAAGGTAATATGGATAATTCCAATAGTTACAGGGGGATTGCACTTTTGTCTAACTTTGGGAAAGTATTTACTGGTATCACTTCTGAGAGCATTCAAACCTGGTCAGAAATGCATAATTTAGTGTCTCCATATCAGTCAGGATTTAGAAACGGAAGGAGAACAATAGATAATGTTTTGATTTTGAACACAGTGGTGTATAAATATGTAAACAGAAGCGTGGCAGGCTATACACAATGTTTGTGGACTTCGAGAAAGTTATGATAGTATAATTAGAGAGGCATTATGGTATAAATTGTTAAAGATGGGATTAAGTATACAGATTGTGAGGACTTTAAAGGAATTGTATAGACAAAATTCATTTTGTATTAAAGTGCAGTTGGGAGAAGTTTCGGAGAAGATGGAACAAGATAGAGGCCTTCTGCAGGGTTGTAAATTGAGCCCTATATTGTTTTATTTATAGATGATGTGTTAGAGAGAGTGAAGGCAGTTAATAAGCATATGCCAATTATTACAAATAGAGAAATCTCAGGGCTGTTATATGCAGATGATCTGTTGGTGAATTCCTATACAGTTATTGGTCTAAGAAACTCGATAAATGAGATTGAAAGGTATTGTGATGAGTGGGGGCTTAAAGTGAACATTGATAAGCCCAAGATTTTTGTATTTATGGTAGCAAATTAAGAAAAGATGAGCAATGGCTATTTATAGGTAAGGAAATTCAAATTGTAGGAGATTTTATTTATTTGGGTATAAAGCTTAACAGCAAAGGAGGGTGGGAGAAGCATAAAGAAATGGCCTTGGCTAAATGAAAATTGGCCTTGAAGATGGTTAGTAAATGTTTGTACATAGCACCAACAGTAAATGTAACATGGTTGGAACATATGTATAAAGCTTTAGTAGAGTCAAGATGGATGTATGGTATTGAGATATGGGGTGCAGTGGAAGGTTGGAAAAAGATGGTTAGGATACTGTTTTGTAAGATGATCTTAAGAGTTCCATATAATTCAACCGGGGAAGGAGCTATGTTAGAATTATGCAAAGTGAGCGTACGAGGGTTGATTATGGAAAGAGTGTTAAAATATTGTTTTAGGATTAATTGCTTACTGCAGGGGCATATTCTGAAATATTGTTTAGATGTTCAGGAGAAGTGCATTCACCCAAAGAGCTGGATGGGCTCAATAAGACATCAGCTTATAGTTAATGGTATGGCGGATGCATGGTTAAGAAGAAAGAATATGATGGCAGGATTCTGGAGAGTAGTTAAGATGTCAATTGGAGGATATGGATAGACAAATTTTATGTGCCATGGTGGATAAAAGAACTTTATTAAAATGTTATAAAGAATTTGGAAGTAATGACGAAAAGAACATGTATATTGAGGAGTGTAGTAAGGAGCAAAGAGAAGGTATTGCATGGTTTAAACTAGGAGTCTGGAAATTGAAAGGTGTCTGTGCTATATTCAAAGGCAGGAGGATGCAATCCATATTTTATTAGAATATACAGATACAGACATATGGAGGAAAGAGTTAATCCAGAATAGATGGTTAAGACTGGCAAAATCATTAGTAATAAGAATATTCTGTAATCAATCCCAGATTTTTTGTTGTTGTAATTTACGTCCGTCCCATCGCTAAGTTATATCGGACGGTGAATGAATTGGGTGAAATGGTGCTCAAATGAGTCCAGGGTCCATGGAGCTTAGAGGTTACCCGACATTCGTCTTGAAGGATAAGGGAAACCCCCGGAAAAAACCTTATCCACGTAACTCACCCTGACCGAGATTCGAACTCGGAACCTCTTGAACGTGAGGCAGACATGCTACCATCTACGCTACCGAGGCGGGCCAATCCCAGATATGTAACTTAAGTAAGTTTTTGTTCAAAGTGAAGAAGAAATGGGTATGGTCAGTTAAGTGAATAGGAGTATGTGGTAGATAGTGGCCAAGTTTTATAATAGAGAGATCGGGTGTTAGGAAAGATGCATTGACTATCGGTTTTTTGTTGATTGTTAAGTAACAATTATTGTGTAATTGTGTAACAATTGTGCCCTGTAGGGGAGGGGATCTGTCCCCTTCAGCTGCTGTGGTGCGAGCGCTGTGGACCTCTAGCACTCATGGTACCTCTGATGTTACCAGAGGAACCTTGGGCCGTACATTCGAGCCCCTTCCTGAATGGTAGTTCGGATTGGGTTGGACTCGAGGGGGCAGTGGTTCTCCGGGTGGGGTTGAGGGAAGCCATTAATATTCCCGTGTACTATCCTGCATAGCTAGTAGAACGTGTGCTAGATCACCAAGCACTGGATATGACTGGCAAAGAGCCTGGGCTGAATGTCCAGTTATATCTAGGATTGTAACTTCTTGGCACTAATAAATAAAAAAATATACATTTTTGCACATATGATGAAATATATAGATAGGGACATCTGATGTAATTTGATGCAGTTATCTATACTGATGTGCATAAATTCATTGTTCAAACAATTTAAATGTAATGGCAGTTGGATGCAGTGTGGTTATCACAACTTGACATGCCTGGCCACATCTTTTCAAGTTTATACCATTTTAAAAAGTTATGTTGAAATACTTTAAAATACAATTGTTTACAAATTGTTATTAAACGAATTGCACGTGTAGCTTTTTATTGTTTAGAAGTACATATATTATGTTTTTCAAATGTGAAGAGTTCTGCGCTCTAGCTAATGAGATGCATTTTCAGGCTCAGCATTGTCACCTTGTTGCTCCAGGATTCTGCTAACCTTCAGTCGGTTACAACTTAGAAGTTTTGTTGGCCTCTTGACAGGGCACAACACCCTAAAGAGACACGTGCATTTGATTGGGTACAGTGATGAAGCTTAGTGCAGACTCCACATGCAGGAAGTATGGTGGAGAGGATGAGTCTTCTCTACATATTTTGTGTGAATGTGAAGCACTTGCTGCTGCACTTAGGCACTTTATTCTGGGCTCAGACAAACTGAGACCAGATGATATAAGGAGTGCTCATGCAAGACTTATCCTGTCCTTTTTGGAGTCCACGGGACTCGAATAAGCACTCCAGTAAGAGGGGCACAATCGGCCCAATATGGGGCCTATGTGCAAGGAACCTAAAGGGCTCAACCCATTTATTTTCATTCATTCATTCAAATATGCTACTGATTGCTGAGAAATAGGTTTTAAATATCCTACGAGTAGTGTTGCGAGCAGAATAATTTTAAAAAATAGTATAAAATTAACCAGTAAAGATACATGGACACAATTTTGTAGGTCATATTACTTAGAAACTGAACTCATCATGGGTTAAATGTGTTTTTAGACTAACTGGCACGTTGCTTGGGCATGTATGGAGCTAAATTTGAATTTACACTTGACTACCTTACAGGAAAACCTTTTCATTCCATGATCCTGCTTTCGTAACTCATATCAGTATAAGTAGTTTGGGGTTCTTCAGAATCTAATTCACTGAAAGATAGATCACTTAGTTTATTATCACTGTAGAAAATACTATCAAAAAGCATTTGTAAACTCGCATCATTAACACGCACTGCTCCCTTCACCATGTGACTTAATGATTTATACAATACTGTGAAACAGAGAAATAGTTTTTAGCAGAAAACCACCATGTGAAGTGCAAGGAAAAAATAGGTGACAAGCAGCACATTTTAGAGCCATCTGGTGCCTACCATTTGAACTGTGTGCATTTATGTGAAACAGCACACGTGTCTGAGTTGAGCTTATACAATTTAAATACCGCAAAGCATCATGAGAGTGCTGTTTGTCATACAATGTGAATGGATTACTATAGTGGAAAGTTGATTTTAATTTAACACAGGGTTTAATATGTTAAATTAAATATTGGTTGATGCAACTGGGTTTTGTTAATTTTATTGTTAAAGAAGGCTAACCTGGTTAATTTACAGTTTATGAAACTGGACCTGAAAATATTAATCAGTGATTTTATGTTTAATAGGGTAGTTGTTAGTTAATTTGTCAAGTTGAGCTTAAAACACTTTGCTAAAGCAGGATATTGTCACGACTGGTGGCGTACACATACAGAGACAGTGCAACGCGGAGATAAAGGGCTTGCCAAAACAGATAAAGTTAGATAATCAGAAGGTTTTAGTGCCGTCTTGTTCATTCTAGAAATACGAAAAGAGGTATATATAAGAAATTGCAACATGCCAGCGAGAGAGTGTAGTCGGAACTGAGTATCGTATGCCTGTAACTGTTTTGAATGTAAACTCTTTGTGTGTGTTGCAGAGGAACTGGAAGATTGTAATTGTGTATGTGACGTAATTTTGCCACTGTAAGGGTTGACCCAAGTGTATTTCTACGGAAATGAAGAACATTTTGAATTTCTGCAAATTGGACTTTTAATCTCACGAACCCACAAAGTCACAGTATGTACAAAAAGAGATAAAATCTGAAATGTTGATATGGGACTCTATTTGTTAAAATGTAATTAAGTTTTATTTTTGATATACCTTTTAGCACATATGATGAAACGTATAGATAGGGACATCTGATGTAATTTGATGCAGTTATCTATACTGATGTGCATAAATTCATTGTTCAAACAATTTAAATGTAATGGCAGTTGGATGCAGTGTGGTTATCGCAACTCGACATGCCTGGCCACATCTTTTCAAGTTTATACCATTTCAAAAGGTATTTTAAAATATGTTTAAATACAATTGTTTACAAATATTTATTAAACAAATTACATGTGCAGCTTTTTATTGTTTAGAAGTACATGTTTTTCAAATGGGAAGGGTACTGCGCTCTAGCTAATGAGATGTGTTTGCAGACTCAGCATTGTCACCTTGTTGCTCTTTTCTTATTTCCCTCTCTCTTGCAAACTATCCTATACCTGCTGCCACACATAAGGGAATGTAAACTAAAATTTTCTTATAGAATGGAAATAATGCAGTTAGAATTAAAATTTGAAACATGCCTTATGGAATTTCTTAAATGCTAGATGAGATCTGTTCAGAAACTTTGTCAACAAAATGTTTCTACGCTTGCCGTTTACTTATGGTCTCCTTCAAAATGCTCTTCTCCACAACTGATACACCGCTCCCAACGCCGTTTCCACTTCCGGAAGCAGTCATGGTACAGTCCTTTCTGGATCGTGTGGAGCACTATTTGCAAATTTTCTTTTATGTCGCCTATCTTTGCAAATCTTCATCCTTTCAGCGGGGTTTTCAACTTTGGAAATAAAAATAGTCAGCTGGGGAACATTTGGTCCTCATTTGTGTGATCCAAATGCTCTTCACAGATTGCGAGGTGGTGATCTTTCTGGTGTTTCAAGATCTTTGGGATGAACTTGGCATCAACACGATGCATTCCAAGATGCTGTGTCAGGATTTCATAACATAATTCAACTGAAATGTTACGTTCTGTAATCTCTTGGAGAGTCAGTCTTTGATTGGCATGCACAATTTTGTTGATGTTCCTGACATGAGTGTTGTCAGTAGATATTGAAGGACGTCTTGAACAAAGGTTATCTATAACTTCTGTCTGGCCATTTTTAAAACCGCATGAACCATTCATAACAATAAGTACAGCTTAAGCACTCATCATCGTAAGCTTCCTGCATCATTTAGTGTGTCTCAGTAAAGATTTTGTTGAGTTTCACGCAGAGTTTAATACAGACATGTTGCTCCTTAGCTCTGCCATCTCACAATTTGCAAACTGCAACACAACGTTCTACTTAACAGCACTGAACGATAACATGCAACAATGAAACTTTCTCAGCATTTACACTTCAAACACAGGCACATGCTGGGATGCCAACCACATTTCGCTCCAACACTCCATTTGAATAGGCCTTGTACACCCACAGTACACCCACACTCCTTTGCAATAAACAAGAAAAAAGTCTATGCAACTGTAAATGGCTCATTTGAATCAGTCATTTATGGTGAGCAATTTGTCATCACTTGTCTTCATCTGATTCCTGAAAATAGGTTCCAAAATTATCTCTTGCCGTATCTCTTTCAAAAAGTTGTGTTGTATATTTTTCTTTTCATGTTACCATGTCAATTTCTTCTGAATAAATCAGTAAACATCGGCCATTTTAAAACTTCTACTTTTTCTTGATACTTAAATGGAAGTACTTGTTGCAGCAACTGAAGTTTAGTTTCTGTTGCTAAAAATCCAAACCTCATTTTTGGGGTTAATATTTCTTTCTGTAGTTTGTGTTCGATAACCAAATGAAATAGCACATTAACTATCCCATTAATGCTTACAAATAATTTTAAAATCTAATAGTGAACATGAAAAATTCAATGCCATGGCCGGGATTTGAACCACAGATCTCCTGGTTTCCATCCAGTCACTCTTAACCTTTGAGCTACCATGGCCAGCGTGCCATCCTGACATTAAATTCTCCATTTGACTCATATATTGACTCTATTCATGTTGACTATCTATTAAAAACCTTAGCCTATATACGGCTAGTGTGGAGAAATGACTAATTTCCATCAATTAACTAAAATTTAAGAATCTGTTTAGAAACCATTATTTAAGTGAATCAGTTGTCACCTCATGGTAGTAGTTTTGGAGAGAGAAAATCATTTATTTTCAGGTAGGAATCCTGTGTTAGCAGATCCTACATGACAAATCATAAGCCTATTGCCATTTCCTATGATTACATTTAGGCCAAATCCTTTTTTGACGAGTCTAGCCAGATTGACTTTTGCAAAGTAGTTTTTATTTACCCATGTCTCGTCTGAATAAAATAAAGGTCTACTATCCCCAGAATTTCCAATTTTGTACATTCTGGAAATGCAAGATACAAACAATGCTTATGTGAACCTGTAGGGTAAATCACAGATCACAAACACTATCTTAATCATGTCACCACTCACATTCTGCTGCTAACTGCATTCTACAGGCTAACAGGAAAGTGCACTGTTCGTTCTCTCTCAACAACAAAAGCCTTGCTTTGTTCAAAATAATTCTCATAGCACACCATGTCATTAACTTAAACTCTAGTTCCGAATGTACATACACATAAACACAAGTAATAATGGCCATTACAGTGCTTATGTCATGATGGGTATGTTTATTCATTTGATTATGAAAACTGTCTCGCCAAAAATACGTAGTTTTTACAAATGTATCACAAACATTAATACCTTCCTTCCCTGTTCATTGTTTTTAAAGAACTTTAAATATTTTTAGCACAAAAAATATTTAATAGAGACATATTCACTGGGCGCAATTCACACTCCACTAAGGGGAATGCAATCTGACAATACAGAACTCCTGATTGATAGCCTGTCTGGTAGTGTTTAAGGACAGATATTATTCCATTTGAAAGCTATAGTGGAAGTTGCACTGTTTCATGCTTCATTTATAACCATTTTCTAACTTTTGCATATGTTTAACGTATAATATAGTGCCGACTTCATTTTGATTTAACACAGCTTTAACACGTTAAGTTTAACATTGTTTGATGTAACAGAGTTTCATTAATTTCGTTGTTAAAGAAGGTTATCCTGTGTTAATTAACCTTGTTTATGAAACTCGGCTTGAAGTTTGTTAATCATTGTGATTTCTTCTTAATAGGGTGATAGTTATTCAATTTGTCAGGTTGAGCTTAAAACACACCTTGCTAAAGCAGGTTATGTACTAAAAGGGACATACCATAAGATCTGAGATGAATGATACTGGACTCTTGATATTTGCTATTCTAAGTTCTATTATTTTTTATATACTTTATGCCACATATGATGAAATATATAGATAGGGACATCTGATGTGATTTGATGCAGTTATCTATACTGATGTGCATAAATTCATTGTTCAAACAATTTAAATGTAATGGCAGTTGGATGCAGTGTGGTTATCGCAACTCGACATGCCTGGCCACATCTTTTCAAGTTTATACCATTTCAAAAGCTATTTTGAAATACCTTTAAATACAATTGTTTACACATTTTTATTAAATGAGTTACATGTGCAACTTTTTATTGTTTAAAAGTAGATATATTATGTTTTCCAAATGGGAAAAGTTCTGCGCTCTTGCTAATGAGATGCGCTTGCAGGCTGAGCATTGTCACCTCGTTACCACAGCTCTTTTCTTATTTCCCTCTCTCTGGGAAACTATCATATACGTGCTGCCACATATAAGGGAATGTAAACTAAAATTTTTTTATAGTAGTGTAATAATGCAGTTAGAATTAAAATTTGTAATGTGCATTATAGCACATCTTAAATGCTATAGGAGGTCTGTTCATAAAGTTCTGGAACTTGGTCAACAAAATGTTTCTACTGATCACACAGAAAATGAAGCTAGTCACAGTGAAGCAACAAATATTAAATAAAAATATTTGTAAAAGAATCTTCACTTAACTTAAGAAGTTGATGTTATTACTTCTTTATAAAATCGATTTCAAAAGCATCTTGCTTCCATCATCAGTTAATACCCATTTGGATTTCCTTAACTACGGAGTTGGGTATTAACTGATGATGGAAGCAAGATGCTTTTGAAATCGATTTTATAAAGAAGTAATAACATCAACTTCTTGAGTTAAGTGAAGATTTTTTTACAAATATTTTTATTTGTTTAAAATGTTTCTATGCTTACCTTTTACTTATTGTGCATGGTCTTCTTTGAAATTCTCTTCTCTACAACTAATACACTGCTCCGAATGCCGTTTCCCCGGTAGCAGTCTTGGTACACCCTTTTCTGGATCGCGTGAAGTGCTATTTGCAAATGTCCTTTTATCTCATCTATCTTTGCAAATCTTCGTCCTTTCAGTGGTGTTCTCAACTTTGGAAATAAAAATAGTCTGGAGGGGAACATTTGGTCCTCATTTGCGTGATCCAAAAGCTCTTCACAGATTGTGAGATGATCTTTCTGGTCTTGACTAAAGAACTGTGGGATGAACTTGGCAGCATCACAATGCATTCCAAGATTCTGTGTCAGGATTTCATAACATGATCCCATTGAAATGTTACGTTCTTCTGCAATTTCTCGGAAAGTCAGTCTTCGATTGGCACACAATTTCGTTGACGTTCCTGACATGAGTGTTGTCAGCAGACGAAGGACAATTTGAGCGGTCATTCAGCGTGGCCATTTTTAAAACCATGTGAACCATTCATAACGCCAAGTACAGCTTAAGCACTCATCACCATAGGCTTCCTGTATCATTTAGTGTGTCTCAGTAAAGGTCGTCTTGAGTTTCACGCAGAATTTAATGCAGATGCAATGCTCCTTAACTTAGCCATCTCACAATTCGCAAACTGTGCGACATGACGTTCTACTCAATAGCACTGAACAATAACTAACAAACATACAATGAAACTTTCTCAGCATTTATACTTCAAACACAGGTGAGTGCCGGGATGCCAACCACATTTCTCTGCAACACTCCATTGATGCGAAATTACAAATGTTCCATAACTTTCTGAACAGACTTTGTACACCCACAATTCATGTATTAACACACTCCTTTGTGATAAACAAAAAATAAAAGTAATGGAACTGTAAATGGCTCACCTGAATCAATCATTATTTATATCGAGCAATTTCTCATCACTGTCTTCATCATCTGAGTCTTGGAAATAGGTTCCAAAATTAACCTCTTGCCCTATCTCTTTCAAAAAGTTGTGTTGTATATTTTTCTTTTCATGTTGCCATGTCAATTTCTTCTTAATAAATCAGTAAACACCATACAGTTTAAATGTTCTACTTTTTCTTGATAGTTAAATGGTACTTGTTGCAGTAACTCAAGTTTAGTTTCAGTTGCCAAAAATCCAAACCTCATTTTTGGGGTTAATATTTCTTTCTGTAGTTTGTGTTCGATAACCAAATGAAATGGGCCATTGACATCATATTAATGCTTTGCTGTTCTAAATAATTTAAGAATCTGTTCAGAAACCATTCTTTAAACGAATCAGTTGTCACCTCATGGTTGAGTAGTTTTGGAGAGAGAAAATAATTTATTTTCAGGTAGGAATCCTGTGTTAGCAGATCCTACATGAAATCACAAGCCTATTGCCATTTACAATGGTTGCATTTAGGCCAAATCCGTTTTTGATAAGTCTTGCCAGATTGACTTTTGAGAAGTAGTTTTTATTTACCCATGTCTCATCTGTCTACTATCACCAGAATTTCTAATGTACATTTTGCGAATGCAAGGTACAAACAATGCTTATTTGAACTTATAGGGTAAATCACAGATCACCAAACAGCATCTCCATTACAAATCAACAGTATCTTAAACATGTCACCACTCACATTCTGCTGCTAACAGCATTCTACAGGCTAACGGGAAAGTGCAGTGTTCATTCTCTGAACAACAAAAGCCTTGGCTTGTTCAAAATAATTCTTTTAGCACACCATGACAAAATTAAATTCTAGTTCCAAAGGATTACAAGTATGTACACATATAAACACAAGTAATCACCATGTAACTTAATGAGATATACAATAATGTGACACAGGGACACATTTTTTGGCAGGAAAACACCATGTGAAATGCAAGGAAAACATAGGTATCAAGCAGCGCATTTTAGAGCCATCTATTGCCTACCATTTGAACTGTGTGCATTTATGTGAAACAGCGCACATGTCTGAATTGAGCTTATACAATTTAAATACCACAAAGCATCATGAGAGTGCTGTTTGTCATACAATGTGAATGGATTAATATAGTGGGAAGTGATTTTAATTTAACACAGGGTTTAATATATTAAATTAAATATTGGTTGATGCAACTGGGTTTTGTTAATTTTATTGTTAAAGAAGGCTAACCTGGTTAATTTACAGTTTATGAAACTGGACCTGAAGATATTAATCAGTGATTTCTTGTTTAATAGGATAGTTAATTTGTCAAGTTGAGCTTAAAACACACTTTCCAAAATCAGGCTATTGTTGTGACTGGCAGCATATGCACACAGAGACAGTGCAGTACGGCGATAAGGCACAGATAGTGCAGTGTGGAGATAAAGAACTTGCCGAAACAAATAAAGTTAGATAACTCAAAGATTCTAGTGCCATCTTGTTAATTTCAGAAGAGAGGTATATATAAGAAATCGTGACATGCCAGCAGGAGAGCCGAAATGGAAATTGATAATTGAGCACATGCAGGTGTGTTATGAGTGTGAACTCTTTGTTGTGGTCAACGACCTTGGAAGATTGTATTCATGTATGTTTTACGTAATTCTGCTTCTGTAGGGGTTGACCAAAGTGTGTTTCTATGGAAATAAAAAGCTTTTTGGAATTTCTGCAATTGGGCTTTTAATTTCACGAACCCACAAAGTTACAATATGTACAAAAAGAGATATACCATAAAATCTGAGATGGTGAATACTGGACTCTTGATATTTGTTAAAATGGAATTAAGTTTTATTTT
The DNA here is from genome assembly GCA_030765055.1 of Mantis religiosa. Classification (NCBI taxonomy): domain Eukaryota; kingdom Metazoa; phylum Arthropoda; class Insecta; order Mantodea; family Mantidae; genus Mantis; species Mantis religiosa. The sequence continues at coordinate 18,975,761 of CM060954.1, forward strand.
TGATGTACCTTTTAGCACACATGATGAAATATATAGATAGGGACATCTGATGTGATTTGATGCAGTTATCTATACTGATGTGCATAAATTCATTGTTCAAACAATTTAATGTAATGGCAGCTGGATGCAGTGTGGTTATCGCAACTTGACATGCCTGGCCACATCTTTTCAAGTGTATACCATTTAAAAAGCTATTTTGAAATACCTTTAAATACAATTGTTTACAAATGTTTATTAAATGAATTACATGTGCAGTTTTTTATGGTTTAGAAGTACAATATTATGTTTTTCAAATGGGAAGAGTGCTGCGCTGTAGCTAATGAGATGCATTTGCAGACTCAGCATTGTTACCTTGTTGCTCTTTTCTTATTTCCCTCTCTCTTGCAAACTATCCTATACCTGCTGCCACACAAAAGGGAATGTAAACTAAAATTTTCTTATAGTAATGTAATAATGCAGTTAGAATTACAATTTGAAATGTGCATTATAGAATTTCTTAAATGCTATACTATAAATCACTGATTTCTTCTGTAATGGGATAGTTGTTGGTTTATTTGTCAAGTTGAGCTTAAAACACACTTTGCTAAAGCTGGATATGTCCAAGAAGAGATGTACCAAAAAATCTCAGATGGTTAATACTGAACTCTCTATATTTGTTAAAATGGAATTAAGTTTTATTTTTGATATACCTTTTAGCACACATGATGAAACGTATAGATAGGGACATCTGATGTGATTTGATGCAGTTATCTATACTGATGTGCACAATTTCATTGTTTAAACAATTTAAACGTAATGACAGTTGGATGCAATGTGGTTATCGCAACTTCACATGCCTGGCCATATCTTTTCAATTGTAATCATTTCAAAAGGTTTTATTCACAAAGTTTATTAAATGGGTTACATGTACAGCTTTTTATTGGTTAGAAGGACACTTAGAAGCTGCACATGCTCCAGAGTAACTGCAAAATAGGAATGAACATAAGGCGTGGCTAGGCGTATGCTAACTAGCCAGTGAGGTGAGTGCGATGTTGGTCAGTTCAACATGTGGACTGACCCACTTTGCCAAACCCTACAGCTAATTTCTTTGCATGCTCAGAAGATACTGAGTGCAAACTTGCATTTCAAAGTTAGTAAAGAGGTTGCCCAGCAAGCCTAGTACAAGGTTCGTAGTATTGACTATGAGATAACTCGTAAGATTTTGCATAGACATGCTAGAAATATTAACTTTCATGAGTATTCGTTTTTCAAATAGCTGTCAGTTAAAGAAGTTCACAAACATATAAATTTCGCTCAGAGTCTAGAATTAATGCCATATGAGTGCTCATTTTGTGACAAACATTGTTAAAGAAGGCAAGAAGTTCACTAAATTAGAAGTTCCCATATTTAGGTCTTCTGGGAAACATCGAGCAGTGAAAAATGTGCTACCAACATATGCTATTCTCAAAAGTGTCTTTTATGAGGAACAACTTTTGCTTTATAAGACAAGGGTGAATATCCAACTGCTGAGAATCGTCCGCATACAACTGTGTTTTGAAAGTGAACTCTTTTGTTTGTGGTCAGCGACTCTGAGCATTGTATTGATGTATGTTACATAATTCTGCTACTGTAAGGGTTGATCAAAGTGTATTTCTATGGGAATAAAGAACATTTTGAATTTCTGCAACTTGGGCTTTTAATTCTATGAACTCATAAAGTCACAATACTTAAAACTAAAAATCTTGCCCAGGCTACTTTCTGTGATCTCAGTGAAGTGTTCAATTGTGTAGAGCATACTCATTTATTAAACTAAAATTCTACAGTATAAATGACACTGCTCTAAAGCTCTTTGAAACATACTTAGCTAATTGTAAGAAAAATGTGTGTATTGGAAGAGAGAAATACAAAATGGAGCTAAAATGTGGGTTCCCACAGGGCTCTTTACTTGGGCTATTATAATTTTTATTAATGATCTACTTGCCTTCCTCTTTAACTGCTCACGCAGTACTTTGTGCAGATGCCATTTTCCTTAACACAAGCACTGATTATCAAAGCCTTAAAACAATTTTAGAAGATACCTTAACTTGTGCTAGCACATGGTTTAGAGCCAACGGCTTCTTTCTAAATATTAGTAAAACTCAACAACTTATACTACACATATCTTTAAAGAAATTGATGAAAATTCCTTGTTTTGTTGGTTACAATTTGGTTTTTATTACAAATAATTATATTTGTGTAGTATTTGTTGCTTCACTGTGTAACGAAAATACTTAGCTGTGTATTTGAGGTTGGTTAAATCCCACGTTGCATAGACAATATGTATCGAATTTATGCAGTTCCCTGATGTTCTGGAAGTATTACCTCGTCCATGGCTGCTCTGATGTTCGCATAAGATTTTTTCCCAGGACGGATCGCGGATGTAAAGAAGATGGTGGATTTTTAAATGAAACACTAAGGCTCGTGCAGATCATAGATTAATAAGAATGAGAATAGAAAGGAAGTCAATGAGTTGAGAGAGATGATCCAAAAAACTAGGTTATGTCAGGAAAATGTTAAGCAGGAGATAAAGGTAGAAGTACATAATGCATTGGAAATATTTAAGAGTCAACAGGAGGAAATCTTGAAAAATCAGTCAGTAAATGTAGAGGAATTAGATAGTAAGTTGGAAAAGAGATTGGATGTGATTCTGAAATGCTCTTACAACAAGAAGGGTTAAAGTCACAGATTAAAGAAATGCAGGAAAAATTGGATAAAGAAAAAGATAATTTAGGAAACTTGACCCAAGTTGTAATAGCACAAGCTAATAAAATAAATGATATGCAAAGTGTAGCAAAAAGCAAAAGTAATAATGATTGTGACTTATCATGTAATTCAGTTGATAATTCATGTTATGATGAAGTAGTGAGTTAGTTGATTCGGTGGGTCCTGATAATGATGTTAATTATCACAGAAATACACACACTGTGCCTACATACACATTTTTACAATTTAGGTCATAATGAATGCATGAATTATTCATTAAATGATATTAGTCCACCAACTTTTGACGAAGAGGTAGGCGATAATCCAAAAGTTTCCTTAAGAGAATTGGAGGAATATTTTCATATAAAGAAAATTCCCTCAGAGTTTAGAATGATGATCGTCAAATTGTAAAATGGACGCTATCGTCAAAAGTTGTTATAGTATAATTGTAATTGTGCTACGAGTAACAATTATCAATTTATAGTGAAAATCTTTAATTATCAAGTGTTTAAAAGTCAAATTATCAATAAATCGAAAAGATTATTCAAAAGTAATTCGATAAAATAGTGTTTCATTTAAAAATCCACCATCTTCTTTACATCCGCGACCCGTCCTGGAAAAAAGAATCTTATGCGAACATCAGAGCAGCCGTGGACGAGGTAATACTTCCAGAACATCAGGGAACTGCATAAATTCGATACATATTGTCTACGCAACATGGGATTTAACCAACCTCAAATACACAGCTATGTATTTTCATTACAACTGTTACTAGCTGTTATTACTGTTTATGTAATCAACAACTTATATTTAATTTGCGTGAGATCTCGGTAGAAAATTGTTCAACAGTAGTTAAATGTTTAGGGGTCATTGTGGACAAGCTCTCATGGGCACCACAAATTAACCATATAATAGCTAAACTCCCCAGTGTTATACATCTAATTAGGAATTTTAAAAACCATGTACCTGAGCCATACATACGATCTGCATATTTTGCCGGCTTCTATAGCATGGTGGTAGCATGTGCCTCACATTTAAGAGGTCCTGAGTTCAAATCTCAGTCCGGATGAGTTACCTGGATAAGGTTTTTCTGGGGTTTTACCTTATCCTAAAAGACAAATGTTGGGTAACTCTAAGCTCAATGGACCCTGGGGGCTCATTTGAACATCATTTCACCCATTTCATCCATCGTGCCATATGACGTAACGTTGGAGGACGTAAAATGCAACAACAAAAAAACCCTGCATATTTTGCTTTTTGTTTTTTTTTTCCCATAGTATAATCTTGTACGGGGGAGCAGCAGTCATGTCATTAATATCCTACTATTACAGAAAAAGATAATTTGTATTATTGCAGATTCAGAAAAAACTGCACACTGTATACCTCTATTAATACAATTTAAAGTAATGACTATAGTTAACCTATACATTCATACTGCACTCACTTATGTAAAAGATAAATACATCAGATTACTCCACATATGACTAGTATACTAACTACCAACTTAACCTACCATCTCATAGGCATTGAAAAACATTCAATAGCTTTGAAGTATTAAGCATTAAACTGTATAATATTTTACAAATAGAATTATTGGCTTGTAGATTTAAAAGTAGATTATATGAGTGGTTACTATTCAGTACATGAATATTTTGAGAGCAATAAATAAAGCTACTTGTTACTGTTATGGTAATATTTGTGCTAAATTATTATTTTTGGATACAACCTGATATTACTGTATTGTCGTGAATCCATTATTACGACTGGTGGTGTATGCACTAAAAGAGTTCAGCGCAGAGTGATAACAGGCAGATAGCACAGTGTAGAGACAAAGAGCCTGCAAAAACAGATTAAGATAGCCTGGAGATAAAAGACTTGCCGACACAGATAGTCAGATGTCTAGAACGTTCATGTTTTATCTGGTGATGTGTTAAGAGAACATTCTGTAGCAGTCTGGAATCATGAATGGTGGTGTATAAAAAACAAAGTCACAGTATTAAGCTTTTAATTTTTGTAGTTATTCCTGAACTTAAGCTTAAATGGTCAAAATATGTTGTGATATTTGTGTAAAATTTTATATAATTGTAAGACTGCTACTTTATATATTCATTATAGTATTGTTTTGTACGAGGGCTATCCAGAAAGTAGATTACGTTTTCGTCTGTTTCTGCTAGGGGCGGGGCTAGTGCGGCCATCTTGGGGTCAGAGCGTTGCGCAGCTCAGTCGGCATCTAGCCGTGCTAGTGAGAGGTTCGTGCTGTGCTCCGTTCAGATACTGTGACGGTTTGAAATGTCTGCGTTAATTGAAAATCCCGCGAGGTGCGTGCAGTAATAAGGTTTCTGACTGCAAAAAACTGTAAACCGATAGAAATCTATCGGCAGCTTTGTGAAGTGTATGGGGACAACATTATCACTGAAGGTGGAGTGCGTCAGTGGGTCATCAGATTTAAAAATGGCCGAACCAATGTTCACGACGAAGATCGAAGTGGGAGACCCAGCATAGTGACTGCCGAACTTGTCGAAAAAGTCAATGCTAAAGTCCGTGAAAATCGAAGGTTCACAATAACGGAACTTTCTTTGAGTTTTCCACAAACTTCGCGAAGTTTGTTGCACGAAATCATCAGCGAAAAGCTTGGTTACCACAAGTTTTGTGCAAGATGGATTCCAAAAATCTTGACATAGGACCACAAAAATCAGCGAATGGCTGCAGCGTTGAACTTTTTGGACGTTTACCATAAGGATGGTGACTCTTTACTCGATCGCATCGTTACTGGTGACGAAACATGGGTGAAACATGTGAAATGTGAAACGAAATTGCAATCAATGCAGTGGGGGCACACAAGTTCTCCCCAAAAACCCAAGAAATGCATGCAAACAATGTCGGCAAGGAAGATGATGGCGACTGTTTTTTGGGACAGAAAAGGTGTGATTTTGGTGGACTTCCTGGAAAGAGGCACTACAATAAGTTCTCAAAGGTATTGCCAAACTCTCCAAAAACTCAGAAGAGCCATTCAAAGCAAGCGCAGAGGAATGTTGAGCTCTAAGATCTTGTTGATTCACGACAACGCCCGGCCCCACACGGCAAATGTCACTCGTGAAGTTCTTGAATCTTTTAAGTGGGAGTTGTTTCCTCATCCGCCGTACAGTCCCGACCTGGCACCGAGCGACTTCCACCTATTCCCAGCAATGAAGAAGTGGCTGGCTATGCAGCGTTTTGATGACAACGCGCAGCTGCAAGAAGAGGTAACGAAGTGGTTGAAGGCGCAGGCGGCCGAATTTTTCGACGAAGGAATTTCCAAGCTCGTACATCGCTACGATAAATGCCTTAATTTGAATGGTGACTATGTCGAAAAGTAGTATTTGAGTGTGGCTTTCATCTGTACATAATAAAATTTGTTTCCTATACTTTGTTTACTTTTTATTCCAAAACGTAATCTACTTTCTGGATAGCCCTCGTATATAACCTGTAACGGCAGTGGTAGAAAATAGAACGTTACATGGATCAGAGGTATGGGGAGTAGATGAGGCTTGGAGAGACACTGATAGAGTGCATAGATCCTTTTGTAAATATATATTGGGATTACCGATAGCATCAGCTAATGGGGCAGACATTTGTCAAGGGCAATGAAATATTTATACAGAATCACAGCTTAGAAGATGGCAATATTATTAAAGTGTTTTCATATTCAAAGAAGTAACTGGGGAGGGTCTTGGGACATAAAATGAATGACGTGTTGAAGCAGATAGGTAGGTATAGGTCATTCTTGGATAAATGCAGAGTATGGGTATAGAGGCTTCTGGAAAGTATTAGAGGATATTGACAGACAAGATATTTTTGCCAATACAAGTGACAAAATCTCACTGAGGTGATATAAAGAAATAAAAACTACCTGGCGGATAGTAAGTTAGAGCGAGAAGGTTTTTGCTTGGGCGAGGACAGGAGTGAGAAACTTGACAGGTATAGGTCGAGAAAGAGCTAGATAAAGGTCCATTGTGTGGAGAAGAGAATGCAGACTTCTATTGTATATTGTAGTCAAACAAAGATATGGAGGGAGCAGATCTTGCTACATAAATGGGACAATTTGGGGGGTGAAGTAGTAATTAGAAAAATTTTGTCAGTAAAAGGGGAAACGAACAGGAGAAATATAGGAAATTATTTAGGGAAAGTTAAAGAGAGATGGCTAAGAACAATTAAGAGAAAAATGTAGAGTAGGATAGGTGCAATGGCAAATGCGTAAAAAGGAGTAGAGGGCCTCCAATACACGAACCTAGGGTTAGGTGTATGGGGACTGAATTATTATTCAATGGCAAGCAACATGGTAGGGTTTTGTCCAAGAAGGTTCATACTGGACTTTTGATATTTGTTAAAATACAATATAAATTCTGTTACTTTTCATATACTTTTTGGAACACATGATGAAACTTAGATAGGGACATCTGAGTGATTTGATGCAGTTATCTATACTGATGTGTAGATTCACTGTTTAGCAATTTAAATGTATTGGTAAATATTAATCTTGATAATTTGTTTTCAGTGCAACATGAATGCATTCCGCAAGCAGTACTTGGTATGGATATTTTATGTCAAGCTAAATCTGGAATGGGCAAAACTGCTGTGTTTGTGCTAGCTACGTTACAGCAGTTGGAACCTACAGAAAATCAAGTGTATGTGCTGGTAATGTGCCATACACGAGAACTTGCATTCCAAATAAGCAAGGAGTATGAACGCTTCTCCAAATATATGCCACAGACTAAAGTAAGTGGACTTAAAATTTTGTCAGATAGAAGATATTGTAATGTTTAACTGTTTCTGTAGTTATGTACAATATGAAGCTATTAACAGTGAAGCAAACAAATATATATAAATATAATAATATGTAACTTAAAACTTCACTTATCTGATAAGTAATGATGATAATTCTTATAAATTCTCCAGGATCGCAATTTCATGTATATTTATATACATCTCCAGCTATCGTCATCGTTACTAAACATAGTGCCCGATTTCACCAACAGATGTTAAAATCGACGTTAACAAATGTAACGTAACAGTTGTCACAGCGCTAAAACTAATGTTAAATTTCTTGCATTTCACCAACCTGTTTTCTTAAAATGTTAACAAACCTGTGTTAACGCCAAGAAACTTGTAAATATCACAGCTATAGAAGGCTATGGATCATTTTCTGAACATACTCCGATGCGTTTTTGTTTTCATTTTTGTCTGCACAAATGGCGGATGAACAAAATCATAAATAAAGCTGAGAGACAAATTTCTCAACAACGGAGAAAGAATTGTTAATTGAAATGGTGACGAAGTGTAAGGATATCGTGGAAAATAAGAGGACGGATGTGGTGAATGTAAAAGAGAAAGATGTCGCGGGGAAAATATTGGGAACGAATTTAATTCAAATGCATGTGACACTACAAGCACCAAACAACTTGTCAGAATTACGTAAATTTAAAACGAGGTGCGAAGAACAAGTGCCTTAAGCGTTTCAAGACGGGAGGTGAACAATATATTAGCCATATAATTCAGTGAATTATAAAATCAAAAAGTTATTAATACTTGAAGCAAAGGCGAGATCGGCATATTCCTTTCGATGTATATTCTAACTCATTATTACGTAAATTTAAAACAAGGTTCGAAGAAGGACAAATGACTTAAACGTTTCAAGACGGCAGGTGGACAGTGTATTATCCACATAATTCAGTGAGTTATAAAATCGCAAGGTTACTGATACTTGAAGCTAAGGCGAGATAGTCATATTCCTTTCGATGCATCTTCTAACTCAGTATTACGTAAATTTAAAACGAGGAGCGAAGAAGGGCAAGTGACTTGAACGTTTCAAGATGGGAGGTGGACAATGTATTATCCACATAATTCAGTGGATTATAAAATCGCAAAGTTATTAATACTTGAAGCAAAGGCGAGATCGCCATATTGCTTTCGATGCATGTTCTAACCTCTCTTGTTCTTTCGCAGTAAGTTTCACAGCAAAATGTTTCGACAGTCTATACCTCCGTTAAACAGTTTTCTTCGGATAGTTCCTCAAAATCATTTATCCTCATAGGCCATACTCTATTATGAATGCCATTTAGACGGTCTTAAATATAGCAAATTGACATCAACAGCTGTGTTCATGCTCACCATCTTAACTATTTACAATTGTTAAGGACTTAACATTAGAAATTCGGCGTGTTAGTTTAACATGAGATTTAACACTTGTGTTACGCTAACACTTGTTGGTGAAATGCAATTTTTGTTTTAACTATTGCTAAACTCGTGTTAAGTCTTAACATTTGTTGGTGAAATCGGGCATAGATGTTCATATGTTCTTAGTACTACCAAAATCTGAAAATAAAACAAATTTAAAAACAGAATCGACTGCCAGTATTTCAAAATTCATTACGCGATGTTTGTATTTTTAAAATATCTTTTCCCAAACCATTAAATCTATCAGACCATTTAATTGTTTTAATTTTATAATTCACTGAATTATGTGGATAATACACTGACCACCTCCTGTCTTGAAGTGTTCAAGTAACTTGTAACTTGTCCTATGCTCCTCATTTTAAATTTACGTAATACGACGAAGTTCTTTGGTGCTTATAGTAGTGACACATACATTTGAATTAAATTCATTTCCAATATTTACCCACGTGACATCTTTCTCTTTTACATTCACTGCATCCATCCTCTTATTTTCCACAACATACTTGCGCTTTGTCACCAGTTCAATTAACAATTCTTTCTCCATCGATGAGAAATTTGTCTTATGGGCTTTTGTTTACGATTTTGTTCACCTGCCATTTTTTCAGCTGTGTGCAGATGAAAATGGAAACAAAAGTGCATCGCAGTACGTTAGGAAATCATACAACTCATCCATAGCCTGCTACAGCTCTAATATTTACAAGTTTCTTGGCGTTAACATTTTCAGAAAACAGATTGGTGAAATGTAAGAAATTTAACAGTAGTATTAGCACTGTGACAATTGTTACGTTACATTTGTTAACCTTGATTTTAACATCTGTTGGTGAAATTGGGCATTAATAGGAGAACTTTAAAATAATATTTTGTAGAGCAAATGAGTGGTCCTGTGTTTGTAATCTCTAGATTCAAACAAGCTTGCATAATTGACTAAATTTTGATATAACTTTGCAGGTAGGGGTGTTCTTTGGTGGTCTTCCAATTCAAAAGGATGAAGAAGTTCTGAAAAGCAGCTGTCCACATATTGTTGTTGGTACTCCTGGACGGATTTTAGCACTTGTTCGTGCTAAAAAGCTAAACTTGAAACATCTGAAACACTTCATTTTAGATGAATGCGACAAGATGCTTGAACTTCTAGGTGAGTTACTGCCTATTCACTAGTTACAATTTAGAATGTTTTAAAATTCCATTTTCATTTTCTAGTTAATGTTCAGCATCATAGGATTTTATTTGAAAGTATGAGATAGAGTGAAATCCTGTTAGTAAATTACTTATTTAAATGTTTTCCTGATAAATTATATCAAATCAAATTCCTGTCCTATATATGTTAAATGCCATAAATTGCTATTAAGCACATTTACTCCTTCCTACTTTAGTAGCAAATTTTGACGGCATTCTTTTATTTCGGTCAATCTTTGTACATTTGTCAGTCCTGTTGTTAAAGTGCTCATGGTCGTTAGAACGTATGTCTAGCGTTCCACCGCGTAGAGGGTCGCAGGTTTGAGTCCCGCCATGGGCATGGGTGTTTATGTGTATAGTGTATGTGTGTGAAACTGCAGAAAACATTGGTAATTAAACGGAAACAATAAAAAACAGTTAAATAAGGAAAAGAAAAATAGATATCTATATACATAGATATATATTTTTTAATTTCTTAAAAAAAAAAGTGCATGAATGCTAAGAGTATTTTTAGTGAAAAGTTAATTTACAAATTAACAGAAAATGATGTTGCATTAATTTCTTTTGAAAGCAAGGAAAAAATATTTGTGAAGTCTCATTTTGCAGGGCTCTAAATACTCTTCCAATGTAAGATATCACTTGTGATGTCACATGAATGACAAGATAGCTGCTCACATATGAACTATACGATTGAAAATTTCACATAGAATCTAAAACATATATTGGCAATCAAAAATAATAACTCCTAGACATTGCTTGAATTTTACTTTAATCTCCAAAGGAGCCATGTCAGGCAAACGACCTTTGAAACCACTTAGAAAATGTCTCAATCCAAGCTTCTTTAGAGATGTCACTTAGAGCACTGTTGTACACTGCAATAGCCTCTTCACCAGATGAAAAAATCTGCCCTCATAGGTTTTCATTTGTCTTTGTGAACAGGAGAAAGTCACATGGGGCCAGGTCTGGTGAATAGGGTGGGTGAGGTAATACTCTCACTTTCTCTTTCTCCAGGAAGCCCATGGTTCTGGCAGCCATGCGTGCTGAGGCATTGTGATGCAGATGCCCACTCTTCCTCTTGGGATACTTTGACCTCCATGTTGCAAAGACTTTCAGCAGACACTGAGTTACATACCACTCTGCAGTGACTGTACGGTGTGTGTCCAAGGTCACAGAGGTGAGATGACTGATCTTGAATAAAGTGGCCTCCATCTTCTGTACAGAGCTCCGAGTTTTCGTGGGTGGTTCTCAACCTGGAAAGCACCATACTGATGACTGCCTCTTGATTTTAGAGTTTCAATGGTACACCCATGTTTCATCCTCTGTGACATATTGTAAGTCTTTGGACCGTCCTTGGTCAAATTTTTCAATCATAAATTTACACCAATCCACTCTTGCGTTCTTTTGGGCTTCTGTCAGGGTATGTGGCACCCAACGCACACATCTCTTGGTTAGGCCTAAATAATCATGAACAATGGTCTGTGCTGCAGTTGACCCAATATTTAGGGTCCCTTCAATATTGCAAAATGTGAGATGAGGATCCTCTTGGATCATTTTGGGTCACTGCCGTTGCGGGGCGACCAGGACGAGGTTCATCTTCAAGAAACTCCCTGCCACTTGAAAATTTACGGAACCGATTTCCAACAGTGGCCCTAGATGGGGCACGCTCACCAAAAAAACGTAGTACTAGTGAAGAGTGGCATTCTTCTGCATTTAACTTCTTTTTGTAGTCATAAATCATTGCTCAGAAATCACAGTGTGACAGATTCATCTTGCACTGTGTCTGACTCACCACTTTGTCTTCACTCACTGTCCACGGATGACCCTGTGTTGGGGGGACCGAAACACGTATGCTCCAAGGTCAAAAAACATTGCTCTTTCAAACTACAATAATGTCATGGTTGTCAGATTTAAAAAATTTACTTACCATCCATGGGCCTATGATAAATTCAAAAAAGTCTCCAAAAAACAAAACATTCAACTAGCACCAGTCAACCATTACTCCTTAACCCTTTCACTGATATGGACGTCATATGACGCCCAAGTTAAAATGCCCCAAACCGATATGGACATGTATAGACGTCCTACGCATACATGTACGAGGGCCGTTCACAAAGTAACCTCCGGTTGATTACAAAAAATTCACCAAGTTAAATAAAAATATTTTAATGTATACATCTTTGCACTATTTTTCTACATAGTCTCCATAACGATTGAGGCACTTATCGTATATGTTCACAAGCCTTGAAATTCCTTCTGCATAAAAATCACCCGCTTGTGCCTGGAGCCAGCCTGTGACCGCATCTTTGAACTTACGGTAACCCAATCTTGCTGTCACTATCTTGTACAAAAGAGTCTTAGAAATGTGTGCAAAATCAGTAGACAACTCCGACATTGTGAAATGTCGGTTTTCACGAACTTTTGCATCAACTGTCTGAACGAGTTTATCCGTCACCAATGATGGTCTATCACTCCTCTCTTCATCATTAACGTTTTCTCGTCCACTTTTAAATAAACGTACCCATTCACGGACCACTCCTTCACTCATAACTCTTGGTCCGTACATGGCACAAAGCTCACGATGAATAGCTGCTGCAGAATATCCTTTGGCTGTAAAAAACCTTATAACAGCATGCACTTCACATTTGGCGGGGTTTTCTATTGCAGCACACATTTCAAATGGCCACAAACACTAAACCAGCGCAGATACGACGTTCACTCGACCACGGCTTGATGCCGACTGACCTGCTGAGTGCGTGAATGCACAGATGGCGTCGCTACTCCCCCTACTACCTGCACTGTGACCGATCAGAGGTTACTTTCTGAACGGCCCTCGTATTTAATGCTCATTTAATACCACTTATTTTAATCTTCCTATTTTACAATAGATTTAAATTAGTTCTATAAGGAATGTAAACGTACCCTTAAAATTATTAATTTTTAGATGAGTCGTATTTATTACACATCTGCTTCACTTTCTTAAAGTGAAGCAGATGTGTAATAAGTATGACTCATCTAAAAATTAATAATTTTTCGCTTCACTGTGGTGTTCCAATACAGCTAAATCTTGATGTACCCTTAAATATTAATTTTTAGATGAGTCGTATTTATTACACATCTGCTTCACTTTCGTACCTATTTTGAGAACATGTTTCACAAATCATTGTTTGCATCTTCGGCTCTTATGTGACTAAAGCTTGATCCAGTGGTGTGGGTAATTAAAAAATCATCCAGTGGATGATTTGCGAAACATGTCCTCAAAATAGGTACGAAAGTGAAGCAGATGTGTAATAAATACGACTCATCTAAAAATTAATAACTATTTTGCTTCACTGTGGTGTGCAGGTTCACACCAAATAATATTGGTTTCCTTGCGAACTTCTTTTTCACAACACACTAGACATTTTCGAAATGGTTGCGACTTTTTTGGTTGTGGGTGGTATCCTTTTAGGAAAGTGTCTCAAGTATGAGGATTGATGTGAATTTCTTACCCCCCTCTCCATATAAAGAGGCCTCTGAGTATTATAATACTCAGTTAGGTTACGAGGTATTTATATGCGCAAGTACAGGTAGGTGAATGTTTTGCATGAATTTACAGCTCTGAAAATTTCTAAACAATTGTGCATGGTTACATCTAGTACTCACCGAGGTCTACTTCCCATAAGCCCCAGCCCCGTAGGACCGGGGTTACATCTAGTGGTATAAAAATACTTTTTTACCATTTAACTGTTTTTCGTAAAGAGGGATAGCTAGTAATAGCTGATTCACATCACCCATATTTGACCCGCCATTTCCCCCAAACAATAGAGTAGCTAACATGCCATCTGTAGACCAGTACACGTCACTGCTACCTATATCCTAAACATCTTCACAATCGCACAACAAATCTTCCAAATTTTTTACAGTAATATCAGAAGCCTGTATACGTCATACGCAAGGTAATTTATTTGCTACATTACGAGGATAAGCCATGGTTATCAATGAAATTTAACAATTTCAAATGTGCCGTTCATTTAGCTCTTGATAGCTCTAAGAAATCACTCTGAACACAGAGAGAGTATAAATAACTAAAATACTGAGCGGAAACAGCTGCATAATGCTACCAGAAACCTTAGTTGAGAAACACTAATAACAAACAGATGCTGACAGGGAGTTTTCTTTCCAGTGTGTGTGTGTGTGTGTGTAACGCAAAATATTCTCGTATTATTATTTCTTGGTATAGCATAAACTAAAAGCTAAAACCTTGAACCGGAGAAGTCGCTTGTAGAGCTCTACATACATACATTCGTTCTTATACACACACAAAAAAAATGATTCAAATATTAGGCGCGTTTGGCTCAAAGAATGGCTTTTGCTACAGTGAAACAAGGTAGTGAAATTTCAACGATTTATTAATGTAGTCTACTTTTTTGTTACTGTAGATGTATACTGCCTTTAATGGGTTTTAAACCAGTTTTTGTTTTGTTTAAATAACTAATAAATACGGAAGATATGGAATTGTATTTGATGCATTTTTACAGAATTTAATAATTTAAATGTCTTGTTCTGTTTATTGGGTATCCGTTTCCGGCCCCTGAAGGGTTTAAATGGCCATCAGTGAAGCGGTTAAAAAACCTAATTTGCTCAAACATCAAAGATGCCATTCCATTCTAACAAAAAGTCTGGTATATATCAAATTGAATGCTGTGACTGTAGTCAAATTTATATTGGAAAAACCAAAAGAAATTTAGAAACAAGAGCAAAGGAACACTTTAGGACCATAAAATATAAACAATTAGTAAAATCAGCAGTTGCCACGCATTTTTGGGAAAAAAACCACAACATAAATCCAGAACTAAAACTACTAAAACATACATCAGGAAAACAAGAACTGTCCACAGGGGAACAAATCTTCATTTCAAAAAATAGGAACAAAGTATTCAATTTCGACATCCCCCAGAAAGATTTGTTCAAGTTCCTCGAACTGCCACCAGAGGAGACCTATGACAAAATATCGCCAGCTACACCACTGAGAACTAGTCGATGTCCGGTTGACGATGGTGGCAAAGTCTCTGAAACATGTTCCGGGAAAATTTAAAAATGTTGTTTAGTGTCATTAATCGACTCCCTTTAAATTTAATTTATTACAACACTGTTTCCAACACTTCCGAGAAAGGAATTGTAGAAGTAGATTAGCAAATAGGCCTTTGAATATATGTTTTAACAAAAAGAAATTAAGTTTGTGTACCACACCAGGAATTAAGAGTAAGATGTTTCATTTAGTAGAGATTTAGAATATTAATGTCTTTGATATTCAAATTCAGTGACCAGTAATTAATGCTTTGTTGTAGATATGAGGCGGGATGTCCAAGAGATCTTCCGCAACACACCACATGGGAAGCAAGTGATGATGTTCAGCGCAACTTTGAGCAAGGAGATACGGCCTGTCTGCAAGAAATTCATGCAAGATGTAATTCCTCTCCACTATATACCATTTATTACGTAATTAAAGGATTACTTATCGCTTCGAGTCCCAAAGCATCAGCAAAGTAATTGGGAATTCATGAAATATGCATGGATAGATGATTCATTGCAGTTCCTGCTTACCAGAAGTCATATTGTCCTAGCCCTTCCTTTGCTCCGTTAATGAAAGAGCTTGAAAAAGTTGCTTCTTTTTCATGCTGAAAGCAAGTCCTTGATTCCACCCCATCTTGTTTTATCCTCATCTTGATGTTGCCTCGGTAGTTGGTTTAAAAGGGAAAGTTGGGAATTGGAATTGTTCGTATTTCTTTGGAAAAGAAGATAAGAAGAACATGAAGAAAGAAGACCTCAAGAGAGAAGCCTCAAGATTCAAGAGCAGAGGGAAGGGGGTTTGCATAATTTATTGCCATAGGCAGGATCATGTCTTTACAAAGGCTGCAATCTTGAAATTAGTTAGAAAATGGTGTACAACTTCATCAGGGTGGAGCTGTGATAACTTCTATGCAACCCCTATAATGTGAGGCACATTGCTGGGATTTGTGGAGGTTCCTCCATCAACCATATGAACTGCTTGCGAGTGTCTGGTAACTGCTCTACTGGCTTATAAGATTTTTGTCCTAACCTTTTTCCTTTATATCCACTGAGTAAAGTTACTGCAGTTTAAAAAAGCAATTTTCTTGTTGAAAATAAATCCTTTGGTTCCAATCCTTCTTTGTTCTATCCTATCTTGGTGTTAACACTGTAGTTAGTTGAAAGGGAAATTAGAATTGTTTATTAGGGGTTTTATTGGGGAGAGAAGAAAAGAACAGCATGAAGAAAGAAGATCTCAAGAAAGAAGTTTCAAGATTCAAGGGAAGGGGGTGGGGTGCCATGATTCTTTCCATAGGCAGATTCATGTTTGGGCAAAGGCTGCGGTCTTGAAATTGTCTAGAAAGTGTGTTGTGTTGGTGTGCATCCTCATCAGGGTGAAGCTGGTGATAACGTCGCCGCAACCCTCTGGTGTGAGACATCTTGCTTGGATTTTTGGAGGACTCCTCCCATTCATCAACCATATGTATACAGCTTCTTGCCTGCGTCTGGTAACTGATACAAAGTTTATAGTTGAAATAGAAATTATTTTTAAAATGTGGATTTAATTGTAGAAGAAAGATACTTTAAAATTTAATTCTTAAAGGATTAAGTTTATCATTATACCATTTTAACATCAAAATTTTTAAGAGGTTTGGTATATATTTTGGAAATTGAAAAGAAAAAAGTTCTAATAAACAAAATGCTGAGGGTCCTTAATTCTGTTACCTAACAAACTTGTAGCCCAGCATTAATTATTTTCACTTTTAGAAATTATAGATTGAATCTTGAGTGCAAATCTTACAAAAGTTCTTAGAATTTTTATCATTGATTGGTTTTGAAATGATTCATCGTTTTATTTGCTGTTACAAAAGCAGTGTCTTTGATTATGTTGCAGATAGCATCTATGAATGGAGAATGTACCATTATGACAAATTGCAATGCAAATTCAAGACGTATATTGTCCTGTTTGTTTTTTATATGTATAAATTATGTTGCTGCTTTGTGATCCTCAGCCAATGGAGGTGTACGTGGATGATGAGGCCAAGTTGACACTTCATGGTTTACAGCAGCACTATGTGAAGCTGAAGGAGAATGAGAAGAACAAAAAGCTATTTGAGTTGCTTGACGTTTTAGAATTTAATCAGGTAAGGTTTCCTATGTATAAAATATGTACAGAAGAGCAATTGTATAGTATGGTTTAATAGCCATTTAGCTTTGAGAGCCAGTGCCCAGAGCGCAGAAAATCTAATTTATTTATGTTGATCAGGTAAGATTATTGCTGTTTATGTTCATTATTGCCAATCTAGGCCAGCTTTGTAAATCATAAGTGCTCAATTTTCTTAAATATAGCATAGGATGTGACTGCCTCATTCTTTTTCTTTTGGGAGATAGGGAAACAAGTGCTGAATTGCATTGTAGTAATTTTGCATGAGCACCCGGAGACACTCTATAATGTTTTAAGTAACCGAAGGTGACCTCTATTATTTGTAGGTGGTGATATTTGTAAAATCTGTACAGAGATGTATGGCTTTAGCACAACTTCTCATTGAGCAGAATTTCCCTGCTATTGCAATCCACCGTGGAATGGGTCAGGAAGAAAGACTATCGAGGTACCAGCAATTTAAGGATTTCCAAAAGGTAAGACACAAGCGTATCAAAGCAGTTCAGTAAATAATTCTTTTCCTTGCATCTTTAGACAAACCCAGATGTGGCAAATGCTCAAAGCTAGAAAGAATTTGAGATTTTCCTTATTCTTTATTTATGGGTGCTCTTTAACTGCTTTTAAGTTTTCTTTTCCACCAACCCTGTCACTTTGACCATCCTTGTAAACTTGATTTGAAAAAAGGCTTAATCATGCACAGGGGCATCACAGATCCTCACTTGCAAGATATAAATTGTAGTTTTGAAGTCTTAAAGTGTTGGTACAGCAGAATGTAAGACACCTTTTTATGCCTTTTTGGAATTTTGATAACTAATTACACTTAAATTATTTTCAGCGCATTTTGGTGGCCACAAATCTTTTTGGACGTGGCATGGATATTGAGAGAGTCAATATTGTATTCAACTATGATATGCCCGAGGATTCTGATACATATCTTCACAGGGTAGCACGAGCTGGTAGATTTGGTACCAAGGTAAGTGTTGCAGGAATTTGGTTAATCCTGAAGAATCCAAATAACATACTGAATTTTTAAAATCTGTTTTCCACGCCATTGTTAAAGTCATTGGCTAAACTGTTTAATGCTTTTGCTTATTTGTCATAATTAGAATATTGCATTCCAACAGCAGGGATGTGTTAGATGAGGTGTATGATGCTATGTTAAGTGAAAAAGATGTGATTTGCAACCTTTCATCCCAGAATGTTAACAAAAGGTTTGCTTCCAAATTGGGTCTCTACAGTGTGATTTTTAAAAGAAGATACATGTAGGTCATCTATTTCTCCATGTGTGGTGCTGCACTGTTGCCTAGAACTAAGTTATGCATACTCCCTTCTTAACCCTCTCAACACACAAAATATAAACAAGCATTCAAGGTTATCACATCTCAACAAAAACATGCATATTTAATCTGTATTAGCCTACTTTAAGAACAAAAATAAGTTGTTCAGGCATTCAATGCGTTGTAGCATTTTTACACGTGTGCGTTCTTTTAAATAATTTTTGCACTTTGTAACTGATAATGCATACTTACTGTTATTGTTGCTGTGCATTGTAAGTTGACATTCCCGCTCTAGTTCGGTAAGTAATTTCTCTATACCAACACATATAGGCGATGCACGTTCTAAAATCTAACATTTATCTTCACTTATATTTATTAATATTTTAGTTAACATCTTAACTACTAAAATTCGATTGATACAAATACACATAGTGCAAAACATGGTATGCAATACACATGTGGTAAGCACATAATGCAATCTTGGAAATTAAAACACTTGACGCAAGCACCTTGTTTTTTCAAACCTTTTCTCATTCCGTATAAAGTGTTCACCACATTAGTATTGCAATGTACTATTATTAACAACTTTGTCAATTGCCATGTTCTTATCAATGCCACCGATATGCTGGAATTTTGACCCACATGAATTCTTTTACTACAAGCATATCTACTTACATGAGACTGTCGCTTTTGGATAAAAGGAATAAGCTGTTCATTGATAAGGAGCAAACTCTCGTCTTCTGTTCAAGGAATTCCCTAAGAGAACAGACAAATTCTTTAGCTTGATATGCAATGTAACACCCCACCCGTAAGCTGATCTTTGCCTTGGGCCATGAATCCTCTGTCTACCTCTAATCCTACCGCCACTTGCTTCCATAACATACTTTAATTTTGTTTTCACAAAGTAGGCTAACAATATACAATGCAACTGAACACTCAAGCAAAAAAGAAGCTACTAAAGGAAACCACAACCCTCTCAGCTACAGAAACTAATATGATTTTCAAAAAATCACTTACCATCCATGGGCCTATGATAAATTCAAAAAAGTCTTCAAAAAACAAAACATTCAGCTAGCACCAGTCAACCATTTCTCCTTAAAAAACCTAATTTGCTCAAACATCAAAGATGCCATTCCATCTAACAAAAAATCTGGTATATATCAAATTGAATGCAATGACTGTAGTCAAATTTATATTGGAAAAACAAAAAGAAATTTAGAAACAAGAGCAAAGGAACACTTTAGAAACATAAAATATAAACAATTAGAAAAATCAGCAGTTGCCACACATTTTTGGGAAAAAAACCACAACATAAATCCAGAACCAAAACTACTAAAACATACATCAGGAAAACAAGAACTATCCACATGGGAACAAATCTTCATTTCAAAAAATAGGAGCAAAGTATTCAATTTCGACATCCCCCAGAAAGATTTGTTCAGCAAGTTCCTTGAACCGCCACCAGAGGAGACCTGTGACAAAATATCGTCAACTACACCAACGAGAACCAGTCGAGAGCCGGCTGATGATAGAGGCAAAGCCTCAGAAACATGTTCCGGAAAAATTTAAAAGTGTTGTTTAGTGTCTTTAATCGACTCTCTTTAAAGTTAATAACTCGAGCAAACTCTTGTTTCCTGCACAAAAGTAGCTATAACTGACCTGAGGAGCATGTGATACACCAGTGTAACCAATTTGGCCACCTTAGTTTACGTTTCCATAGCTTCCCTTGCCTGATGACCTTCACTTATCTTTTAAAAATGAGTTTGTAGCTGCAAATATTTGAGGTTTATTAATCCTCTTGATTGGCCAAGTCATCTTATCACTTGTACTAATAAGTGAAAGTTTTTCTAGCTTAAGAGAATTAGCTCACAGTTTCAAAAAAGTTTAATGTTTATAATTACTTCTAATAATTTAGCATTTAAGAGCAACACTTTTTAATCCTTATGTCCAGCAAAAAATGTTCGAGGCTGAAACTCGTGGCAACAAAACCTGCTGGTTACCATGAATAGTGGTGCAGGTAACTTACGTAATTGTAGAGCCATTCATTGACAACCTCAGCACCAATACCCCATACATATTACCTTGCAGATGGTATTAAAACTGTTCATTTGTTCACTGTGTCACAATGTTACAAGTAAACTACCTTTACTGTTTGTGAAAAATTTGTCCCTATCATTGACTAAATAAACTTTGTAAGTGTAAGGTGTGTTTCAGTGATTTGTGAATGTTGATCTTGTACCATCACAATGAGGAACGAAACCATATATGATGGAAGTTTACTAAGAACTCATGTGTCATGTCGGGAGTGTGATGATGTCTTTCATCCCGCTAAAAATATCTCAGATACAAGATTTTTTCATGTAGGTGAGGACATAAGTTCTCAAAATTTGTGTCAAAGGGTACTTGGTTCGAGAACTCCTGGTTATCACCTGCCCAAGTATTGTTTAGACACAGCTATGCCTATGCATTCTCATACGAATAAACTGTTATCCATTGTTCCATTGAAGAGACAGATATAAACCACAGAACAATATTTAATAGGTGCAGCTATTGTTGGGAGGTATGCTTATCCTCAATGGACAATAAATACATAAACAGGGGCATGCCGTTCAGATTGACAGATACAAAATTGCAAGGAGGAGGTACCATTGCAGCTGCATCATGGAAGGAAGCTGGCTTCTAAGGCTTATCAGCATTGCACTAATGAAGTACAGATAGTATGCCTCAATAATGAAAGAGGTGGCGCCACCCTTTATAGTTTAATTGAGGTGCATGTAGAGTTCACTAGCACAATCCACACCATCTGCTAGGGTGTCTTAATGGCTGGAAGTTTTGCAGCCCACCTAATTGTATCGGGTTGTCTCATTAATTCGTTCAATTCTTGTTACGTGTTTACGACTAAGAACTCCTGAGAACACTGTATGCCTCCATTACTTTTACGTCAAAGAAGTTGCCTGACAATATGGGGTTTGTTTACAAATACAATAATTGAAAAGAATGCTATGAACACAAACCACAGCGACCTCACTGCCAAAGGTAAATAGGTCAACTTATGTAAGAATTGGTAGCCACACAACAGTACGAGTTTGTGGATGCAACAGTGTGAAGTTGTAACATGTGATTGTTAATATGGAAGGCGAGAAGGAACATTTTCGACATTTAATGCTGTTTTATTACCTTAAAGGTAAAACTGCCTCACAAATTCAACGGAAAATTTGTACTGTTTACGGAGAAGATGCAGTGACGAATCGGGTATGTCAAAAATGGTTTACTCGACTTCGAGCTGGGAACTTCTCTGTGAAAGACAAGCCTCGTTCTGGACGACCTGTGGTTACGGATGAGGAAAGGGTAAAGGACATGATCACGAACAACCCCAGAATAACAACTCGGGAGGTAGGTTAGGAACTAAACTTCTCATGCAACTGTAGCCAGGCACCTAAAGAAACTTGCTTACGTAAATCTTCGGGATGTATGGGTTCCGCACGAACTGAGTGAACAAAATTAAGTCCAGCGCGTTTCCATCTGTGACGCATTGATAAGATGCAATGAAACTGCCCCTTTTCTGAAACAGCTGGTTACAGCAGACAAAAAGTGGATTCTGTACAACAACATCCGAAAGAGAAAGTCATGGTGTAAGAAAGGGGAACCACCACTCTCAATTCCTAAACCAGGGCTTCATCCTGAGAAGATTATGCTGTGCATTTGGTGGTACTGGAAAGGGATTATTTATTACGAATTTCTTCCTCCTGGGGAGACCGTCAATTCAGAGAAATGCTGTTCTCAGTTGGACCGTCTGAAGGTTGCCCTAGGAGAGAAAAGGCCAGAATCAGTATCTAATGGTGGAGTCGTCTTTTATCAAGACAATGCCAAACCACACGCTTCTATGGTAACTCGTCAGAAATTACGGTATTGCGACTGAGATGTGTTACCTCACCCGCCTTATTCTCCAGACATTGCCCCATCCGACTATCATTTATACCGATCTCTGCAAAACTTCCTTAGTGGCAAACGCCTTACTTCCTAGGAGGATTGTAGACTCGCCGTAGAAGAGTTCATCAACCAGAAAACTGCAAGATTTTGGAAAAATGGAATTGATAAGCTTCCTGAGAAATTGAGATATGTTATTGATAATAATGGTGCATACTGCACAAAATAAAGTTTCTTTTGAAAAGTTCATTGCCTTGTATACTTTTGATGACCTTGCGTATGTAAACAGATTACCCATAGATAATTAGGCAACTTCGTTGCCGTAGTTGTGATGCGGGCATACAGTGCAGGCGTTCTTAGTCGTAAACAAGTAACAAGAATCGAACGAATTTTTGAGACAAACCAATAAATCATAGCCTGCATTTCGTGAATCCAAGAACAAATGTTCGCGCTGACAATCTCTCCGCCATCAATCAAGGGATGTTGTTTTGACACAATCAAGTGGTTGTACATTTAGTGCAGTACCTATGGCACCAAGACTGCAAAAACAGAAAAACCGATTCATTTCAAGAAGTGATCAAAGACATCAGAATATTAGCCCTGTAATTTACATCAGCTTAGTTTAGATAATAATTTAATAATAATTTAGCAACACAACTTTTTCTGCTAGACATCAGCTCATGTGTAGTAAGTAAATTTGGTCTTAGATTTTATTTGTTTTATTTGAAATGAATTGATGTATATTTTAAGTTTGGAAGTTAGAAAAAGAAATTTGCAGAATGTAATGGAAAGAAGAGTTTAATCATTAACCTATTAGTGCCACCTGTTCCAACTGTGCTTGGCTGAGTAGGAGTGCTTGTACTTAGAAAATTTGTCAAAAAGTGATGTAAACAAAACCCTTTCCGAAACATGCCAAGTGAGTAAAATAAGCTTTTCACAAGTTATAAGCAATAATGACTAAAACTTTGCTTCACATTGATAATACACAGTAAAACCCCCTCAATTACGCTCCTGAATTTAATGCTATCCTATTTATTACACCCTGTCTGTTAGGTCCCTGGACATTTCACATCATTTAACCCTGTTTAACATCTGTAAATCCTGCTATTAGGGCTGTTTTTGGGATGAGCAAATAATAAAATAAAATACCTATACCTTATATTATTTGCTAATTTTAGGTTTTAAAAGTATTACAGAAAAAAGTTTGTATGAGTTTACTGAGAGGTCATTGCAATTCAAGCGTTTTACCTGGAAAAACCCTTCAGTCTGCTTATTTTGTACCTTTTCGTGAAGAATTTACTCTTTGAAAAGGCTTGCCTTCAGTGTGCTTCCTTAACCTTTCTTTGAATTTTGTGCACCGTGTAACGAGTTGCTCAGACACAAAATGTTGAAGCCTAAATTGTTCTCTGTAAGCTAGAAATTACAAATTCTGCACAATCTGTTGGAATTCCCTCATCTAGTCTACAAACAATGGTAAACAAAGCAGCTGTTACCATTGCAGCGATTGGTGATTATAAGAAGCATTAAGTATGAGGACTTTTAAAGAAATTCTTATGATCCAATAGAATGTTGTTTCTGGGCTTGAAGACCGTGGTCTAGACGATAAAAAAATATCTAACATTTCGCCCGTAGCTCCATCGGGCAGCATCAGAGATTCAGTCCTGGCTGTTCACAACTAGACTAGGACTGAATCTCTGAAGATGCTCGACGGAGCTACAGGCAAAATGTTAGGTATTTTTTCGTCTAGACCATGGCCTTCAAGCCCGGAAACAACATTCTATTGGATTAACGCCGGCTGTGAAAGTTTAAACATTTACATTAAATTCTTATGAATGGATTCATGAGTTTTATGATGCTTCATTGCCATTAAATAGTCAAATCTTAATGAGGAAGGGTACAAAAAATTGTGGATATAGATATTTCTGTGTCCAGTGGTTGGCATGGTAGATTTAAGCAAAGACATAGCATAGTATATTAGCAAATCGAATCAGTATCGATTAGTGACAGTGATGTGAATGAAAATGTAGTAATTTATATGAGTATACTATAGTCAGCAATTCCAGAATTTTTCCATAAGAAATAATCTCTTGTTCATTTTCAAGCGTACTCCATGATCTTAGAAATGAAATTTATTATGCTGTGTTTCGTATAGAAATAAAGTTATTTTAAATATCAGATGAAATGAAATTTTTCTGGACATTTTCACTCCAATGGTGCACTGTATGCACGAAGCATGATACTGAATCATTCTGTTATACAAAAGTCTTGTTCCCCTACCTACTCCACATAGGGAGTCAACAAAATACAAACGAAAATTAAAAAATTAATTATACTCTAAGTTATGATTGGTAAAAGAGCCATGTCTGAATGCTAGTCATATTTGCCTTTATAAATATAGCTTGGCTTTAATACTGTGACTTTGTGGGTTTGTAGAATTAAAAATCCAAGTTGCAGAAATTAAAAATGCACTTTATTTCCATAGAAACACACTTTGGTCAACCCTTACAGTAGCAGAATTACGTAACATACACAAATACAATCTTCCAAGGTCGCCGTCCACTAACAAAAGAGCTCACTTTCAAAACACAGCTGTACACACACAGTTCCGATTACGACTACTGGCAAATCTGGCTTCCTTATATACCTCTACTTATATTTCTAGACATTTGTGGAATGTTCTGTAAGACGGCACCAGACGAAACAGAAACCTTCTAGTCATCTAACTTTATCTGTTTCGGCAATCCTTTTATCTCTGCACTGCATTATCTGTCCCTTATCTCTGTGCTATCTGTCCCTTTGTATGTGCTGGCTTCCAGTCGCAACAATGGGTTTGCGACAATACATTAAAAATAGAGGGTGACAAAATGGCATTGTCAAATTCCCTTTGGTCACTTTGTGATTGAACACATTGATAATGGAATGATTTGTTGTTGCTATTGCTTAAGCTTTTACAAGATAAACATAACCCATGGCATAACGGCCCGAAGTGGATCTGAGCCTGCCATTCTGGCTGCTGGCCGTGCATCCATATACACAAGGCAAAGGTGGGCAATCATCCAACCAATATGGGGAGAGATGGTCAGCATCTCAGCACTCCCAGCCAAAAAGTTGGCTTTCTAGACCCAGGTTCACTACCTAGGGTAGCTCCTTAATTTCCTCATGATGCTAAGTGGGCACACTAGTCCTATACCTGGGACTTAAAATCTGCACACTGCAGAAGTGGGATCGATCCCGTGCGCTTTCCGTGGCAGGGAACCAAAGCACAACGTTCTAGCCCACTACGTCACGGCACAGGTCTCTTAGGAGATAAGCTTTTGAAATTTCATTTTGACTGAGTATAGTAACAATTACATTACATGCATGTCATTTACATCCAAACTTACCCAGATTAAATTATCTTTAATTGTATCCTGAATTTGTTATACTGTTCTTTTGTAAATTAAAGAAGTATAATCGTTGCAAGGAGTAGATTCATATAATATTGCTTCTTTTGTGTGTTTCTTTTTTTTAAAAAAAAAAAAACTAATTTAGAATGTTCTAATTTTAGTGGAATACTATGTGTATGTTGTGTATAAGATTGGGCAAAAAGTAGTGAATTGGACTACTTTTATTTGGATGTAACTACAAATGTAAATGCTTGGGTTACCTGCAAGCATTTGACTACTCATTTAAACTGACCTACCTTATGCTTAAGTATGAGTTCATCGGGTTATTCATTCATTGATTTTTGTAAAGTTTACTTAATACTTGATAACACATTCGTGTTTAACACACTTGCAGGAAGGAAAAGTCCTAGTTTTTTTATTCAGGTAATGCAGACAAGTGATAGTCAAATATAAACCCTATCATTAGTAATGGTTTTTTCTCAACTGAGTATGATAGATCTCTTTTTTTATTACTCATCATTTCAGTACGTCTTGGTATTATTGGTAGTCAACGAAATCAGGAAGCACTCATGGTGTAAGATTCAGAATGTGTATTCCATACAAATTAGAAACAGAATACATGTTCTTCAGAAGAGTCTGGTTGAGAATAAAGATGCACCTGTAATCCAGAAATCCATGATCCAGTTATAACTGGAAATAAAATTGATTACTGAAAGTACAGATGTATGTCATTAGTGAAAGCTTTAATGGGTATTGTATGGATTTTGAATAATAGGTATTACCTATTAAATTCTAATCACTAGACTTTATGTACTAAATGTCTTTTTTCAATACTAAAATAGATGAAAGATAAACATTGTTATGCAGTATTTTTTTTTTTTTAATTTACGTCCTCTGTTGAGTCATATCGGATGATGAATGGATGAAATGATGCTCAAATGAGCCCAGGGTCCATAGAGCTGAGAATTACCCGACATTCGTCTTTCAGGATAGGGGATAACCCCAGAGAAATCTTATCCAGGTAACTCGCCCTGACCGAGATTCAAACTCGGGACCTCTTGAACGTGAGGCTGACATGCTACCATCCATGCTACCGAGGCTGGCACTCAGTATTTCAGGCTTATGACCCTTATTGGGTCATTGAAAAGTGGTTCTGCACCTCCCGTGTAACCAAGATTCCCCTAGAGTTGGGAATTCCGGTGGCAGCACTGGATGCCGTGAGGTTCAAATGTGGCATGCATGAAAGATAATATAGAAAAATAATATGCAATCAACTAGTGTAAAGATGATGTTGAAAACGTTTACCATTTTCTTGAAGTCATAGATTCACTTGCTTTAATTTATGTTCAAGCATTGTAATCAATGTCTCCTTTGTTGTAGATGTTATGTAACCTATCGCTGTTTTCAGCTCATTGTTTTTAATTGCCTT
The DNA here is from genome assembly GCA_030765055.1 of Mantis religiosa. NCBI lineage: Eukaryota > Metazoa > Arthropoda > Insecta > Mantodea > Mantidae > Mantis > Mantis religiosa. The sequence goes on from CM060954.1 coordinate 19,003,076, forward strand.
TGTAGACCAAAGCTTGTAACTGCACACCAAAGAAGATAATTGGGAGTGGTGAGATCAGGAGACCGTGGAGGCCACAGTCCTGTAGTAATTCTTTATTCTTTCCCCAAAACATTTTACTAACAGCTCCATAGATTAATATGATGTATGAGGAGTGGTGTTTCCTTGTTGGAAAACTACACCATTCTCTTCATCTTCATTTAGCTGTGAAATAAATAGAAAAAGAATATCCGATCAATAAACATGTGAATTAACTGAGGTGTTGAAAAAAAAAATTGTTACAATAATTCCAGAGCAAGAAATTGCGCAGCAGACACTAATTTTCTCTGAATGTAAAGGGGTTTCCTAAATAGCATAAAATGTCCTATCTAACATGTCGATTCCATGATGCAAAATAAATCTCTGGAACCATTCACAATACCGCATTCTTTTCTCTGATCTGTGGGTTTTAATTCGTGCATGACTAACACTTTAGGTACGAACCAAGTTCTTTTTTGACTGCTTTGTATGCGGAACCATAAGAAATATCACATTTTTGGGCCACTTTGCTTATTGACTTCTGTGGAGTTAAAAGCATTCTATTCTATATATCTGACAGTTTTTCTTCTGTTAGCACATGGGATCTACCACTCATAGCAGCATCATGCATGGAACCTGTCTCCCGAAATTTATTAATTAAATCATGCACAGTATCTGTGCGGTAGTTTTGAATTAGTGAACTTGACAACGAAATGTGGTTACACTTTCTCTATGCAGTTTCTACGTTCATTGAAAACTTTTTCCATTAGAAAGACATGTTCCTCATTAGAATACATTGCTGTCACCTCAAACACTCGTCAGAACACGAGTAAACCAAACTAACCAATACAATAACCCACTGCAAGTGGTGACTCCTGCTGGAAACAACATCTGGTTCGGAATGGAATGTGGAAAACTAGGGATATCAAACTTCCACCTCCAGTGCAGAGGGAGTTGTTGATGACCCGGCATATCAGAAAGTTTTCCAGTAGTACAACTGTAGATCTTGTAACAATCTCTTATCACAATATCTACACCACACTAATATACTTGACAAACAGATGAATGAAGAAACATGCATCCCTGGCAAAAAATGAAGTTGAGTATGCAGTTGATAATTTACCTGAACCAAACCATGTCCTCATCAGGTTTCAAAAGAAGACTTGGCTAATCAGGCTCTAATCAGCTAAATAACAAGCATTCTAAGACATGGAATAATTACTCCATGTTTCCAACAAGTGTGAACTGTACTATTTTAGTTAATTGATGGAAATTAATCATTTCTTCACACTAGCCATATATAGGCTAAGATTTTTAATAGATAGTCAACAGTTGTCACGAGGTCTACCTGAAAGTCTGAAGACTTCAGCCTCTGTCAACCCGGGAGCGATGGAAGACTCCGGGGTTCTTTCCTTGGGGCCATACCTTGAGTCTAAAAAGCCCCCCCATCGACGTCAAGATGGGATGGAAGTGGATACGCCACTTACGTGTGTCAACCCCGCAGGGAAGACTACCTATTGAATAACCTCGGTGGGGCCGTCTGGTGATCTAGCACACCTTCTACTAGCTCTGCTAGTACCCGGGACTTTTAAGCAACCCTCTCCCCCTTCTGGCGGCCGAAGCCTGGCCGGAGGTACCCGATCTCCTGCGGGTAACGGGAGCGCAGATAGTCAACATGAAAAATTCAATGCCATGGTCGGGATTTGAACCATGAATCTCCTGGTTTCTGTCCAGTCACTAACCCTTGAGCTACCATGGCCAACTTGCTGTCATGACCTTAAATTCTCCATTTGACTCATATTTCCTTGGTACTAGTCCCTAAGTCACGTGTTGGAAATTTCTGGCATCCATGGGCATCCAATTACATTTTTCGCTCTGTACATAGTGATAACCTGTTAGATAAGAGGCTATGTCAATACAACACATTCAATTAGTTTCAAACTGGTTTCTCTAAATCTTCCGGTATACCAATACTAAATCGTTTTATCTATTCTTCGTGCAAAAGGTAAAGTCATGATCGTGCAAGGTTCTCTATTGTCACCTATATTATTTAATCTTTCAACTGAAGATCTTAACATGATGGCCCTCGTAGCCACGGTCGTTACAGCATATGTCTCTAGCATTCCGCCGCACAGAGGGTCACGGGTTCGAGTCCCACCTTGGGTATGGATGTTTATATGTATAGAGTATATGTCTGAAAATAAAAAGAAAACAGTTAGTAAAATAAACGGAAACAATTAAAAAAAAAAAAGGTTAAATAAAGAAAAGAAAAAGATATCTGTAAAAAAAAAAAAAAGAAAAAAATTAAGAAATAAAAAACACGTTAAAAAAAAGATCATACATTAAGTGTCTGTTCCCTCTCACTGTAATAGACATTGCATATGACGTGGTACTTATTGGTAAAGATAAAAGTTGCAACTGAGCTTACTAATTAATCTTCAAAAGCAATTTAGGTAGTGATATAACTTAAGTTCAATTATTTAACTTTATAATGACTTCCAGTACACGAATTACATAATTTATTATTAGTTATTGATTTAATTATTTTTTCATTTTAAATTATACCCTTTGTTATAAAAGCAACCCATAATTATAGGAACATTTACGGAATACAAACAAATGTACAGTATAAAGAATATTGAGCCTAAACCAAAATTCAAAAAGGCTCTATTTAATTTCTTAATGGAGAGAAACTTTTAAAGTGTAGAGGATTTCCTATATCATGAAATAGAATAAACTCCACATTTGAGAACGATAACTTTTATATAGCATTTTTCTTTGGTCTTTATATATTTTATTTTTATTTCCTTTTCTACTTTACTTTTGTTGGATCCTGTATCAGTTAGAATTTGTAGTCTTTTGTAACTTTTTACATTTATCTTTGTATCTTGAACTGACATGTTGTATAACATATGTTTTATGTTCCAAAGGATGAAATATTTACAATACAATGTATACCTAGTTTCTTTCCTGATGTAATTCTGTGTTTTTATTTCATCACGCTTTTTAAAGCATTGCAAATTAAGTAAAACTTAAAAGCATACTGAAATGAGAGCATGAATATCATCAAAAACAACAAAACTAGGTATATCTAAAAGTGACTTGCTCTGATTGCAACAAAACATACATCATAAAACTTAAAGGAATATAAGCTCAAGGGGGAAAAAAGAAACTTCATAAATATTAGACTTCTACTTGTTTTAGGGTCTGGCCATCACCTTAGTCAGTGATGAGGGAGATGCAAAGATCTTAAACGAAGTTCAGGACCGGTTTGATGTGAACATCACAGAACTGCCAGATGAAATAGACCTGTCATCATATAGTAAGTATAAAGTTCTTATATGCCATCTTAAATAAAAAATGTTAATTATAAATCTTAAGACAGCCATAAAATAATTTCATTTTCTCAGTTATTCCCAAATTGCAAAAATATGTCATGCTCTGAATTTCTTCTTAAATTCCTTTTTGAAACCTGAGTTGACTTAATAGCAACAATACAGATAAGATAAAATCAGAAGAAAAATCAGGCATTTACAAGTTAAAGTGTACAGACTGTGGAAAAATGTACATAGGTAGGACAAAAAGAAACAGGCATTAGGAAGAAAGAACATTTTAGGCTCTTAAGATACAAAAATATTGATAAGTCCGCAATAGCAGCTCATTTCTGGTCTAAAAATCATGAGATTGAAGATAGCACCAAATTACTAAAATATGTACAAAAACATAGTGAACTCGTCATCTGGGAGAAAATATACATAGAAAAGCATAAAAACCAACTAATGCACTTTGAAATCCTGCCAGAAGACAACCCCACATTTAAATTCATCACAAAATCAACAGATGGCAGCAGCAACTCCAGAACTACCCACCCACCACCCAGAGGTGATCCACACCACAGGATCAATTTTTACTCGCATTAGAATTGATAATGCGAACAATAGTTCGTAAAGCATATCCTCACTATAGGTACGTAAGTGAAGCTGATGTGTAAAAAACACGACTTATCTATAATTGAATGTTTTTTGTTTAATTGTTGTATTGTTTGTTTTATATATAAAAATAATCTATAGTGGATAGAGCATGGGTCATTTTTATATTCAGCTGAATGAAAGGACAATATATTCTTTTACTGCACATATTTAACATCAGATGTCACTTAGTACAAAGCATGTTGAGAAATATTAAAATAAGTATCATCAGGTATTATTTACTTACAAATAGTGATAAGTTGCAGAATTAACTGAACATTTAGGTGGGGCTAATGATTGCTTATTAATTAACGAGCAGCATAATGTAATTCTATTTAACTGTTTGTCAATATGAAACTCACTGGGGCCCGCCTCAGTAGCATGGTGGTAGAGTGTCTGTCTCAGTTCAAGAGGTCCCGAGTTCGAATCTTGGTCAGGGTGAGCTACCTGGATAAGGTTTCTTCCGGGGTTTTCCCCTATCCTGAAAGACAAATGTCGGGTAACTCTAAGCTCTATGGATCCTGGGCTCATTTGAGCATCATTTTGCCTATTCCATTCATCGTTTGATATGACTTAACGTTGGCTCAGTTGCAAAGTCAGTAAAATTGATGGAAATTAATCATTTCTTCACTAGCCATACATAGGCTAAGGTTTTTGAGAGATAGTCAACATGAAAAATTAAATGCCACAGCTGGGATTTGAACCACAGATCTCCTGGTTTCCGTCCAGTTGCTCTAACCCATTGAGCTACCATAGCCAACTTGCCGTCATGACATTAAATTCTCCATTTAGCTCATATATTTCCCCGGTAGACCACTAGGGGCTCTTGCATTCGAGATACACTGTTTGTGGTGACTTACTATCGTAAGTACTTGAGTCCCAGGCTTTATCATTTAAGTTGATGGAAATTAATAATTTCTTCACACTAGTCATACATAGGCTAAGGTTTTTGATATATATAGTCAACATGAAAAATTCAATGCTACGGCCGGGATTTGAACCATGGATCTCCTGGTTTCCGTCCATTCGCTCTAACCCATTCAACTACTATGGCCAACTTGCCATCATGACATTAAATATGATGCTATGATATATGATGACATTAAATATATGAGTCAAATGGAGAATTTAATGTCATGACGGCAAGTTGGCCATGGTAGCTCAATGGGTTAGAGCGACTGGATGGAAATCAGGAGACCTGTGGTTCAAATCCCGGCTGTGGCATTGAATTTTTCATGTTGACTATCAAAGTCAGTAAAATTTTAAATGAGCTTAAAATTAACACATCAATAATTGCTGTCCCTGTTACTTAGTTACATTGTATTAGTAACAAATGGAATTTATCTTGAATTCCAAGGTGTGTTTGTAATATACAGAAACTTTATTTGGAAGATAGTCTTAACTGCTATGCCAGTGATGCAAGCTATGACTATGCAGAAGTGGAACAGCCACTAATCACTTGCAGAGAAAGTGGAGTAGGTTGGTGACGGTATTATCTGTCCACTCTGGGTTAAAGAAACCAATGTAAATACAGCACAAAAAAATATATTTTTCCTATCTCTGTCCAACCTCGTGAAGGTTAACACTATGAAAAGTATGTTTCAACTAATAAATACGTAAAATATGAAGTAATTAACAGTGAAGCAAACAAATATACACAAATATAATAGTTTGTAACTTAAAACTTCACTTATGGTATAAAAATGATTAAACTTTTCTTATAAATTGAACAGGATCGTGATTTCGTGAAAATTCTTCTACATCATAAGGCAGAATCACAAACAAATCAATTGTTGTGGAACAAATGTGGTGTGCGCTCACATAGGGCAGAGCTCCAGCTTTTATTGCTGTTCTTTGATCTAATAGCACTTTTTTTACAGGAGGCTAAGCTTCGCCCTCACGATGCTTATATTCAGTAGATTTCAGTTTTTTGCGGAAGGGGAGGCTCTCCTGCTCAGAGTGGTGTCATGATATGCGATAATGTCAGCCTTTACTGCTTGTCACTGCCTTGAAAGATGCCACTGTACATCTTAGTCTTCCTGGTTTCTCCTTTATGTGAAGTTTACCTTCCTCATGTCCCTCACTCCTGCCAACCTGTACCAAGTCGTGTCCCGACTCCCCATCCCTTTTCTTTTGTTGGAGGATTTTAATGCCCATCAGCCCTGTTAGGCTCTTTTAGGGCATATGCATGTAGAACCCTTCTTATTGGCTTCGACAGTTCCCTTTACATGTTTTAAATACTATTTAAGACAGATTCCTCAGCAAATACCACAAGAATGAGCACTGAGAAGACAAGCAAAAACGACACACAGATCTACTCATTTGAAATGATCTCAAAGCAGTTTAAATGAGGACAGTCACTGGACTGAAACCGCAATACACGTTTACTGTTCTTTTGAATAATTTCAGCTTTGTTAATTTATCTTAACTAAAAATACTTTGTATAGGTGTAGAAACTTTCCATTAAATTAAAAAACACCAGTTGACCTACTTTTCTGATTCCACACTACTCTATCCCATCTCGATCTTTCGGTTTGTTCTGTACTGCTTGCTCATCGTTTCCAGTAGCTCATGGTATCTGACATCCATTCCAGCAATCACTGCTCAAATTGTACTAAACTTCCTGTCCCACGATGTTAATTATTCGCGTGCAGGCACTTGGTAGCTGTCCAAGACGAACTGGGCTCTTTTCCGAAGCCCCCGTTTTCGAGGATTGCCAGTTTGCTACCTTTGGCCGTCTAATCGAGCACTTAACTTCTGTTTTCTCAATTGTCAGGCAATCCATTCCCAAGCCTTACACGCAGCCTTGGTGTTTGCCGGTCCTGTGGTGGACTGCTGAATGCTGGCATGCACTTCACGCATGCCAGAGAACTCTTAGGGTATTTCAACAGCACTTCACTTTGGTCAACTTGATTACAAACAACTATTTGCCAGGCGTGCCAAATTTTTCGGGATAGCAAAAAAGGCGTCCTGGACTTCCTTTGTTGCCTCTTTTAAGTGCACCACTGTGGCTTGGGGGAAACTCAGTTGTTCTGCTGGTAAACAGCCAACCTCTTCCATTCCTGGAAGGTGGGACCTGCCACCGTTGTAGATGTGGTTGATGTTGTAAACTCCCTGGATAGCACGTTCGCTACAGCCTCTAGCTCTGCTAACTATGCTTCGGCTTTTCATGCCCTTAAATCTCGGGTTGAATCCCAGGAACTCTGTTTCAGGTCCACCAACTAGGAGTTCTATAATTCTGATTTTAGACTATGAGAGCTGGCCTCCGCATTATCATCCTCTCCCCATTCTGCTCCTGAACCTGATGTTATGCTTCAACAACTCTCTTTTGCCAGCAGAGGTTTTCTACTCTGCATGCATAACCGTATATGGCACAACAGAGTTTTCCCTACAGCTTGTCACAGGCCACCATCATTCCTGTCCTAAAACTGGGGAAGAATCAGTCTTCCTTCCAGTTACCATCCAGTCTCCCTCATCAATACAGGTGAAAGGTGATGGAATGCATGATTAATGGATGCTTACGATGGTGGCTTGAGTTGTTAAATCTTTAGTGCAGCATCTAATGTAGCTTTCGTCCTGCCTTTCCAGCCCTGATCACCTGATTTCTCTTTTGACTCATATGAACGGCTATCTGCGCCACTGCCAAACTGTGGGCATTTTTTTTCACCTAGCGAAAGCTTATGACACTTGTTGGAGGAGTGGTGTACTATGTACCATGCATCCAAGGTCGCTTTCCCATGTTCCTCCTGGAATTCATGAAGGGTCAGTCCTTTCGTGTTTGCATGGGGTCTATTTTATCCAGTGGTTTTAATTGGGCGAACGGTGCAACCCAGGTTCAGTCCTCAGCATCACTCCAGGTTTGTTTAGATCACCTTTAACCTGGAGCCTCCACAACAGTTTCCATTTTCCTGTAGAGAAGATTATGCGCGTGAACTGGCACCGTAAATCTTTCGCTTCACCCTCTCTGTACCTTGGTCTACATCCGCTTTCTGTTGCAGAGGAAGCTAAATTTTTAGGATTGGTCTTTGATAACAAGCTTGGTTGCTATGCTCATATCTTTTATCTAAAAAGTCGCTGTGACCTTTCTCGTAACATTTTATGATGTTTTATCTGTACATCTGGGGAGCTGATCAGACCGTGCTCTAAGACTGGTCTGATCCAAACTTAATTATGGGTGTATGGTGTGTTTGTTGACATGACTGTCCATTTTGAGTCGTTTGAACACTGGCACCATCGAGGTATCTGACTGGCTACTGGTGCTTTTCCAACCAGCGCTATTGCCGGTCTGTATTCCCAAGCTGCCAAACCACCGCTGTGGTATCAGCGTGATGTTCTTTTATGCTCTTACGCTTGCCATTTTTATCTCTACGTGCACACCTGATGTTCAAGCTTTTTTCCGACTTTCCTTGATCGCCAGTATGCTGTCAGTTCCCTTGCATAAACTCTTCTCAACCAGTGCCATCTAGTAGTAGGCCATTATTGGTTGTTCTAGCACATAGAAACTGTGTGTAGGCAAATAGGTAGAATCAGAACTGAAAAGTTCAGTACCATAGTAGGACTTCGAAGCAGAGCTCCTACACATGGAATGGAAGATCTATGGTTCAAATCCTGGCTGTAGCCTTGAATTTTTGAGTTCTGATTCTATTTTGAATGTAGTAGCACTTACTGATTTTGTCATGTACATGGTGAAACTCTTCCAATGCTTTAATTCTGCCCACGAAGCTGTTAAAACTTATCAGTTCAACAGTTTTATAGACCACTGCTCCCTTAATTTGACAGACCAAGTCAGGCGTGGATAAAGAGCAATAAATTTATGCAGTTATATATTACTAAGAAAACTTATTTAAAATGGGTATTTGTATGGTACTATTAAGAAAATTTTATGCTTGTAACTTGAAAATTGAAAGAGTAATCAACAATATTTACAAACAATTAATCTATGTATAAATGTAAAATGTTTGACCAGGATAGGTATACTGCTGTGATGAAAACTAACTAGATGAACTGTGATTTAAACTGAACTCTCTCTCTGAATGCAGTAGATTAAAACACACATTAAATTTGAATAATGTATTATGTATGTTGTATAATGTACATTCTTTTCTTTTTTTTCAGTTGAGGGACGATAATGAACTCAATGAAGGCAGCGTGTGCGTTTTGTAAATGTAAGTATGTAATCAAAATGAACTTGACTTAAATACATCATCCTATTTATGGAAAAATAGAATCTTACCAAGATTATATGCACTAACCAAAATCCTTGAACCAGACAAGGAAGTGAGACCCATAATAACATTGATTTTCCCTCTATTAATAAAATGGTAAACACAGAAATTCTCATCACTACCGAAGTTCAACAATTTAAACAGGAATTTCCAGGATCTAAAGAGGAAAATAGATCATAGAAGTGGAAAATAGATCAACTGGCATCTCTTAAAGTTGCGTCCTCTTCCCAAGTGTGCCAATAGATCAAGCACCCTCAACTAAAGGAAATATAGACAATGGGTAAGATCAGTATATACTGTGCTAGCAAGCAGGCATTATTAGTGTCATTAATCGACTCCCTTTAAATTTAATTTAAGACATTATGTTTGATAGCAGCAGCAGTGGACAAATTGAACTGGTGTGGGGTGTCACCTTATGAATTATAGAAATGGCTACTTCTCAAAGTGTGGCTACCTCACTCATGTTCTCCATATACTTTTCTCTTTGTTTAGGAAGAACTCTATTTGTTAATGTAATGTAACATTTGTTGAGGTACTAAGCTTTTTCAATTTTTGGACTGTCCTGTGGTTTTGGCCTAGGCCGCTGCTACACAGGGCACTCCATTGAAGTTAACTTACAGATGTGTTACAAGATGCATTATTACAGAATAGGGTCACCTATTATTCTTTTCCTCTTTTTGGCAATCCATATCCACTTGTTCTTTACCTTACTTAAAAACTGCCCTATGTTTTTATAATTTTTGTTCAAAACCTTGTTTAAGCTAATTCTCCTTTCATCTTGTGTAATTGACATTCTTTCTTCCACAGCTCTGTTTCCTTACATCAAACAGTATATGTTCTATATCCTCTTTGTTCCTACACAATTAGCCACTTTCAAATTGAGGAGCGTTTTTCAAAACTCGATAGATGCAAAATTTTACAAATTGAGTTATATATAGTATCGTCATAATTTCCCCCTTCTGCATCGTTTTGTGAAATCAAATTTTGCAAAATTTGATTCATGTCCTGTGTATAAGGTAGGGAATATTAGCAGTTTTTTCAAAACACGATAGATGCACTTGCTCAGTTAAAGCAAAAGTCGATATATGCAATTTTATGTTTTTATGATCCAACATGTAGCAAACTCTATTCTATGAAACGCATGTTGGCATTCACTGCCATCTCACTGTTGCGATTCTTGGAATTCTCAGTCATTTCTGCAAGCTTTGTACACTGCTGCACCGTTGGCAATAACTGCGAACTCAGGTTGTGCACTTGATTTCACATTCATTTCTGAAGGCTTTATTATACTTACATGGCATTTTTATGCTTAGTTGAGACACTGCACTGTATTATGCAAAATGGACAGGAGCTCAGATTGTGAAACTTTACCAGTCGTGGAATGCGTGGGAGGTAGGTATTGCAAAAAACAAGGAAAGGAAATCAAAATGCAAGTCATGGAAAGCTCATACTCCAGCAATTTCATGTTCGCATGGTCTTGAGTGCACTCCACGAAATCCTTAAAGTAATGGGCATAAGCAGTGTGATGTAGCTGATTTGACTTATAATGATATAAGTGCATTTCACCAACATCTTTCCGTGCTCAATAAAATAGATCGGATAAATTCCTTATGAAATATATGAGTATTACATCTTGTAATCACAAGAGTGGTGAAGAAAGAAGCTGTGAATAGAAAGACTGTTAGCACTAAATACAATGAGAACTAATGATAAGAGTATTGTCACTATGCGCCACAAACTTCCTAGGTATCACAGGCATGCAAAAGATAGATTATCTCTCCTGGCTATAAAATTTCACTTAACTGGGAATGCGCCAAAGGAAACCAGAGGAGGTGACAGAACAGGAAAATTACAGAAGGGCATATCTGCTGCTATAAAGCAAGACATTAAGAAGTACAAGATGCAGAGAAAGCCATTATGGAAGAGCAAAATCAAGGAGAGGATATTTACTTCCAGAACTTAATATAATAAAATGTGGACCAACTTTTGCAACGAAAGAAGATTAAGAAATCTACCAGTCTGCTCATTGTCAAAATATAAATAAGATATTTTACAACTTCTTAAATTTTTCATTCTGTACACCACACACTGACACATGCTCAACCTGCAAAATGGGACTGATGAAGATTAAGACAGAGGCAGATGTGGAGGGGCAGAAACAAAAACTAAGAACCATGTAGAGATTGCACAAGCTGCGTCCATAAAGGTTTTATCAGCTATTGAAAGAGGAAAACGCTGAGGCAATCGCTATTTGTTTTGATATGCAGCAGAATCAACCACTACCTAAACTTTATGTTAGCAATTATATGCAAGGTAGATGTGACTGTATAATCTATGCATAATGATTCCATCTTAAACCCAGAACAAAGACTACATTTCCTTGTTTACATGGTTGGAAACTGAATCTGCTAAAGGCTGCAGCCAGGTGCCTTAGCTTTGCACCACTTCTTGTTGGAACTGGAAGAAAGGATGTTCAGCAATGCTCCTACCATTCGTTTATTTTCAGACTTGCTCTAGTCAGAACAAGAATAGTGTGATGATATTCATGCTTATTGCCTTCCTGGAGAAGAATAAAACATTTTCCCGCATTTCTCATCTACCCAATACCTGGTCACAGTTACATGCCTTTTGATAGAGTTTTCGGCAGAATCGAAAAAGAGTTAAAAAAAAAAAAAGAATATCTCGGGTCCTGATGAGTACCATCAGATATTACAAAATCACGGCTCTGTGAAAGTTGTTCAAAGACCGGAAAATTAAGTACTTGAAAGTGCAACACAAACATTGAATTCAAACAAAGTATAAACTTGAAAAAAGCGTAGGGACAGTGAAGCACAAATTAGTACAAAAGTGAATCGAGAATATATTGACACATTGCTTCACTCACACTGTTTATTCACAGGACATGTTTAAAGAGCTCTTGCTCCTATCCTCAGCTGATACTCGATTAGTGTAAGTTGTAGTGGTTTCTTCTTTCTCCGTATTGTCAATAGATGGCGTGATGTACTTGTCAAAGATGTCCGGTGGTGGAGTTTCAAAATTCATGACTCTATGACGATTTTTGTTAATGAAGATTTTTTCCCATACGTAAAGGTCTATGGGGTGATTAACGTATTTTATTAGAGATGTTTCCAAATTGATGTCATGTCTAGTATTCAAAAAATGAAAAGCCACTGCTGATTTTTCTGTTTCACCATTTTTAATGTTTCTTATAAGTTCTTTAGTTCTGATGTTAATATTTCTTTTTGTTTTTCCTATATAAATTTTAGGGCAAGTTTCACATTTGATCTCATAGATTCCTGGTTTTTCTTTGGTAGTGATTGAATTTTTGGGAGGGCCTTTTAACAAATTTCTGATATTAAACCTATTTTGAGGTGCAAGAGTTATGTTGTGTTTTGAGAAGATTTTTTGGAATTTGTTATAGGCTGATGGGTGGAAGGTGAATTTTTTAAAAAGTTTTTTTCTCTTTTTCTCCTGTAGGTTCTAGGGTGGTGGTTTCTTTTATTTTCTTAGCTTTGTTGAGTCTGTTAACTGTTTTGTCTACTAAATTTGGGTTGAAACCATTGGATATAGCTACTTTTTTTATGTGTAGGTATTCTTCTTGATAATCTTCTCTGTTTAGTGGAAAGTTGATCATCCGAAAGATTAAACTGTTGAAAATGGCATGTTGGTGTTGTTTTGGGTTGAAACTGTTGTTCTTAATGTAATTATCTGTGTGTGTCGGTTTCCTGTAAATACCAAAAGTGAGTTTGTTGTTCATTTTTTTTATCTTGATGTCCAAAAAGGGGAGCACACCATCCTCTTCTGTTTCCAATGTAAATTTTATAGCTGGATTTTGTATATTTAAAAGTCTAAGACCATCTTGTATGAGTTTTTTAGGTACTGTTGCAAAAATGTCGTCAACATAGCGATACCACACTTTGAAATAATTTGGAAAAGCTTTTGTGATGTGTGTTTCAAAAGCACTCATGAATAAATCTGCCAAGAAGGGAGACAATGGGTTGCCCATAGCTAGGCCCGTTTTATGTTTATAGATCTGTCCATTAAAGCTGAAAAAATTTTGATTGATACAAATTTCTGTAAGTTGTGAAAGTTCTTCTATTTCTTCAGGTGTTATTTGTATTGATTCCAGCCATTTTTTGAGAAGTGGAATAAGCTCATTGGTAGGTATACTTGGATATAAAGAAATGACGTCAAAGGAAACTAAAGCATCTGTACAGTTGATCTTTGTGTCCTTCAGGAGATTTAACAATTCAAACGAGTTTTTGATACTTAAATTTTCAAATTTTGTGAAGGATCTGAAGATTTGAACTAGCCATTTTGATAGTTGGTAAGTGGGTGCATCAATGTTATTAATTATTGGTCTGAGGGTAATTTCAGGTTTATGTATTTTGGGTAAACCATATATGTATGGTGTTTTTGGACTGTCTATTTTATTGTTCAATTTATCTCTTTTAGTCATGATTTTACTGTTTTTAATTGCTAATTCCACAGATTTGCATGCTTTCCTTAATGGATTGTTTTCTAGTTTAACAAATTCTTTTCCGTTTAAAAGGTTGTCCATTTTTTTGCGATAGTCTTCTTCGTCCAATATTACTATTTTGTTACCCTTGTCTGCTTTTGTGTAGACTACCGGTTTTTCATTTAAATTTTTGATTAATTTTTTATATGAATATCTTTTTGAATTTGCATTTTGAATATGATCTAGAGTTTCTAAGCACTGTGTTCTGATCGTAGATTTTTTGTTATCGGGCAAATTATATATCGCTATTTCAATGTCCACGATATAATTTTCAATGTTTTTTGTGTAATCTACACATGTTTTTAGGCCTTTGTTTAGAAAATCTATTTCTTTCTCCGTGAAGTTGCATGTGGATAGATTCGTTACATTGTTAGGTTTTTGACATGAGAGTAATAAATCTTGCTTTTTATGTGGATTTGGTTCTTGCTTCTTTTGAATAAACAGTGTGAGTGAAGCAATGTGTCAATATATTCTCGATTCACTTTTGTATTGAATTCAAAGCTTCCTTGAATACCCAGTGAATTATAACATATTCTAAGCAATTAAAGGAATACCATAAAGTATGTGTTGAAGTTTAAAATACATATTCTGCTTTGCCTGTGGAGGTGGATATGATGAAACCGTGCAGCAAGTCCTGCAGCGAATTTCTGCTTCGATCTCAAAATGTTCCCAAAATTAATAGATCAAGCAAAGAAAAGAACAAGGATGTTCAAAATTTAGCTAAATTGATTGAAATTCCAGAAACGGCAAAAGAATTTTATTAAGATGTACTAGAAGATACTAATAAAGGTTAAAGCTTAACATATTCATATTGCAATTCCTTAAGTGTTGTTTAGTGTCTTTATTCGACTCTCTTTAAAGTTAATATTCATATTGTTTGAAATTTCTTTGTATGTATTCAATATGTTATATAAATAAAACAAAATGTTACATTGTTATGGTGAATGTAGCAGTACTTAGTTTATAAATTTATACGTAATAAAATAATCCTTATAAACGTTAATATGTTGGTTGTATAATACATTATGTAGTATGAAAAGGTGAAAATAAAAAATAATAAATACATAAATAAAAAGTAACAAAAACAATAAATGATAAGAATCACAAAACTTTGTGTGTTAATTTCTAGCTCTTGCAGAAAAGCTAATCAGCATCTATCAGTTTTTGAGAAAACTCTGCATTTTCAAACCTCAAATTGCACTAGTTTAACTATGCTATTTGTTTCTTTTTACATTCAATGAGACATTTTCAGGAAGGAGAATTGAATGATAAATATAGTTGCTGTACTAACTAGTATTAGCAATAAATAGAGAGAACCCTTTTTCTCAGAAATGCATTTTGTGCATCAATCGAGTTCTGAAAAATGCTCCTCAATTGTTCACCATATGACTTAAATTACATGACCACAACACACAGGCTATAACACTATGACCATTTGCATTTATAAAAGTAAATTCACCAAGTTCATTTTCTCCATATTTTCTACTAAGAATATACAGTGCAGTTTGCTCACAAAAATTAATGAAACAGTATTTGTTAATGGACAGGTAATGATGTGATAGGTTTAGTGTGTGGCAAGGTTATTTAAACAAAATGTAGTAACTTATGACATTACTCATAGCTGTGAATACAATGTTCCTAAAGGAATGGACATGATGTGATGAGAAGAGAAGCTGAAAAATACCATGTTTACTGAAAATGATTAGGACTGTAATACCAGTAAGTTGACTCTACATCTTAGCTTTAAAATATCAGTTGAAATCGCTACGCTACTTAGACCATTTAAAGATGGCAAATTGCTAAAGTTTGTTTACTTACAAGGTACGTCCAAGTAAAAGCAGTCCCTCTCACCACCACTTCTTTTTTCTCCCTCATTAATCAAATGAAAACTGTGAAACTTGTCACTTCTCATGATGTCCCTGCAGCCATACACATGTTTCATGACTTTGATACTATTACTCCATGGTCAGTGGGAATGCTTCTTGAGTCATTTTTGACCACTGAAAAATTACTGATGCAGTAGTCGCATGGCTAGTGAATGAGGAATCATGGAGAGTGTTTTTCATCATTGGAAGCAGATATAAGTCACCAAGAGTTGCAAGGGAAATCACTTCATAAAGAATCTGCCTCATCAGGTTTGCATGAGCTACTGATACATTGTAAGAGCACTCGTGCAGCCTTTTCTGGTCTTTCATGCAGTGCTGGAAGGAACTTCAAAACATCTTCATGGGATGCACCCATCATAACAGTGTTATTTGGAACATAATGAATAAGAATTACTCCATCACTGTCCCAGAGTGTAGTCACCATTTTTTCTATACTGGGACTTCCCCAAAAGATTTTTGGCTGCGCTGAATATATGGACTGTCATTTAGGAGCTTCCATTTGTTTCTGGATTGAAAAACGGTATCCATGTCTCATCCATTGTGATCCACTCAATCCATTTAATCAATTGAATGAAAATCCAGTTAATGCAATCATTCGTCAACATTGCCTGGTAACATGCTACATGTGCAGCCATTGTCCATTAGCATGTTGCACCCACCTGGAGGCAATTTTCACATTTTCAGATGTTTTTGCAGGATTGTGCGCACAGATTCCGTGGAAATGCTAACTTATAGTATTTTCCACACTCATACGACAGTCAAGAACATCTCCACTCACTCAATTATGTTGTTAGACCAGTTCGTACATGGTCAAAATTGTCTTGGTTTTTAGTCACACGAAGATCTGCTATTCTTTGAACTTTCACACCCACAAATGCACTTCAGACACATCCATGACACCATCACCACATGTCTTGATCAAGTGTCAATGAATTTCATGTCACTATCACATATACAAGATTTTATTTTTCAGATTAAAGTGCATAATTTTAGAATAAAAGTATAAAATTAAATATTATTCATACCTTAGTTATTAGCGCATATCTTGTGAATTTTGAGTGTTGTTTCCCCTTTGTGTGTGGCAAACAGAATGAGAATTCCATTTCTCAGCAATGAAGCTGTACACCTTCTGCAATATCTTATAACCTTAATTAGATTATGAGTTCTCAATAACACACTGCACTGGTGTCTCTTTAGACTGGACTGTTAATTATAAACATAGAGAGTATTGTCGTGCATAGACCTTCACGGCTGGAGTAATTTGGTAGATGATTATCCAGGCTTGTAGGCTGTGGTCTATTGGAAAATATTCCAGACGCTTCGTTCGAAACTGTGTCGAACATCCTCAGTGGCGTGGCTGTAACACTCTCGTACTTTCAACTGCGACTGAGTATTGCTCCATGCATTGTAAGCTCACCAGGATTCCCATTTTGATATGTTATCCTTGTTTAGCTGAGAAGTGCTCAGCAATAAGTAAATTATTGATTTGCGTATCATTGTTGCCAAAATGCTAGGAAGGGAGCTATCACGTACTCACACCACTACGCACCTGAAAATTGAATGGTATAATGCCATCTGTATATGAACCATGTGCACCAAAAATCTGCTGTGAAGTAGAATTGCAATGCCCTAAACTGAAGCCTGGAAAGTGCTGCATGTGACCACTTGCAAGTAGCTGTTGGACATCCCTCATCAGCTCTTGCAGGTATGAGGGGTGGCACTCCTTATGTATGCTACCCATCAGGGGTAAACAATCTCTCCCACACAATGCTGTGTTACTATGCCTATATGTTCATATGTATTCTGGGTTCATTTTCGGGTACTTCCCAATTTTTGGCACACATGCCCCACATAGAGCAGAGATAGTGCCATCGAACTCTCAAGTGTGTACAGATGTGAACATAGTGATAGTTCCCTTGTAAAGTAAAACATAGTAAAAGCTTTTGGTTGCAGCAGTATGTTAAATAATTCTTTGGTACTCAGAACAGATAAATTCTATTACTTAAGTTAATTGATGGAAATTATTAATTTCTTCACACTAGCCTATACAGGCTAAGGTATTGGATTAATAGTCGACATGAAAAATTCAATGCCATGGCCGGGATTTGAATCATGGATCTACTGGTTTCCATGCAGTTGCTCTTACCCATTGAACTAACATCCAAAAGAGTGACTCGATGGAAACCATTAGATCCATGATTCAAATCCCGGCCATGGCATTGAATTTTTCATGTCGACTCTATCAATAAAAAAATTCTATTTTGTCAGCTGTGTGGAAAGTCTGTTAAAGGTGATCAGTGCTCTCAAGTAACACAACAATTATCCAGCAGCAAGCATGTCTTAGTGACTTCTGGCTCTACAATGAGGCAAGTGCTTTTAAGTCGTGCAGGGCCATTCAGTTCACATTTAGGACTTTCTGAGTACTACAAACTTTATTTAGATTTCTGCCGAACGTTGCTTTCAGTGGTTATTCCTTTAATACAATTGTGAGTCAAGCTAGTACTCTATATATTGCTACTGTTTACCTAAAACACATTTTGTTAGAACCTTCCTAACATCCTCAGCTAATGTTGAATTTTGATTTGGTGAACTCCTTGGAGGCAATGAAGTTTGGGTTCTCTTCAATGGTGGTGTCAAAATTGACGTTTTCCTTCATATTTCTTTATATCTTTTCCCACATGGTCAATGCAGTTGGACCCTGAACACTTCTTAATAAATGGATTTCTTGTTCTATATCATAATTCTCACTCCAAACATGGTATGCTACTGCCAATTTGTACATTTCTTTGTTCTTGATGTTCCTAAACTCTGTTTAAGCCTATGTTCAAATTCCTTTCTGTTGGCCAATGTAAAAGTTGTCACAACCTTTGCAGTTCACCCGGTGCATACCCAAGTTTTTGTCTTTCTCTTTTGTAATATGTAATTTCAAAAGGTGTTGTACACTGAAATTGTTCTGTGGGGACAAAGAACACATTACTTTGGAAATGCTGTCTCTATCCTCAGCATAGTGGTAAATAAAGTTCTCTCTTCCTCTTTCCTCACCAAGCAGGGTGGCTCAGGCGGTTTCGCCTGTGGCCAACATCTGGTGCACCCGGATTCGATTCCTATGACCTAACCCATGGTTTTTGTTTGGGAGGGTTTTCCCAGATCACCAGGCGAATGCTGGGTAGGTTAATTACAGCCTCCAAATTTTCTGTCCATTTCATCTCCATTATCATTTCATGTCTTTCATCTGTTGATCTCTTTCAGACTCGAAGTGTCGATGGGTATCTCAGTGGTGCATGGCAGGATATGCTCTGAGTGAACCAATTCCTCCTCCGGTAGGACAGTTGGTCTCCATATCCAGGTCTCGTAGTGGGACAGTTTCCAAACCAGAGTAGGGGGGATGTCTGTTGTCCTGTCCTGCGGGGGAAGTTTCCATCTAAGTGAAATTTAGGGACCATACCCTCTGCACTGTCGTTACTCCTCGGGACGGCTGCCCTCTGTCACTTCTCACCTCATCCTTCCTCCCTGGGGATGTCCTGCTTGGCTGTATAGGTACAAACAAGTGTGGTTTCCCCGAACTTATCCAGTTATCCTTTTTCCTTAGCCTGAACATCTAAACGTCTGGCATGTGGTGGTAAACTTAACATTAGTAACTGGCAGGATATCAAAATCTGTTTGAATTTTTTAAAATGAAAATCTTTTCTATAATTCCCCATCTTCCGCAGAGTCTGGAAGTATGAATGAGAGTGTGAATGTGTGCGAGATGTAATGATTAAAAAAAACCAAAGATAACCAGTTAACACCTTCAGTATGTTCCAAAGGAGAACGGCCGCCGATATGACCATAGTAGTTAAAGGCGGGGTATAAATGGAACAAGCAAAAAAAAAAGAAAAAAAAAGAATCTTTTCCCTCTTGTTCTAGTGTGGTCATTAAAAGGCTTTAATAATTTGATTGCATTTCCATTTTTGTGTTTGTACTAGGGTGAGTCAAATGAAAACCTTAAATTTGTAATAACAAATAGAAATTTCGTTCCGTTACCCTGTAAGTTGGTAAGTGGCTACAAATAGTGTGCAGAATGGCAGCATAGTGCAGATGCACACATACCGTCACAGTGTCAGTATAAAGATGGCTGCCCCACTTGCGACTTGCACCAGGGAAAAACAGCATTCTGTTATTCGGTTTTTACGTAGTGAAGGTGTGAAACCTATTGAAATTCATCGACAAATGAAAGTTCAGTATGGTGATACACGTTTTTCACAGCAGCAAGTCTACAAATGGAGTAGGAAGTTCGCAAATGTGTGACTTCAGTGAAAGATGCTCCACGTCCAGGTCAGGTACGAGTTATGACTCCACAGAACATTGCAGCAGTTGAAGCCATAGTGAAGGAAAACTGCCGTATAACATTGCAGCATGTTTACAGATTAGTCATGGGTCAGCACACCACATTGTGCGTGATGTGCACAAGTTTCACAAAGCGTCTGCAAGATGGGTGCCAAGGCAGCTGACTCCTGAAATGAGAGAATGACATGTTGACGCTTGTGAAGAACTTCGGCATTTTGAACGGGAAAGTGTTGGCTTCCTTGCAAGAATTGTTACTGGGGACGAAACCTGGTTTCACGTCCACCAACCGGAAACAAAGAGAGCAAGAAAGGAATGGTGCCATCCCTCATCACCAAAACCAAAAAAGTTTTGAATAAAACCATCAGCAGGGAAGGTTATGTTGACTATCTTTTGGGATGAAAAAGGCGTCATTTTGGAGCACTACATGCTTAGAGGGACCACTGTCACCAGTGCATTATACACAGATCTCCTAACAAATATCATCTGCAGCCTGCAATCAAATCAAAGCGACGTGGATTGCTGTCAGCAGGTGTCCTTTTGCAACATGACAATGCAAGGCGTCACACTGCCTGTACAACAGTTGTAAAATCACAGACCTGCATTTTGAGTGTCTTTCTCATCCACCATACTCACCAGACTTTGCCCCAAGTGATTTCCATATGTTTGGATCACTCAAAGATGCAATGGGAAGAAAGAAGTTCCATTCCGATGAAGAAGTACACTACGCAGTGCATGATTGGGTGCGCGGTTTACCAAAAGAACTTTTTTCTAAAGGCATTTATGCACTTTGTAAGCGTTGGAGGACTTGCATTGAGCATGGGGGAGATTGTTGAAAAGTGAAACAGCTTTGTACCACTTCTGCACAATAAATAATATTTAAAAATATATTTAAGGTTTTCATTCGACTCACTCTCATATATGCAGAATTGGCATATAGCTAAGTCAATTTGTTTGAATTTGATGTTTCTGTTATAATCTTTCAATCTTATCAGAAAATAAATTATTAGAACCTTTTGATCATATTATAACTCATTGCATGGGAAAATATCTTCTGTTCAAAAAATTCCAGGAGGTTAAATTTTGATAAGCTAGTAATCATTGTTTATTAGTTTACCATCAGACAGCAGCAGTTCGATACTCCTGCTACGGAGAGGAGGAAGAGTTACTATCATGCTGAGAAATAGAGACAATTTTCTCTGAAAATATTCCATGATTTAAAGTACTTACAAAATTTAAAGATAACTTACTTTAAAGTTGATTTGTAAGTTAACTTGTTGATACATTAAAATAAAATTATAATAGCGACATCTCAAATGGTTTAAGCAGGCTGCCTACAGTCTGTGAGGTTAAACTAGTTGTGTCCCTTTTAGACAGAGAAAAGAATTAATATAATTTTGATTGAACTAATACTCAATGCTCCATATATTGCTATTGTGTTTACCTGGAATGCATTTTGTTAGGACCTTCCTAACATCCTCAGTTAGTGCAGACATTAACGAACACGTTCTAGGTGAACAGTAGCATTGAAGTGTTGAGTACTAGTTCAATTCAAAATATCAATTTTGTGCTTCGTGTCATAGTCCTTACACATAGGAAGAGAAAAGAATACTCACCATTTTACTCAATGATGCAGCAGGCAAAGCAGATACATCAGCTAAACATGCATCAGTGGCAGAGGGCACCGTCTCTCTGGCTGATCATTGCTCATCCTCTGATTCTCCATCAGAAATTTCAAGCGAATCTTAGTTTTCCTCTTCCAATTCCGAGCCTTCTAAATTTATGACTAATCTGTCCGTAATTTCATCTATTAGACCGTCTTTCCCCCAGTAAAACTGTTCAGTGTTTTGCAGATGCTCTCATGCCTTTTTCCAGTTTTCTGAGGTCGGTTTTGTAATCGCATCAAACGGCTTTTACATTGATATTTTTAAATGAAATACTGTGTTTGGCAACATCGTTCTTCACTCGTGTCCATATAAGTTCTATAGCATTAAAATCGCAGTGATAAGGTGGCAACTGTGATGGCAAGACTATCTATTTCATACACTTTGAAATTGTCTTTTTTCAATTTAATTTGTATAGCACTGATTTTGTCGCTCTTGGATCAAACTCAATAATCCTATTACAAAGCCATTCCTGCATATGGGATTTGAGTGAAGATAAGTGGGTGCTGGAATGATAAGGGGCATTGTTCATAATGACACTATTAGAGATGTTAGGTAGCAACAAACCAAACCTTGAAAATGTTATCCATTTCTTCATTGTTGTCTTCACTAGATTTTGACTTGAAAGTTAGCAAGGCATTAGGAATAAACCCTGTTAAACATCCAGTATGTACAACTATAAGTTGCTGTCCTTTGCCAACTGGTGTTTTATGAGGGAAATCAATTTTATTTTCATCAGTGACGCACTTCCACACCTTATTTCTCATGATTTATATTTACCCATGTTTTGTCATGGTACAGT
Source organism: Mantis religiosa (assembly GCA_030765055.1). Lineage (NCBI taxonomy): Eukaryota > Metazoa > Arthropoda > Insecta > Mantodea > Mantidae > Mantis > Mantis religiosa. The sequence continues at coordinate 19,025,478 of CM060954.1, forward strand.
ATAGGCCTACCTGTAGCCCCTCAGTTCTTTCAGTCTGTCTTAAAAATGTAAATCTTTTAGAAACAATATCTATTCGTTCCATTAAAAAGGTCTTCCTGCAAATTATTTCTGTAACTGAAATGAAGCTTTTCAAGAATTAACAACCACACGCTTTCTTTCTGTAAGACTAACTTTTAAAGCTTCATATATGTCCAATCTAGGCAGAAAGTCTATACGATATAGCAAATAGATTGTTGGCTTAATAGCAGCAGCAGTGAATGAGTCAATTACTATTTTTCGAGGTCTCATACTAGGGTGCTTCTTGCTTGGTGTTTGCGGTCTACAACTAGCTTCTGCATTTTTAAATTAGTTGGACAGAGTGAGAATACCTGTAGCAACACCAGTTCTCAACTATACTTGTCACTGAAATAGACGACTTTCTAACATTTCAAAGCGTCACATTCATCACTGAACAAACTGTGAAATTTGACTACTATTTCCCTGCAATCTGATTTTAGAACTTTTCCTCAAAATTTGAAACGATACAAACACAACTAAAACTACAAGAATATAATTCAACATTATATCCATATATTGCATCACTGACAACTTTCAATCAACATAAATGGAAGTGGGGGTTGTAAGCATCTAAGTGTCTAGAATTTCTTGAATCGCGACAAACCAGTGGTTGCTGACCCATCTGCTTTCACTGCCCTGTGCTATACAAGGACAATAGGGAATATGCCAACTTAACCTAACCTAAAAATCTCACAGGCTGTAGTTGATGTGGATATTCTCTATAATGGTAACTTGTTGGTGTCACATTCTTTACTGTACATAAGTTGGAAAATATACTTTCCTTTTTCAGCAGAATGTACAAATACATTCAGATCAGTGTGCTAATATTTCTTTTGTTTTTTTTTTCACTCATTTTTAGCTCTGGAGTGGCTGCTTCCAAATGATGAGTATCTACAATGTTTTGAAATGCTTGACGAGTTTACTTGATATTGTGAAATAATGACTGGCAACATGAACCGTTGCAATACATAATGGATTTTAATTATACATGTTTCAGTATTGCATTTATAAACATGTCTGATTTAATGTAAGAATAAAAGTATAACACTTTATTACATCAGGTTTTCTTATTCTACCTAATAGTTCCATCCATACCTGTGACTGACATATTCATTGAAGTGTTCAAAAAATTGCATGAGATACCTGTGAAATCTGTTACTAACATTAGTCTGAAGAAATGTTTTCATTTAAGTGAGTAAGCAGCCGTTCAGAATTGCCATAAAGGGTCTTTAATATGTCTAGTCATAGAAGTTGCTAAATAAAAATGTCCATATTTCAGTTAACCAAATATTTAACCCTGAAGGTGTCTGATATAGTATGTTTTGTGCTCCATACAAGAGGCGTGGAGCTCCCGTGTTGTCTGTTGAGGGGTGAAAGAGCAGGAGGGAGGCCTGCCCCAATATAGACATACTTCCTGGTGACACTGCAATCCATCTCTAATCCCAGGCTTCGACTTTATAGCGGTGCTGAGTGATGGCCCACGCATAGCGAATCTCTGAGCTCATAGATTCTTCTCCACCGACCAGGCTGGCATTCTGGATTGACCAGCGGGGCAGAGTTAATACATTTTGCCTGCTCTTATGTACTAGATGTTATTTCAGCCTGCAAAACACATCTCCATCCAAAAATTCTATTCCAATTACAAGGCTATGTCTACCACAGTACGGAACATCGAGGTTGCCCATGAGGCAGCATGGTGTGTTAATGAAGCAAAGCTGTTTGAACCTAAGCGGAAAGAGGTTGTTTAAGTTTCCTCCCGTAGGCAGTTTGGATGAATGCCAGAGGCAATGAACCCATTCACCTTATTGACGCGGACCCTCAACTTCAAGTGCAGAGTTCCTGGCAATGTAACATCTGGGAGGTGGAAGACTGCCTTCATTCACTGATTTCACCATCACCAAACACTTCCCAGTTCGTCTCACTCTCACTTCATTCAACGCAGTCCATTGCAACAGTCCCATGTTGATCAATGTCAACACCAGGATTGCCAGCCATGGCATCTCACTTCGAATGTGAGAGGTCGATTAGCAAGGCATGTGGAATTGTCTTCACATTTCCATTCTGCCAAAACCTAGAAATACTGACATCCCATCCTTAGGTCCTGCTGTTTCTTCATTTACTTCCATTGTGATGCAAACTGCCGACGACTTGACAGCCCATGCCATAGACCTAATCCTACATGCACACCTCTCCTGGGTGGCAAGGAGACCTAGCAACACTGCACAGTACACAACCAGGTTGCTTCTCAGAGGTCTTCATTGGCAGGTCCATATCCACATGTGCAAGTGTGGGGAGGACAAAATGACCCAGTTGCGTACTGAGAATGGTTACGTGGGTGGGATTGCTAAAAACCTCTGCAATCGTCGAGGTCAGTACACCTCACCTCTCCAGGACACCCAAGGGCTGCCTACAATCCCCAAGCCAAGGCAAATGTGTCCACCTGTATCTTCAACATATGTTTCCAAAAGAAGAGCCCCATCATGACGTCTTTTCTGCTCGTATTCGCTGGTATATACCTTCTTTCAGCACCCTCCCCATGACAATTCCCAGTGATTTTTCCAGGCAAGCTCCAAGGCACCCTTCAGCATGTCAAGACCCAAAGAGGTGGGTCCTAATGGGCTGATACCCTTCATGCTTTGCCACCTTCCCTTCAATACAGAATTCTTTTGATGCAAGTTATCAACATTTGTCGTGCCCTGGGTTACTTCCCATGAGAGTGGAGAGGTAAGACCCTGTGCATCCTTCCTTACTCTCCTTATGACCCTCTCAGGTACTGAGAGGCTGGTACTAAACTGCTTGTTCCCGCTACTATTCAAGCCATCCTGACAATCATTTTGGATTTTGTCCTGGGCACTTAACATCCCGATGTTGTGGGTGTGGCTGCTCTGGGATTCCAGAAGAGTGGCTTCACTACAATGTCTTCAGATGTTGAGAAAGCCTCAGCAATCTGGCATGTACGTCTTGTACATAAATTCATCCAACTGGGACTATTTAATCAGTCAACATCTTATGCAGCTCTCTCCAATACCACACTTTAAAGTCATAGTTGCACTGAATATGTCTACACTTGGCCTGTAAGAGGTGGAGTCCTTGACAGCTCTGGTTAATCCCCATACTTCCAGCATCTTTATGATAAGTTTTCCAACCTAGCCATGTATCAAAATGGCCCAGTATACGTATGATATGCTGCTGTTCTGCTCAGATAATTTCTCATAGCCTTAACCCCATCCAAAGATATGTCCACCCAGGAGCGTAATGTTAGGGCCTGCAATGCGGGTGGGCGCGGTATTTTAGGGGCCCGCAGAAAAGGAAAAGAAGCATATTATTAATAAATATAACAATTTAAATATACATATATAAATTTTGAAATATGTATAAGATAAATAGTAAGTTAATAGTTTTATATTCTACTTTAATACAGCTTTCCCTCACAAAATAACAAGAACATGCAATAAGGAAGCAAATAATAGTTGGATAACTCCAGGTATACGAAGGTCATGTGAATGCAAAAGGCTACTGTATGAGTTAAGTAAAGGTAACACAACGACAGAATTTTATAATTATTTTAGGAACTATAAACGTATATTAAATAAAGTTATAAGACAGGCCAAAATTAATAATAATGACAATCATATTAACAACTCAAAAAATAAGATTAAAGCTATGTGGCAAATAGTAAACCAAATAACTAATAAAATGCAACACACACAAGGTAAAATAGAACTAGAACATAATGATAGAAGGATAACAGATGCAACTGAAATTGCTACATATTTTAACACTTACTTCACAGGAATAATGAATGATCTGGTTCATAATAACAATGGACATCCTCACAATCCGCCAAAGACTAATACTATTAATAATCTAAATTCTATATACCTCCATGAAGTTACACCTGAGAAAATAACTAAAATAATAAATGGATTGAATAATACATATTCTGCAGGTGCTGATGATATACCAGACATAATTGTAAAAAGATGCAGTAAGCACATAATCAGACCACTTGTTCATCTCTGTAATGCATCCATAACTAGCGGGATCTTTCCAGACGTACTGAAACTATCTAAGGTTATACCCCTACATAAAAAAGGGAAAAGAAATGAAGTATCAAATTTCCGTCCAATTTCCATACCCTCCGTATTTTCAAAGATATTAGAAAAAATAATGTATAGGAGGCTTCTCTCATTTATGGAACAACATGATTTAATTACCAACTCACAACATGGTTTTCGACACAAAAAATCAACAGACTGCAATATACTCTTTCTTAAATAGCGTTATAACCGCTTTGGATAATAAAGATAAAGCAATTGGTATATTTTTAGATCTAAGTAAAGCTTTTGATACTGTTGATCACAAAATTCTGTTAGCAAAATTATTTGACTTTGGCATACGAGGACCAGCGTACAGCTGGTTTGAAACTTACCTTACAAATCGAAAGCAATTAACAGATTTTCGACACAAACCCTAATACCAATACTCATTCGGCAGTTAGATCAGACTTACTTGACATCACATATGGAGTGCCGCAAGGCTCAATTCTGGGCCGATTTCTATTCATCTCGTACATAAATGACTTTGTAAATAGCATCAAGGCTCATAACACTATACTGTTTGCAGATGACACTAACTTACTAATAACAGGAAACAATAACGAAACATTAAATAATACATTAAGTCACACTAGTAAAGACTTGGTATCATGGATAGCTAACAACAACCTGGTTTTAAACACAGATAAGACAGTTTGTCTTAAATTTAGTATTACTGACAGAGGAAACAATGAAAGTATTCCTGAAGTAAAATTAAATAATAAATTAATTTCATACAAAAGTGAAACAAACTTTTTAGGCTTGTGGATACAAAATAACTTAAAATGGAAAACTCATACAAATCATCTACTAACCAAATTAAGCAGGAATATATATGCCCTAAGAATATTAAGTCAGAATGTCAGCCTTTGTGTACTTTTAATGTCCTATTATGCACATATACATTCTATAATTAAATATGGAATAATATTTTGGGGAAATTCACCAGAAGCCAAAGATATATTTATTAAACAAAAACAAGCCATTCAAATTATAGGCAACGAAAGAATGCTATGTTCATGTAAGCCACTGTTCAGAAAGCTTTGCATACTTCCTTTGGCATGTGTTTATATTTTGGAGACAGCTTTATTTGTAAAAAGAAATAGATTTAACTTTCAAAACAACGGAAGTGTTCATATGCATTACACGAGGCATATTAAGGATATACACGTAACCTCAATCAGAACTACAATGTTTAAGAATGGAGTACTGCATTCCTGTACAATAGTTTATAATTCCCTTCCTAATGACATCAAAAGCATAGATAACTACAACATGTTTAAAACTAGAACAAGGGCTTTCTTACAGGAGCACTGCTTTTACACAGTAAAGGAATATCTGCAATTTAACAAATCCAGATAAACATAAAATATGAATTTACTTGGCTTGTTCATTTCTCTCACTCATAATTATATCCAATTTGTGTCACAATATAATTGAATGTAGGTTAGGTATATTTGATGTTTAACTTTGTAATATTAAGTGTAAATCACTGACGTATCCTATATCAAGGTACTATGTACAGATTTGATTCTAAAGGATGAATAGAATTGAATTGAAGTTCAGTGTCATTCTGCATAGAAAGTTAATGGTCAGATCATTCCAAACGATTTCCTAGAATCGGTCAACATTTAGTTGAGTTTAGCACAGCTGTGTATGTTAATGCTTATCCTTCTTTACAAATTCTCTGATAACACTGGTTTGCATCATGTTTCTCTGTCACAAACGAGCAGCGCATAGTTACAACAATGAAAATGACTACAAAATATCACATTAGGCAGGAAGTTATTCTTTATTGATGTGTAGAGTTTCTAATATTGTAATGTGTAGAGTTTCTAATATTGTAATATGCACATTTTTTTTTCTAAACCTTTATAACTTTTGTCACGCTTCTCATTCAACAACAATGTCAATTATACATTAAGATGTGAATAACTGGCAGGTCAGTTAACAGCCAACTCAATTTCAGATGAGTGTTCTTCGCAGGAACTAGGTGCACCGTAAAAACTGGTGTGATATTTTCAAAACTTTACTGGTTAAAAGTTTCACTTTTTCTATTTAACCATGTACTTTTTCAGTAAAATGAAACCTTTTAAAGTTAGGTATGAATATCTAAGTGGTGCACAAAAAAGAAGTGTGAATTATAAAAAGAAACAAACCAATCAGTGAAAATAAGTGATATTTTCCTCCTAGTAGTAGTACTAGCTCAACAGTTACAGAAGTTTGCAGTGTCACAGGTGAGTGCATTTCTGAAGTGAACACCAATAATAATTGTGAAAGTGAAAACAAAGATAGCAAACTCGCCATAAATATAATTAGGCCTATCACAGACTATTCAAATGATCATGCAGATTATCAATTAGATGTAGATAATGAAACTGAAAAGTTCCTTGTTAGCCAGCGGGCCCATTCCCCAAAGATGCTAAGCAGGAAAACAGGTCCTTCTCCCCTAAATAATACAAAAAGTTCACATTGGCAGGACAAAGAAGTTGGAGAGAATGGTTGTTACGTAGAAAATGAAGTTAGCTGTAGTGAAGCAATGAATATCATACAAATATAACATTTTGTAACAAAAACTTCACTTAACTTAAGAAAATGGTGTTAATTCTTCTTTCTAATTGATATCGATTGCACGAACTCTTGTCCGCATCTTTATTTTCGTAAGTTAAGTGAAGTTTTTTTTTTTTTACAAATTGTTATATTTGTATAATGAGAATGGTTGTGTTATTCATCTAAAAATGACTGTTTACTGTAAACCGTGTTGGCTGCTTGGAGGTGCCTAACCAAAAGTATATTGCAACACGAAACTAGCTATGCACATTTGAACGCATGCGTCATTTTCAATTCATGGCGTAAGGAAAACATAGTTGACGCAGGTATGAATTCAGAACTAAAGAAAAGTGAGAACATATGGAAACAGGTCCTTGAGCATACTGTGAAAGTGACTCTCATCCAATAATATAGCTTTTTGGGACATGGGGAGGAAATTGGAAAATTAAACAGTGGAAACTTTTTGGCAATTATTGAACTTCTCGCAACGTACAATCCGGTATTATGCAATTTAATTAACCAAAATACATGCAAAAATACCTTAGCCCTGCAATGCAAAATAAGTTAATAAACATCTTATCCCGTGCAATTAAAAAAGAAGTTATTAAGGACATTAAAGCTGCCCCATTCTTTTCTGTTATCACAGATTACAACACAGGACATTACAAAGCCTTGTGACATGAAGATAAAAGAAAGCTCTTTAGGTTTTCGTGAAATAAAAGGTCAAAGTGCATTAGGAGTAGAAAAATAAATGCTAAGTGCAATAGACGAAAAAGGACATGTTATATAAATACCGTGGCCAGGATTATGACGGGTGTGGCAATATGTCAGGCATATGCAAAGGTGTTAGAACAAGAATTCAACAAAGACAAAGAACCACAAAAAATGTGCATTGTGCAGCACATAATTTAAATCTAGTACAGAAGTCAGGTCCTTTTGGTATCTTCTTGTACCTTAAATAAGTTTTGCCCAACTTGTTGGTCTTCGAGAAACCAGTTTGTTAAAGCCCTTTGGTATGCATATGTCGATGTACTTAAGGCTCTGTCAAAAATAATATTGATATCTAAAAAAAGTAGTTTTGAAAAACCAGTTAGAGAAATTTGAACTCATTTTTCAGATAGTGCTGCAATCAAAGATTCTAGAATGTAGAAACTTAGCATCTCAAATTATGCAATCGAAAAATGTAGATCTTGATAAAGCATGTTCTGTTGTTCAGAATGAAGCTGATAATTTATCTTGCTATCGAAAAATTTTGAAGAAGCGATGTCATCAGCCATATCTTTGGCAAGGGAATGGGGCATCTCACCACAATTTGAAAATAAAAATTCGAAAAGTGAAAAAACATTTTGATGAATTGTCAGGACGAGCAGCTAGTGGATCAAAGTTTATATTTCAGAACCACTTTTTAATGCCTGTTTGGACATTATTGTAGCCCAGTTAAAAGACAGATTTGAGGGTATGCACCATGTTCACCATTTCTTCAAAATTATTTCCCCAAAATTCCTAAATGCTGCCTCCAATGAAGAGATTCACAATGCAGCAGTAATTCTTCAAAATGAATATAGGGAAGATTTATCGAGTGAATTTCCCGACCAAGTAATAGGTTTCAAAAATGCTCTGAAAAAAGAAATATTCGTATTAACCTCTGTACTTTACTTAAAACTATTAGTAATAGAGAATTCAATCGTAGCTGCTAGCATCGCAGATTTATGCACAGCATTTTAGCTGTTTTTAACTATTCCTGTTACTGTTTCTTCGGCTGAACGCTCATTTTCGAAGCTCAAACTTATAAAGAACTATCTGCAGAATTTTGTGACACAAGATAGACTAAGTGAGCTCAGCCTGCTCAGTATCGAAAGTGAAACAGATCCATTGATGTCAGTGAAATCATATCTTTGCATCAGAGAAAGCGTGCCACATTATCGAGTTTCAGTAGAGATCAAGGTGAGTAGAGAGGTTTTATAAGTACAAGTACATTAATTATCAAACAATAGATAGAAATATAGATTTATCCTTATTGATATAGAATATCAACCCCTATAATATACTTAATTTTAGCAGTATTAATTTTGTTCATTACTTGGAAAATAGTGATCAAGTAATAGCTTTGTTTATATTATGTAGGATTGAACAATGCATTGCATTAAATTTTCTACCTGCTGTAATTGAAGTTATGTTAGTTACTGATCGGTTATACATTATACTTCAGGGGTCCAGGATTTTAATTTTTGCAGGCAGGCCCGTACTGCATACGTTATGCTTCTGCTTCCACCTCATGCAAGGGTGGTGCTGGCATTGCCGTATGCACTTTAACCCGCACCAAAGCCATGCCATACTACCTAAGCACATCCTTCCCCCACTCCACATCACTGCAGAACCACAGTTCCAATTTAGAGGTCAAAGAATTGGACAGGGAAATTTCGCCACCTACCTTGGAGATAAGAAGGAGAAAGTTCTTAACTTTCTGGAAGCACATCATGAACCTCTTCATGATTGCAGAGTCAATTGCTTCGCTGTATCCAGTGCTGAGGTATGGGATGCCTGTTTGCCTTTCAAGTTGTACTTTTTCCGGGTAATCATAATCCCTATTGATGAGATCTGGGATATGGGTAGATCGCTGACTACCATGATTACAACAGGCACAGAATAGAGGCCTTTGGACTATCAAGTTTGTTGGCTGCTCTTTCTCCATGAGACTACTTTAAGAGACCTAATCACATATGTTGGAGAAGAAATTTGGCACTGGTCACCAACATTTTACACAAATATACTAGCACATCAAAATGCCCTGGTTAGGTCTCTAGAGAATGCCACAAAGAGTTCCTTGCATGGCTTAAGGGCACCCCAAGGTAACACCAAAGCAAATCTAAATAGCTAAAAGCTGAGCTCCATATTAATTCCTACTTAGCTGATTGGCTTCTAAATTACGATCTCTCCATTATAAACCATTCCCATCAGGTAATGCAATTGGTCCTGCACAGGTACTGAGGAGCAACACACTTCTTCTTACTTTCTTGTACCATCTTCAAATGAACATAGTCACCCTTTTTGTCACAATTTTCTATATCCAAAATAAGATTACCAGACAAAAATTTGTCACCCCTGGTTATCTTAATGTGTAACACCCCCTCTGGATCTGATAACTGCCTGGATTAGGTTAAGTAGTGAGTTCACAAGATTCTGCAGGTATGGCACATCCAGCTGGCACCACTCATTTATGAGTTGCTTGTCCAAATCCACCAAATTGTGGTGATGCTGATTTTGTCGTTTCACCCGCTGTTCCAACATATCCCACAAATTTTTTATAGGACTCGAGGTGGGTGAGTTTGCAAGCCAATCAAGATGTGATAAGGTGCATGTGTGTTCCTTAAACCAGTCTATCACTCTTCTAGACTGATAATCCTTGCAGTGTCATCTTGAAATATAGGGGAGGCAACAGCACAATCATCGTGGAGATACGGACTAAATGGCAACACCTGCTCATTCAGAATTTTCAAATAAACATGCTGATTCATCCTATTGGTCCCTGATGGAGCGGATCCAATCCATAGTAAGAAAAACATCCCCAAAACATTACTGACTCACCTCTGGCTTGGACCTGACCCTGTACACAATTCGGATGAAATGCTTCATGTGGCTGGCAGTGCACGTCATTCGAACAGAGAGAAAACGTGATTCATCAGACCACATGACATTCCGCCAGTCACCTACTGTCCATGTTTGGTGATTTTAGTCCACTGAAGTGTGCAGCTTTGTCTCTCTGTGAGCATGTACCTCCTTCGAGGTGTCCCGACTCCAAATGTTCATTGAATGTAGTTCCCGGCACAATGTCCTCTCACTGACAGGTCGGGATGGACCTTCATTAAAGGACTGAAGCAATTACTCTAGGGTTTGGAAGCGATTTACATTTACTAGCTGTGAAACTCATCTCTGGTCCCTCTCAGTCATGTTCCTTTTCCAACCACAATTCCAACGTGTTTTGTGGCCATGTGTATTGCACTGCTTGCTGCGTGTAGACGTTGGACAGTCCGCTTTGACACCCCAACAAATCCAGACACTTCACCTACCGTATGGCCTTGGGCATGGCCAAACACAATTTCATTTTCTGTGTAACAATTGCCCCTTTTTGCCATTCTGTCAGGTCCACACACGAGTTTTGTCCAGTGAACTTAGAATAGTCCTATTGAGGGTGTACATGCAGAAATAGCATTTAGGTTGAACCTCTCAGCTTGCCAGCAGCCATGGACAGACAGTTGGCTTAAGTTTATTTTGCTTGTTTTAATTCCAGTATGGAATATGAAGTAATTCAGTGGCTAATTGGACATTAGTAATATAAGATTAAATGAGTAATTTTCTATATTGATAAAAAGCATTCAAGGAACTATTTCAAGATCTGGGTATATTAAGCTTATCTTTTGTTTATATATTATTCATTTTAAAGCTTTGTGCAAATAACTGACATAACGTAATCGTGAACATAGAAGTACCCAATATTAATTTTAGGCATAAGGGAAACATCCACTGTTCAAATGCAACACTATTGCTTCATGAAAGGTGTTTCCTATGAAATAAAATATGTAATGCTCTTCCAAGTAAGAAAAGCTCATCAATTTCAAAGTGTTATAAACACTTCTCTTAAAAGTACCTTTGTGATGAATTTGCAGAATATTTAACCCTTTCACTGCTAATAACTTGTATATCCATTACAGGCTTTCAGTCCCCATGTGCTATTAATGTGTATACGCTTCACGCGCATTGTGCTAAGAAATGTAAAAACGTTCAGTCAAGCATTTCTAAAGGCAATTTTATACTATAGTATGCTCCTGCCATCTATTTTAGCTGTCTTGTATTGCTCTCTAGGACAAAATATCTGAAGGTCTGCACCAGCAATCTGGAGTTGCGCTACGAGAGATGCACACCTGTGTCACGTGGTGCCGGTGATTCCAGGAAACTTAAGGGTGTGTAAAATGGCTTCGTCAAATCCTTTCATGGAAGTGTTGAAAACAATGTTGTATAAATTAAATTAATCGACTCCCAATTAATTTAATTTGGCTTCGTCAAGTTTTGCCGGATGCTCTTTTAACGCATTGCCATTCGACTTTCGGACTCAGAGATTGTGGCGAAGATGATGAAGATTATGCTGAAGCAGTTTTTGGTGTTAGTGTTGATAGTAGTAGTAGTAGTAGTAGTGAAAATGAAGAAAGTGATAAACAGCTTGGTGCTCCGCAGACAAAGAAACAGCGCACTGACCCTTTGTTCCAGTGGCACAGTGGAGATTTCAGCCCACAATTGCATAGATTCAGGCATCAAAATTCAGGTATTTTGGCAAACATAAATGATGATTGCACCATACTAGAAGTTTTCAATTATTTTTTCCGTTTCACATTATGCAGCACATAGCAGACGAAACTAATAAATATTTGATGGATAGAGTCGACATGAAAAATTGAATGCCATGGCCAGGATTTGAACCACAGATCTCCTGGTTTCCGTCCAGTCGCTTTTAACTTTTGAGCTACCATGGTCAACGTGCCGTCCTGACATTAAATTCTCCATTCGACTCGTATATATCCCCGGTAGACCACTAGGGGCTCTCGCATCTGAGAGAGTATGTATTTTTTGGAATCACTATGCTAATGACTAGAGTAAAAAAGAATGCAATAAATGAGTATTGGTCCAAAGATCCCTTTATTGCCACATATCAATTTTCTGACTATATTTCCAGGGATAGGTACCTTTTACTTTTAGGATTATTATATTTTAACGATAATGAACCCAGGTACAAGGGGAAAGACTATAAATTGAAGCCAATAATTGATCACCTTAGAAAAGCTTTCAGAGAGGTATTTTAACCCTTCCAAAACCTGTGCATAGATGAAAGTCTTAGGCTTTTCAAGGGCTGATTGCAATTTCTGCAATATATTCCATCTAAGAGGCATAGGTTTGGCATAAAGTTGTTTTTATTATGTGATTGTGAAACAGGGTACATTCTGGATTTCATTGTGTATACAGGGACAAACACAGATATTATTCCAGGGCATGAATTTGGTATTTCAGGAGCAGTAGTACAAACACTGATGGTAAGGTACCTACACAAAGGTTACACTTTATGGGTAGATAATTGGTATTCCAGTCCTCTACTAGACAATTGGCTACATCAAAATAAAACTAATGCCTGTAGTACAGTAAGAAAGAACAGAAAAGAAATGCCAAAAATGAATGAGAAATTTCTACGCAAGAACCGAATAACAGAACGCTGTTTTTCCCTGATGCAAGTTGCAAGTGGTGCGGCCATCTTTATACTGATACTGCGATGGTATGTGTGCATCTGCACTATGCTGCCACCTACAGGCCATTCTGCATGCTGTTTGTAGCATGCTTACCAACTTACAGGATAACGGCACAATTTTTTTTTTTTATTACAAATTTAAGGTTTTCATTTGACTCACCCTCGTAATATGTATAGTGAAGTTACAGTAGTTAAAAAAATCCTGTAAATTGTTTTGGTCACCCCTGACTTGTAAATAGAAAGAACAAATTTAAATGTATTTTATCAGTATATTAGTTCATATTAAAATAAGTAGTGAAGGTGCTAACTTTTCAAAAATAACAAAATGGGCATAAGTGGCCATTGGAAAACCCTTAGTCAGGTGCGATGCGGGCGGTATTACTCCTGCTTTTTCAACTTTAAATAAATTAACTTCTGGGTCATCTACAATTACCAACATGGACTTTGGTAAGTGTATATACTTTTCTCCACTTACAAGTTTTTTATGAAGACTAGTTTCTGGGGACTTCTCCCCTATCGTCAGCTCTGTGGTAGACTGATGTTGCATCCGGTGTCTGCATCTGGCTTGGTGTTGTGCTGCCATCTAACGTCCTGGTAAGTTTGATGACGTCATCTACGGCGGGAATTTCAAAATTCATCAAGAGGTCCTGTTTTTTCGTAATAAATATGTTTTCCCAAATCTGTAGTTCCAGAGGTTTCTTTGCCTGTTTGATCAGTTCTATTTCTTGTTTTATGTTGTGATTCTCAGACCAAAAGTGATGTGATACGGCCAACTTGTCCATTTGTTTGAATTTAATATTTCTGAAGTGTTCTTTCATTCTTGTTCCTAGATTCCTTTTGGTCTTACCAATGTATATCTTGTCACAATCCTGGCAACTCATTTGGTAAATGCCTGATAATTGAGTTTTCGGTGTGCTATTTTTTAGAGGGTGGTTTAGTAAGTTGCGGATGTTGTGTTTGTTTTGAGGGGCTAATTTTATGTTGAAGCTCTTAAATACCTTTTCAAATTTTTTGAAGTATTTTGGATGAAATGTAAATTTTCCATATCTGGTGTTTGGGTTTTCTAGTTTTTTTAACGTAGTAATGTCCCTTAAGTATTTGTTTCTTTTGTGTCTATAGATCAGTTTTTTGATGAAATTTGTGTTATAGTTGTTCAGTTCGGCAACCTGGTGTATGTGAGCGTACTCCTGTTCATATTCTGTTTTTGTTAGCGGAATGTTGATTAATCTGTGAACTAAACTATGGAATACTGCATATTGATGTTGTACTGGGTTGAATGGGTTGCATTTAATGTAATTGTCAACATGTGTTGCTTTTCGGTATATTCCAAATTGTAATCCTGTTGGTGTTCTAATGATTTTCAAATCTAGAAAAGGTAGCCATTCATCCTGCTCTACTTCAATGGTGAAAACTATGGATTTTTCTTGTAGGTTTAGCAACTTTATAGCATCCTCGGTTAGTCTTCTAGGGACTATCGCAAACACATCGTCAACATATCTATGCCAACCTTTGAAACTATGTGGAAAGGCTTTAGTAATGTGTGTTTCCAAATTACTCATGAACAGATTAGCTAGTAATGGTGAAAGAGGGTTACCCATGGCCAAGCCTGCTGTTTGTTGGAAGATCTTGCTGGAGAACGTGAAGCTGTTTTGTTCAATACATTGGGTGGTTAATTTGATGTATTCCTCTATTTTATCATCTGCAACGTTGCTTTTGGATAACCAGCCTTTCATCAATTTTGGAATTTTTTCTACTGGTATGCTCGTGAATAGAGATCTGATATCAAAGGACACCATCACCTCTTCAGTTTTTATAATTGTGTTTTCAATTTTCTTTACTAAATCAAATGAATTGTTTATGCTTAGAGATTCAAACTTTTCAAACTTGTCAAATTCTTCCAACAACCATTTTGCCAGTTTGTAAGTCGGGGCATCTATATTGTTAATGGGTCGCATGCTGTTGTCTGTCTTGTGAATCTTAGGTAGGCAGTATAATTTTGGCAAATTAGGATTGTTTACAATTATGTTATTTTTCATCTTATGTGGCACTACTGTATTTTCTTTGATTGCTTTTTTGGTGGTTTCTATGTATTTCCTTAAAGGGTTTTTGGTTAGGGTTGTATATTCTGGATTTTGTAGTAGATGTTCGACTCGCTGGTTGTAATCATTTCGGTCCATAACGACTACCGTATTTCCTTTGTCTGCTTTCAGAAAAGAGAAAAGTATATACAAGGTTGACTCACTTGCCTAATTTTAGTAGCAATGGCACTCCACTTTCTGAAATACTTCTTTTTATTCTATATTTGGTAAGTGTTTTAGAACATTTTCTGTAATTTTCAGTACAGTAATGTATAAATATTATAAGCAGAAGCATTATTAATAGTGAAGTATTCTTCATATTTAAGTTTGATTTATGAGTCACTATGTTTACACTCAAACTTCACTTACTTGTTGTTAAATAATTGAAACGTTTTCAAGATCATTCGATCTCATCCTCAGCTGTTTGGTGACTAAATGAACCTTCCTCTTCTTCCACTACTACGGAGCTCCCAGCCATCATAAGGAACATGAAAAAGAGAAAAGAAAAACTGAAGGTAATATCAAAAAATACCACTCTCACACCACTTAAAAACACAAATTGGCAATATAGAAAATTCAACTACAATCCATGGGCTTTTAGAAAATTTGAACGAATCTTCAAAAGACTAAATTTAAAACTAGCACCCCAAAACAAATTCAGTCTGAGGAACATGCTAAATAAACCACTGAAAAATACAATCCCCAACAATTTGAAATCAGGAATTTATCAGATTAATTGTGAAACCTGTGAAAAAAGCTACATAGGGAAAACTAAGAGAAACTCGTTAACCAGGCAAAAAGAATACCAGAGAAACATTAAGTTGAAACAAACAGAAAAATCTGCAGTTTCACACCATTTATGGACAGAAAACCACAATGGCCACAACATTAAACTGTTAAAATCTTTAAGTACACCCATAGAATTGGATATTTTGGAAAAAATATTCATAAACAAAAACCGTGATAAAGTTATAAATTTTGAAATCCCGGCATTAAATGAAGTATTAAAACTTAGTGCACCTAACACCAGATGGCAGAGTGATCGGAGCTCCGTAGTAGTGGAAGAAGAGGAAGGTTCATTTAGTCACCAAACAGCTGAGGATGAGATCGAATGATCTTGAAAACGTTTCAGTTATACAACAAGTAAGTGAAGTTTGAGTGTAAACATAGTGACTCACAAATCAAACTTAAACAGTAATGTATATTTAAAAATAAGTTAATATTGCAAAAATAACTTAGCAAGCATGGATTACCAGACTGAAATAAGTGTAGCAGTGAAAGGGTTAAATTATAAAGCAGTCTGATGACATTGAGTACTAGTGTACTACAATATGTATAGATGTACTTAAATAATGTTTAGACACAAATGCAAACACTATGCTGGTACAGTGATGTGTAGTTCAAACAAGCCACATTTAATTATACTGCCAAGTTCTTAAGTAATCATTAGGCTTGGAAGTGGATGACCCAAATATCAGAGAAAAAGACCTATAAAATGTCCTTCAATTTTGGGGAAAATAACAAAGGTTTAAAAAAATGAACTGTAATTCTTTTTGTAATTTTAACATTCAAAATTTTAAAAATGTATATCTTTTTATTAGTTTTTATAATTAGAAATATTATGTGATGAATCCCATACGTACTTATACATGGTGTTCACTTTTATTCGTTATTTCCCGCTGTCCGATTGAGCAAGTATGACATAGTTGAGAGGTGAGTCTATCTTGAAATCATAGTGTCCTCTACGAAGAAGAAGTGGTAATTTTTGTGGAACAGTAAGCAAATTACAGTGTGGTTGCTCCGGTAACTAATACAACCAGCTTCCCCTGGATATGAAGACAGAGCACTGCATCTTCATGGTTGAATGCTACTTTCATACCGGCATTAAAATTGATACGATATATAAATATAATTTAAACCGCTGCATAGAGGAGTTTATACAACGCTATTCGGCATTCAGACAAGTCCCTCGAAGCTTAATGTTGTCAAAAGTGTCCAGGTACCGTCAAATTGACATACTTTTGTTTGCAACATAAACATCTTACATTTTATCAGTATACAATGTAATGTTTTTGTCATTCACGTGCTTAATTAAAATGTCTATTAATGTTGGTAACCTTATGTCTTTTAAAATCAATAGGTGCATCAAACATTTTCAAGATACAGGATTAGTTACTCGCAAAAAGAAAGACACTGGATGCTATAAAGTGACTGGTTCCAATCTAGAAGCAATAAATAATGTTATGACAGAAAGGCCTCAAGCATACCTTCTTGCAATACAGTGTTTAAGCGGAAGAGAGAAAGGAAATATAAGAAAATGGACACCTAAGACTATGTACTAGAGATATTTTCTTGCTTAGACTTGGATAAAAGCTTTGTACATATTGAAATACTATGGAAACGTAGAGTCAGACTGAAAAATTCAATGCCATAGCCGGGATTTGAACCACGGATCTTCTGGTTTCCGTCCAGCCACTCTACCATTGAGCTACTCTGGCCAACATGCCAACATGACATTAAATTCTCCAACTGACTCGTATTTTCCCGGTAAACCACTTAGGAGTTCTCAAACATGAGACAACTACCTTAATGGCAACTTACGACATGTAAGTACTTTAAGGCCCGGGCTTTATAGTTAACCACTATTAGGTAAATTTATGGAAATTAATTATTCTTTCACACTGGCTGTGTGTAGGCTTAATTGTGGAAACGTAGAGTCAGACTGAAAAGTTCAATGCCATAGCCGGGATTTGAACCACGGATCTTCTGGTTTCCGTCCAGCCGCTCTACCATTGAGCTACTATGGTCAACGTGCCAACATGACATTAAATTCTCCAACTGACTCGTATTTTCCCAGTAAACCACTTAGGAGTTCTCATAAACATATGAGACAACTACCTTAATGGCGACTTACTATGCTGTAAGTACTTTAAGGTCAGTTGGAGAATCAACCTTGAAATGTGTAACTGTGTGTACTGAGAACCTTCTAGGATTTTGGTATAAAAAGGTTCTCCATCTGATGGATTTTCACCAAGAACAAAACCAGAGAGGCAATATTTGTGTGTAATATTGTCATTTCCTGTTTAATTGGGCGAAATTTGTGGCAATAAAGTACATGTTAGATACCCTTAATTGGTTATTACTGTTAACATTTTGAATTATAATGATTAATGATAACTGTATTTATTTTCTGCTACACGTGAAGAGTGCACCACTCCTAGGATTTACATTCTTTGTAACTTTGTTTCTTTAAGTCCATAATGATAACCTAAAATCTCAAAATACTATATTATTCATTAATTGTGTAGTGATACTTGTGTATGTCTATTACACTTCAACTTTTACAACCAAATATAAGATCTTTAGCAATATCTTTAACTGTTTTAAGTCATCAGATCTCATGGCAACCTGAATCCCAGGAATGGCAGGCATATTTGTGTGATTCTACATAATTATATGCTAATTTCAAATGATAAAAGTACTGTTACACCATAAACATATGATTTGTAAGAGCTTTGCTCATAGTCGGTACACGTCAAGCAAACAAATATCTTACCTGTGAAAATACAATAACCTAAATCTTTTAATTCATGTACTGCTATTTCTGAGAGTAGAAACCTTATTAACGTTAATTTAAGTATACATAACTCATCGTACTTTGTATCATTGATCTTAGGCATAAATTATTTGATGTACAAAGCCGTGAAATGATCAGTTTGGCAGTAGTTTTAATATAGTCTGGCTACATCATGGTAAATTGGATTAGCAATCGGATTTTAACTCTAGAAAGTAAGCTGAGTGAGTGCACAAGAATGCCTTTAAACCTTAAAGCCTTGCTTGAAAATTTTATATGAAATTGTTTGAGGTAGAGTGGAAGGTTACTATAAATTCTTATCGCAGAGGAGTAGTATATCTTTGGAACAGTTGTAAGCTGTTTGCCAGTCCATGCAGATTGCTTGATTTCCACTTGCATTTATGCAGAGATAGAAGATAGCTTAATAGAACATATAACAATAAAATTCTAACTATTGTAGGAAGAGGTAAAAACCATAGCTAAATCCCAAGATATTGCTAATTGTAGTATGTATTGTATCGGAATGTCAAGTATGTTCTAAATAAAGTAATTCTACCTCCTTCATATTAAATTAGGCCTAATGAAGTATTTTGTTGGAGCTATGGACGAAATGGAGAACCATTTGAATACCTCAGAAGCCAGTTTCCAAAACTCAGCGATGCTAAAGTTAATGAGGAAATACACATTGGCTCCCAATTTTGGAGGATTTTGAAAGAGGAAAACTTCAAAAGAAGAAAGTTACATGCTAGGCAACTAGCTGCATGTAAAGCCTTTCCGGAAGTGATGAAAGGATTCCTTGTAAACAATAAGCTAGAAAATTACTGACAGATGATTGAAGAGCTTCTGGACAGTTACTAAAAGTTAGGATGTAGTAAGTCATTCAAAATTGACTTTCTCCATTCATGTTTGGATTTTTCACAGGCTGGAAGAGGAAGTAAAGCTGCAAGTGTTAAGGGTAACCTCATATTTAATATATATTTTATTACAGCTGCATGTTTCAGAGGTCCCCCAGGGGCCTACTGAGGTAGGTACGGGAACTGGCGATCCCAGGGTCCCGAGCCACCCTGACACCCTCAATGTGGGTTCCTCTTAGTGGTGAAGGGTCAGACAAAACACCCACCCACGTGTAGGCCGTGCGTGGAGACCCATGTTGGTGGAAAGATTTGTCCTGGTGGTTAAAGGATGCGCATCTGAGCTCGTTCCAGTGTTCTTCTGAATTCGGGGAGGGTGCGCATTTCCAATACACTACTTTGGTTTCTGCTTCACCTAAACGGGAGGTTAGGGACTAACCCGCCCCTAATCAATCGGCCAGGACTAGGTATTGTACCAAACTCCAGGGTGAGTGGGACGGCAAGCCCGCTATATCCCCTGTGTAGCCCTGTCATCCGAGTGGGATGACCTCTTGTTGGGCTCCATGGTGGGTGGGGAGCACTGGGGGGATGAAGCTTATTCCATTTATTATGGTAAATTCTAATTTTAATAAAAATTTTAAAAAAGTGGTAACAATGTAAAAGAAGTAGTTGAGTGTGGTCCTTGCTACTTAGTAATTAAAAGAACAGAGGAAGGCAAGAATTTTTCTACTGTTAATCCATTTTTAATACAGAAGGATCTCGACAACATAGCTGGTGCAGTAAAGTCCTGTACCAAGTCTAGGAATGGCATGCTGCTGGTGGAAGCAACTTCACCGTCCCAGGCAGCTAAGATACAAAGAGCCAGCATGCTGGGCAGTTATCCTGTAAAAGTTGAGTTGCATAGGACCCTGAATTCCTCGCACGGTGTTGTAAACACTAGTGCATTGGATGACATGTCCAACGAGGATATTCAGGAGAACCTTCAGGAACAAGGCGTAACAGGCCTCAAATTGGAAAAGCAATATTTCACAACTTAACTAACAAAGAAAGACATGTCATCAACATGTAATGAGAGTAGGCGCAAAGGGCCCACTAGATCTGTACGACAACTAGCTGCTGATTCATAATTCTTGCAGCTACAACAATAAATAGAAAAGTTGTCAGTGCAGCAAATATTCCAGAAAGGTGTAATGTCAGATGTCCTTGTCAGACAATTGCATAGGTGCATTCGTCGTACAGTACAACATTTAAATAAAGCTAGGGGCCTCCCAGACCCTGCACACCTAATGGAGGGTTAAGCCTCAACATTTAAAAATTAGATTAAAAATGAATTGTTTAAACAAAAACTGGCATGAATACCCTTCAGTGTGGCTGAGCAAGTAGCCCTTCACCTACAGTTCTCTCAAGACAAATGAAAGGCGGCATGTTTTAACCCCTGCAACTGGATATAGCACTGCTTCAATATCAATTATCTGGTATTTATTTATATACATGGGAGCTTTCACCTTCTCAAAGCAATTAGTTTACGTTCCATGGTTCCCATTGCTCCATAAATGACAGGGGCGGTTCCTCCATAAGGTTGCAGGTTTGCGCTACACCCACTGATTCTGAATGTACAACAGGTGAATTTTGCACATTAAAGCTGTACTTGTTTGCATTGTTTTATATACAAACATGTTTCAATTACGCTTATCATCTGTAGCTGCCCATGACCACAGAAGTTGAAATAAACAGAGGTTAGCTGTAGGAGCCGCAGGTTTGCAGCGAAGAGTTAACCTAAGATTTCGCCCAAATGTAGGCTCTCTGAGGGGGTTGCGGAGAGGTGAAGAGATGGGAGTGGCTTCTTATACATTACTTAAATGGAGGTTTATAAACCTAGCTCCTACACTTAGCAATGGCTATAGCGTGACCTTCAGGCTTAGCTTCTGTGTGCTCTGCTTTTCGAACACAAGGAGAATTTAATTACATGCATGGAGGTTATTCAGAAGAAAGCTCTGTTAAACAACAACGCCACACTTGTTCAGGCTTCTGGGTTTATGGCCACTTTGAAAGATTATAATTTTGTATTCTGTCTGTCTTTCTTCTACAAGATCATGCCACATGTGGACATTTTGTACAATCAGCTGCAGAAACGAGACTGCAATGCAACATTTGCCATCACCCAGCTAAACGCATTTGAAAGGGAAGTGCAAAAGGTAAGAAATAGCGTGGATATCGAGGAACACGAAGAAACTGCAATTAAGAGGAGAAGAATAGAAGATCGTGATGTGAAAAGAAGAGAAGCTCTTGAAGTATGTGACATTCTTAGAGAAGCAAAGGACAGATTTAGCTTCACGGGGCATCTGGTAGCCTCAACTTTGTTTCATCAAGAAAATTTCTAAGACATTTCCAGAGGATTCCCTTAGAGAAACAATAAAGTTCTATCCTTTTATCATTGGAACAAAAATTCGTAAAGAACTGACTGTAATTTACAGTTGAGAGGAATTTCGTGGAATGTCCAGCACCTTGTGTTTGATGGACTTCATTAAGGAAAACAATTTATGTGCTACATTCAGCGAATATGTCAAACTCCTCCGAGTACTGTTAACTATGCCAATGTCTACCGCTGAAGCAGAATGCTGTTTCTTAACGTTAAAAAGAATAAAAACTTTCCTTAGGAACAGAATGTCACAGGTCCGATTGTCAGCATTAGCAATGCTTTCAATTGAGAGAGATTTTGTTATGAAGATCAGCGACTTCAACGCAAAAGTTATCGATAGATCCGCCAGGTCTAAGGAGAGTAGAGCAGAGAATCTGTATAAATAGGCGAGTCATTAGTACTCTGTATTTTATTTTTCATTTGTGCACCACCAATAATTTAATCCACCAGCTGCCACTGATAAATGAGTTTCATGTCACTCAGTTTTGACAATTGCCTGTATGTATTAATGTCTTTCCACTAAAAACATGACAGGTAAACCATCAAGTTTTCTTATTTCTTCAGTTAATCTGAGAACAAGTTCATATTAGTTTATATGAACTGATTGTCAACTTAACGCTTTGTTATGCTGCAGGTACACCTAACACTATGTACCTCAAAAGACAAACTGAATTAACAGTTGCCCCTTAGTTTCTATGTTCTGCATGCAAACTTAAACCAGACACACTATAGTGTTAAACGTATGGGCCTCTCCATACACAGTATGCTGAATCACAACAGTAACACTGAATGCCAGGTACGAGATGCCGTGATATGTCAGCGCCTAATGCTCGGTGACTACAGGATCATCCACGAGGCCACTAAGGCTGCATTGAGGATGTAAGAGGCCTAAGTGACGGCTACCCCGACCTCGAAGACAAGGAGTATCCACTAAGACAGAGACTGAAGACCAGCTGAGGGACGCCGGTAATGACCAAGTGGCGTGTGTTGGGGTGTGGCCAGCCGTGAAACCTGGGGAGAGCCTGCCGTCACCAAGACGTCAAGAATGAAGAGCAGCCGGAAAAACTGGTAAGGGCTTGCGTGGCGGGGGGCATGAAGGCGTCATTACCACCATCTCGAGAGACACTGCGCGCCGTCAGCCGATGTATGGATGACAGTCTCAGCTCGGACGGTTGGGTGAAAGGGAGGCCGTGCCGCGTTCTTGTGACCACCGGGACAGCCGTGACCTGGTGTAGCCAGGGGTTTGCCGTCGAGAAGACCAAGCCGACCATACCAGCTAGTGACGGCATCGGGCGACACCTTACCTGTGGAGAGCGAGGTCCTACTGCAGTTGACCTTGGGGCGGAGTGCCTTGCGTCTGTGCGTGTTCGTCGCGAAGGTAGCTGAGGAGGTGATACTGGCACTGGATACTCACAGGAGCCACGAGGCGACGGTTGACGTGATCAGGAAGGTTCTGCGGCTCAAGGGACAAGAGGTGATGCTCCGGCATCCCGAAGAACGCCTTGGAATCTGCAGGTGTATTGTGAGAACACGTGGTTGTCGCCGCGGGAAGCGAGGTGATGGTAACGGTGCGACTGGAAGGCCAGCGGACGAAGAACCTGATTCTGGACCGGAAAAAGACCACGGAATCTGTGTAGCCAGGACATTGTTGCCAAATCGAGAGGAATTGCCGGTGAGCCTGCTCAACCCAAAAGACACCGATCACGTCGTCTAGACTGCGACAGAATTGGGGACGTGCGAGCCCGTTGTTAGCGTATCGCCAATCGACAAGACCCAGGAGCTGGTGCTGAAGCAATACCTGGGCCCCCATTGAAGGGTTACTGGAGAGTGCGGCCAAACACCTGATCGCAGAACAGCTCGAGAACTTTTGACAACTGCTGAGACAGTACCAGCGCGTCTTCAGCCCAGGTAACAGCGATTACGGCCGCACAGACTGAGTGCACCACCACATCGACAGCGGAGACGCCTGGCCTATTCGGCAACCACCTAGACGCGTTCCGCTGGCAAAACAAGCGGCGGT
This sequence comes from Mantis religiosa, assembly GCA_030765055.1. Lineage (NCBI taxonomy): Eukaryota > Metazoa > Arthropoda > Insecta > Mantodea > Mantidae > Mantis > Mantis religiosa. Next base: position 19,049,413 of record CM060954.1, read on the forward strand.
ACGGGAGATGCTGAAGGACATGATATCCAAGGTCTGACAGCCCTTGGTTTTCCCCTGTAGTTCTGGTGACGAAAAAGAACGGCGAGCTACGCTTCTGCGTGGACTAGAGGAAGCTGAACGCTGTCATCAGGAAGGACTGCTTCCCCTTACCCCGGATTGAAAACACCTTGGATACGCTTGCTGGTGCGCAGTGGCTCTCGATGCTCTCCGAAATCGGGTTTCTGGCAGGTGGCTCTAGACCCGAGAGACAAGGAGAAGACAGCATTTTTGACAGGCAAATGGCTTTGGCAGTTCACATTTATGGCCTTTAGTCTCTACAACGCACAAGCCACCTTCCAACGCTTCATGGAGTCAGTAATGAGAGGATTGACTTACGATGCCTGCCTGCTATTCCTGGACGGTATCGTAGACGTCGGAAAGACCTTCGAATACCATCTCGACAGACTAAGCAAGGTGCTACACAGACTAAAGGTGATAACCTGAAGCTGAAAAAGGAGTGCCAGCTCTTCCGCAAGGAAGGCAACTAGTTGGGCCACATAGTTTCACCAACCGGAGTGGCCACAGACCCGGAGAAGACAGGCTGTGATAGATAGGCCTCGCCTGAAGTATAAGCGAGAATTGCAGATTCCTGTGGCTGTGCAGTTATTACCACCACTTCATAAAGGGCTTTTTCAGCATCGCCAATACCCTCACTCACCTACTGAAGAAAACCGGCCTTATATGTGGACGGCAGCTGAGGAAGACACTTTCCTGTGCTCCTATTTTTGGATTCCCACAAACAGGCGGCGGCTTCATTGTGGACACAGACGCCAGGGACCATTGTATTGCAGGCGTCCTATTCCAAGTCCAGGACGGCCACGAGCGAGTGACAGCCTACTACAGCAAGACGCTGTCCAAGGCAGAGAACTACTGCGTCACCCAGCGAGAGTTACGGCGGTAGTGAAGACCTTGGAGCCCTTTCACAAGTACCTGTACGGTCAGCCATTCCACCTGAGGAGTTACCACTCGGCTTGTCTTGGCTAATTAGCTTTAGAAACATGGAGAGCCAGACAGCCCGTTGGGTCCAGAGGATTCAAGAGTACTTCACCTGCGAACATCGTAGAGGGTATCGCCACGCCAACGCAGACGCCACGTCCCGAAGACCCTGTCCAGAAGAGTGCGGCCAATGCCCAAGAGATGAGAAGGAGCGTGCCGCAGCCGTCAGAGTGTTCATGGCAGTGCCTGCGGACGGTTGGGAATGCACAGGCCTAAGGGCGCAGCTGGCAGACGCAGACTTGAGAGAAGTAGAGGCAGGGACAAGACCAACCTGGGAGGCCATCGCACCCAGAAGCGCTACATACAAGCCGTACTGTGCCCAATTGGATTCACTGAAGGCCAAAGAGCTTGCTGTTCCGCGTATGGGAATCATGCGATGGGAAGACGCAGAGAGAGAGAGAGAGCATTTGGTACTTTCCCGGAGTAAGGTCCCGTAATCCTCGGAGGAAATGCACGCAGGTACTTCAGGACACCTGGCAGCAAACTGAACGATCGAAAAACTTCGACAGTGCTACTACTGGCTGAGGCTCTGAAAAGACTCAGAGATAGTGCCGTCAATGTCACGTGTGCGCGGCAAGTCGCGGCCCCCAAACTAGAAGATGGGGTCGCATGCAGCAGTACAACGTCGGAGCGCCTTTCAAACGCATCGCTGTCGACATATCTGGGCAATTTATAGTGTCCGATCGGGGTAACAAGTACCTGATGGTGGCTGTGGACTACATCAAGGGGTCGGAGGTGTATGCCATCCCGAACCAGGTGGAGAAGACGATTACAGATTCCTTCTTGGAGGAACTTTTCTGTCGTTTTGGGGTACCGTTAGAGCTCCAGAGCACTAGGGCACAAATTTTGAGTCCTACTTGATGGAGGCACTGGAAGGACTTTGGGTGAACAAGACCCGCACAACACCTCCACAGTCGAACGGCATGGTCGAGATATATCAACACCTTAGAAGAACAACTAAGGAAGGTCGTGGCCAGCCATCAGCGAGACTGGAATTCAAGGTGCCACTGTGCTTGCTGACATAACACTCGTCAACACACACCACTGGCATGACACCAACGAGCTTAATTTTCGGCCGAGAGCTACGCCTGCCTTGTAACCTGGCTTTCGGTAGCCTCCCAGAAGCGAAACAGCCAGCAAACGAGTATGTGGAGAATCTCGTGTACCATCTCCATGACATGTATAAGATGGCTCGTCAGAACTTCCAGATGGCGAGCGATCGCATGAAGACCCGGTACTACAGACAAGTCAACAGCCAAGGATTCTAGCAAGGTGATCTGATCTGGTTGTACCGCCCTACCAGGACCAAGGGACGTTGTCCAAAACTTCAACCGAGACAAGGACCGTACTCGGTGGTAGAGAATTAACAACATGGTCTACTGGATCCAGGTGCCCCGAAGGCAGATGGTGGTACACCTAGGTCTGGCCCGTTACCATGGTGATGCTCGGAATGATCAGCCTTGTGGAGGGAGCAGTATCACCAAACACATTGTTGTGGAGCTGCCACAAGCAAGTGCTGGGCGCGCGTTGACAGGAAACAAAGAGACAGATAGTGGTTCACCAAGCTAGACGCTTGCTGAGAGAAGGAAACAGAGAAAGGGACAAAGATGTCTGGGTAGTTCCGTCTTTCTCTCGCCACCGCAATTTTTCTCGAGGGGTGTGCATATCATTTTAGAACAATGCCTGGGAGGTATAAATAAGCGGCAAAATGTAATAACACCCAGTTGCAGTTGTACTGTGCCGTGAGTTTGTGATGAACCGCAATGGAATCTTTTGTTTGTTGACATGTGGCAGCAAACGAGACGACTTGGAATACTGCTCATTTTCAATGTTACGTCATTCTGTTGCGGTCAGGGTTGCACAAGGCATCTTTTACTTCAATAAAGTGTTTCAAATTCCCCCAAACAAGATTTGTTTCTACCAACCTGAAGTCACAGTATACAATTTACTAGAGGTTACTAGTGGTGCTATACATTTTTTACAGTCCAGTGAAGGAGGACCATGTTCATGATGAAGGATAGACACAGGTATGCTCTAGTGTATCATAACACAGCATACCATTTACTAGAGGACTCTAGTACATGGTGTTCCAGTCCAGTGAAGGAGGACCATGTTCATGATGGATAGACACAGAGATAAGCTCTGGTCTGTCATAACACTGTATACAATTTACTAGAGGACCCTAGTGGTACTATACATTTTATTATAGTCCAGTGAAGGAGGACCATGTTCATGATGAAGGATAGGCACACAGATAAGCTCTGATCTATCATAACATTGTATAGCATTTACTAGTGGTTCTATACATTTTGTTACTGTCCAGTGCAGGAGAACCATGTTCATGATGAAGAATAGACACAGGCATAAAGTGTGGTCTATCATAACACTATTCTATTTACTAGAGGTCATTAGTGGTGCTATACATTTTGTTACAGTCCAGTGAAGGAGGACCATGATCATGATGAAGGATAGACACACAGATAAGCTCTGGTATATCATAACACTGTATACCATTTACTAAAGGTCACTAGTGGTGCTATACATTGTGTTACAGTAGAATGAAGAAGGACCATGATCATGATGAAGGATAGACACACATAAGCTCTGGTCTATCATAACACTGTATACCATTTACTAAAGGTCACTAGTGGTATAGTCCCGCTATTCAAATGATTACCCTGGCTTTATCTTAGTTAACATAAAACCATGGTAACCTATTGAGCAGCGCAGCAATACTATACATTGTGTTACAGTAGAATGAAGCAGGACCATGATCATGATTGATAGACACAGATAAGCTCTGGTATATAACATTGTATACCATTTACTAGAGGTTACTAGTGGTACTATACATTTTGTTACAGTCCAGTGAAGGTGACCATGATCATGATTGATAGACACAGATAAGCTCTGGTATATAACATTGTATACCATTTACTAGAGGTGACTAGTGGTACTATACATTTTGTTACAGTCCAGTGAAGGTGACCATGATCATGATGGATAGACACACAGATAATTTATGGTCTATCAAAGCACTGTACATCATTTACTAGAGGTTACTAGTGGTGCTATACAGTTTTTAAAGTCTACTGAAGGAGGAGCATGATCATGATAGACAGACATAGAGATAAGCTCTGGTCTATCATAGCACTATATATTATTTACTACAGGTCACTTGTGATTCTATATATTTTGTGACAGCCCTTTGAAGGAGGATAGTGATCATAATGAAGGATAAACGCACAGATAAGCAATGGTTTAACACAATACTGTATATCATTTACTAGAGGTCAGTTGTACTGTTACACATTTTGTTACAATCCAGTGAAGGAGGACCATCATCAAGATTAAGATAGACACACAAATATGCTCTGGTCCATCTTACCACTGTATACCATTAATCTAAAAATATAGCCATTATATTACATATGCTTGTCATGTCAAAGAGTACATTTAGAAGCTTCGCTGTGCTGCTGTAATACTGAAAAACCATAAAGCTTGGCAATTGTGGATAACCAGTTACACAAAGGCAGTGTATAACTTTTTGAAAGAAATCTTATAGATGGTTAGGATGTATAAGGACAAGACCATAGATCAGAAAGGGATCTATAACATGTATGTAGCACTCGTATTCAAGTAGCAGTTAAATATTTTGTATCTTGTATGTCTTTTTTATATAGGCACCAAATAAATTACCAGAATACTAAATTGTTTCCAGCATAATATCAAGTTGCAGGCTCTGAAATATAGAAACAAGATCCATAATGCATACACCGTGATGTGTAAAATTTACACCAACAATCTATATTCTGAGTTGATAAGACTTAAAATAAAAATATCAACCGTAAAATATCCTTATGAGGTCTTCAAGAGCATTTACACGTTTATACTAGCATTGGAAAGATTAACAGCAGATTTACTTTGGCATCGCAACTTTTATAAATATCAAAATAACTGCCAATTCAAATGATAAAACTTATTTAATTAAGATATGAAAGCTTTGTAGCAAAGAATACAAGATCAGATCCATAAATTGAGTTAAATTTTGGGACATGTTTACTTATTCTCAAACTTAATGGAACAAGCACATGACGGATGCAAAGCTTCTGGTGAAACTGCAACAGTGAGTTTGGGTGGAATACAATACTTGGTTTCCTTCCTATTCATAGCATTCTGTTAACTCTGACGTTCAAAATATATGTGGTATATATGGAAATGAGAGTAATACTTCTGAGTGTATTGAAGTACTGTGGTAACAATGAAGTGAGCATCAACAATAGGAAAACAAAATACATGAACAAAACAATACAAAAATTGATAAATCACTCACTACCCTTTTCAGAATACAATTTCAAACAGAAGTACATAGTGTTCTTTAAAATTGAAGCTTGAGAATCCACCAACATCACCCATTTGAGAATAAAAATGTGATGCAGAAGCACTAATTCTCATTAAAGAAAAACAGAAAAACTCGACAGTTTTTAAAATTGTCCTTTTCGGGACATTTCCAAGTGAAGAGCTGCTATTCTTTTTCTTTAAATCACAATTATATTAAGCGCAATATTTCTCCCTTACAATTTGTCTGTTTATCAAAATAATCAAAACCTCTCACAAAGTTCACATTAGTAAGACCATCCAATCATGCAATTTCAAAGCTGACATGTAAGTGAAACTCCTTCACCCTCATATACCAGTTTATGCTGTTTGAAAGCAGCCAAATGATTAAAAATTTCCTCACTAATTTCATAGTTGTAAGCTGTATGTTCACTTGTGTAAGCTTCGCATTTATGTAATTAAATAGCTTTATATATCCAATGATGAATTTTCATATATGACAACGATTTAACCCCTTCTCACAAATACTACGATAGTGAGCTTTCTTATCCTGATGTATTGTTTTTCTAATCCTCATGGATCAAATTATGTGATTTCAAACTTGAACACTGAGTAAAGTTCTCCTAAATGTCATTTTTGTGAGTTTTTTTACCTTCATGGATTAATGTATGTTTTTTCAAGTGTGACAATCGAGTAAAAGTCTTCTCGCAAATTTCACATTTGAAAGGTCGCTTACCTTCATGGATCCAAGTATGTTGTTTCAAGAGTGACAATCGAGTAAACCTCTTATCGCAAATGTCACATTTGAAAGGTTGTTTACCCTCATGGATTAAAGTATGCGATTTTAAACTTGACAAGTGATTAAACCTCTTCTCACAAATTTGACATTTGTGGGGCTGTTTACCCTCGTGTATCAAATTATGCCTATTCAGACTTGAGATTGAAGGAAACCTCTTCTCGCAATTTTCACATTTGTAATATTGTCTAACCTCATGGGTTATTTTATGTGCTTTCAAACTTTCAACCCGAGTAAAACTCTTCTCGCAAATGTTACATTTATGAGGCTTTTTACCCTCGTGGATCAACTTATGTTTATTCAAACATGACAACCGAATAAAAGTCTTCCCGCAAATTTCACATTTATTAGGTCTCTTACCTTCATGGATTAAAGTATGTTGTTTCAGGTGTGCCAATAGAGTAAATTTCTTCTCGCAAATTTCACATTTGAAAGGTTGTTTACCTTCGTGGATGGAAGTGTGTAATTTCAAACTTGACAAGTAAATAAACCCTTTCTCACAAATTTCACATTTGTAAGGTTGTTTACCTTCGTGGATGGAAGTGTGTAATTTCAAACTTGACAACTGAACAAAGCCTTTCTCACAAATTTTACATTTGAATGGTTTTTTACCATCGTGGATCCAAGTATGTGATTTGAAATTTGACAGGTGAACAAACTCTTTCTCACAAATTTCACATTTGAAACGTTTCTTAGCCTCATGGATCCAACTATGTGATTTCAAATCTGACAACCGAGAAAACTTCTTGTCACAAACATGACATGTGTGAGCCTTATTACTGTCGTGGACCACAATATGGTATTTCAAAGATGCCATCCAAGTAAACCTCTTGTCACAAAATTTACATTTGTAACCCTTCTTACCCTCGTGGATCAAATTATGTGATTTCAAATAAGCTTTCTGTGTAAACTTCTTCTCACAAACCTCACATTTATAAACCTTTTTACCCTTATGAATCAAATTATGTAATTTCAAATCACCCAACTCAGTAAATATCTTGTCACAAATTTTACATTGGATAGGCTTTTTATGGATTAAAGTATGTTTCTTCAAATATGACAACTCAGTAAATCTCCTCTTGCAAATGTCACATTCATAATCCCTTATACCCTCGTGGAGCAAGTTGTGCCTTTTCAAACCAGACAAGCGAGTAAATGTCTTCTCACAAATTTTACACTCAGGAACCTTTTTACCCATATTCAAATAATGTGACTTCAAACTTGCTGGCTCACAAATATTATCCTTGAGAGGTATTTTATCTGTGTGTATTAATAAAGCCCTATTGCAACTATCATCCTCATTCCTACATTCAGGAGACAGTTCTGACTTATGTTTTTCTACATGTGGTGTTTTCATAACATTACTTTGACTTTTATAATCAGAACAACTGCTCCCGTAACTGATCCCTGTGTTTTTCCATGAAGCTGCCACACAGACTAATGAAGAATTTTCACTGGTACCAGCAGAAACTGGTTCACCGCACAACCTGCAAAAGAAAACATTGGTAAAAACCCTCCAATTTAGTTACAAGTTCTTTATATGCTACTGCCACACTCTCTTTTACATCACAATACTTTAATTAATAAACACTTCAACTGAAAATGACATTAATAATCAAACGAATATTATGTCTGTTCCTGTAAGCATGAATGTTACATGAAGTGAGAAATACACCAACTCTCAGCTTTACTTTCACCTTAAATCTTCTATTACTGTAAACTTATGTTTACCATTCTGTTATGAAAACGGCAGTAACAGCAGAGATATAAATAGATAAAAAAGTATAAAGTACAAATGGAGAATAATCAGCATATTATATATTTGAAATGGATTTATCCAAAAATAATTAGAAAGTTGCATAGCCTGTCATACACGTAACCTGCTTCATGCTAATGTTGACTAACTTTTGTAGATCAACTTCATTACATATTTTGTAAGTACAAAACGGATACAGCAGATTCAAGTGGTACAAAAATATAAAAAGTTTGGGTCACTATAAAATTTAATTCTTCATGACATTCACAAAAGAAAAAATGAAAGGAAACTTAACACATTACTTGAATATTGTAACTGAGAAAAAAGACCATCCTAGAATGATTAATGTTAGAAATATTTGATTTAAATCATGTGTTTTATTAAGTTTAACCTCTTTTTTGTTTGGTCCATAACAATTCTTCATAGTTTCAGTTATACAAAACTGTATGAAATTCATTCCATCAGATCTTCATATTCCTATTGACATAAAATGATAAACTATTAAATGTCTCCACTTCTCACCAGTTAGTACTCTCATAGTATGAGAAGGACAGAGATGGTAAAACAAACCAAAATGATGTGCTATTGACCAAATAAGTTTGTGACCACTAATGGTCAATGGTGGGGATGGCTTTTAAGTTGACTGCATAACTACACAAACTCAACATACATGTTCATAAAGAATAAGGAGTTTATTAACTTTTTGAAAGTTTGGAAATCCTGAAATACAAAGATCATATAGTCCAATTCTGAAATATTTGATAGAGTCAACATGAAAAATTCAATGCCATGGCCGGGATCTGAACCATAGATGTCCTGGTTTCCATCCGGTCGCTCTAATCCATTGAGCTAGCATGGCCAACGTGCCGTCCTGACACTAAACTCTACATTTGACTCATATATTTCCCTGGTACACCACTAAGGGCTCTTGCATCCGAGATGCACTGTTTGTGGCGATTTACTATCGTAAGTACTTGAGTCCCAGGCTTCATCATTTAACTCTTATTATTTTAGTTAATTGATGGAAATTAACCATTTCTTCACACAAGCCAGGATATCCGTGGTTAAGATCCCGGCCAGGGCATTGAATTTTTCATGTTGACTCTATCAAAAAGCCTTAGCCTATATACGGCTAGTGTGAAGAAATAATTTCCATTAATTATCACAAATATCTGCTTCACTTACATTTTAAACTAAGAGAGCAGTTACTGCAAGCTAATGCTTCCATTACAGCATGCAAATCAATAAGACTTCCAAAGAATGTTCTGCTAATTCTATGATGAAGTAAAGCTAACTGACCCCAAATTTGGCTACATAATTTTTCTGTATTAAGAGGCTAAGTTTCATTTATGTGGCCATATATCTAGGTATTTATTTATATTATGTTTTTCTGAAATAAAAAGTAAAATAATTTCCCAAACACATTTCTCCCAATCATTATCATTCTTAACAGCAAACTGTATGCTTACTTAATAGAAATCTGTTTTGTTATATAAGTATACTTCGACCAAACTGATTAATTAGTAAAATAGAACATAAATAGCCATATAGCTAAATGCACTGGAACAAATTATTATATACAAAATATACAGAGGTACTATAATAGTGTAATTAATCATTTCAACATTCCTATTGAAAAGAATACTATAATGCATTTTATGAAAATAAGTACTGAGTGATTATAATCAGTTAATAATTGTAAATTTTGTTATCCACTGAGGGTGTCTACTGCTGTTTAATCTTGATGACAGTAAATTATTTTTGAACCCTTCCTGGTTGGATGTCAGCACTGCAGGATGGCCACTGTGTATGTCAACTATAATTGACTTTATTTCAGTGTTTACTGAGGCTTCTTCAATGCACTACAAATATTTTTTGTTCCAGAGGGCAGGAGCAACTGATAGTATAAACTAGCACGTCTGTCCTGCCGTGCCATCTAGTGAGAAAATTTCAATTCATACTCAAAATAGGTACGTAAGTGAAACAGATGTGTAATAAATACAACTCATCTATAAATTAATAATCAATTCATAGTGTTTTAGTGTGAAAAGAATGATCGTTATTTGTTGACTAAATCATCATTTCAAGAAGTGTTACATGTGCATGTTTAAGGTGCTTATGGAGCATCAGATCCTGAAGAGGATTTGGGGCAGCCACTACAGGAAGTGCTAAATGATAACTGATGACGATTTGGATATTGTGGAAGAAGCTGGAAATGGGAGCACTGCTTCAAGTAGCGCATCCACTAACTGGTAGGACAGTAACGGGCTAAATGCAAGTGTTTTGCCTGTTTGTAATTGCCAAGACAATGGAGATGGATGGTATGCAGTAAGCGTGAATGACTTAAGGTCTGCAGAATGTACTTTCAGCAAGAATTCAAGGCTTGAAGTAAATTTGTGTTCATAGGACTATTATTCAAACGCTATCTCGAATCCGAGAGCCCCTAGTGGTTTACCAGGAAAATATGAGTCAATTGGAGAATTTAATGTCATGACGGCATGTTAGCCATGGTAGCTCAAAGGGTAAGAGCGACTGGTCGGAAACCAGGAGATCCGTGGCATTGAATTTTTCAGTTTGACTCTATCCAAAATCTTAGCAAATATACGCCTAGTGTGAAGCGATGATTAATTTCCATCTATTTTTCTTTGCTTTCCAGTGATGAACTCAGTGAAATAGTTGCCGAAACAAAAAGATGTGCAGAAGAGAAAATCTCTAAAGTAAAAATGAGCCCACTGCCTATTTCATTGAAATGGACCAGTGTTACCTTGAGCGAAATGAAAGCCTTCTTGGGTATGATTTTTTCGTGATGTAATGCCTAGGGATCACTTCTTAAAAATATTTTGGATGCTTCATGGGGAATGACAAAATAAATGAAATGAGTGCAGCACTGTGGCAGACGAGAAAGTTTTGTGGAGTAATTGTATACATACAAAAAGAAATTCCAGCAGCATTTTGTACCGGGCCAAAACATTGTGATAGATGAATCTACTGCTATTTTCAATAGACATATAATTTTTAAAAATGTGTAAACCTAAGAAGACCGCAAAGTGAGACTTCATTTTGTTTGATTTAGCTGACAGTGTCATCAGTTATGTTCATAGTATTATGCCATATTATGGCAAAATTACACCTTGTGTCTGCAGGATGGTACCGTGGCCGAGCTGTTGGACCGGTTGGGTCTCACCATGGTGGCCCGGGTTCGATCCCAGGCTACCACAAAGTTAGGTTTGTAAAGTCTTACATTCTTTACAGCTGCCAAAAGCATAAGTGCAATCCACAAATGAGATAATTAGCCATAATCAGTTTTGCCCATGTCTTGTTCAAAGCTTGGTAGGATATTACACAAATATAAATATTTGTAACAAAAAACTTCACTTATCTTAAGAAAATGTTATTAATTCTTCTTTCTAATGGAGATCAATTTCAAAAACAGATTGTTTTCATCATCAGTCCATCAATAAACATTGTTATTTATTGTTATTGGAAGTTTATTGATGGCCTGATGATGAAAACAACCTGTTTTTGAAATCGATTTCCATTAGAAAGAAGAATTAACACCATTTTCTTAAGATAAGTGAAGTGTTTTGTTACAAATATTTATATTTGCATAATATTCATTGCTTCACTTCATTTTCTACGTAATTGGTAGGAGATGTTAGAAATCCAAGCAAGAGGTATAGCAGAAACAGAACGGGGAAATCAGAACAATGGTTTCATATACCACACAAAAGATTGCATTGTCTGCAGCAACAGGATGATAATAGAAGAAAGAAAAGAAACAGTACTGCAAAAGATGTTCCAAACATCTCGCTTTGTGTTCTGGCGAATGTTTAGAACGGTATCATCCATTACAGATTCAACATTTCGTTAGATTCCTTTACATATTTAGCTCTCATATTTTCTGAATACCTACATCCAGAGAACAAACCATTTAAATAAATGTAAATATGCACACATGTAAATTAACTAAACCTTTAAGTGCAGTGACATACAAGAACTTTGTGGTTCTTTGAAACTTATTTTGTTTGATTATGTAAATTCACAAATGTACTATTTATATAGTTATAGATATGGACATAAATGAGTTTAACATTACCATGCAGTGGCATACATATCTGGATTTTCAGAGGTTAGCACCGTTTGCATCAGAAACATGTGAATACAATTTTATCTTAGCTTCTGTTTATATTTACGTATGTGTTCAAAACTGAAAGAGAAGCATTTACCACAGTACATACCTTCCATCTACTTGTCTTGATGGTGCAAGGTGACTACACTTTGGTCCTTATTGCATAAATATTTCCCTTAGATATCCCTTGCACAGGAATGTGGAATTCCCTTAGGACCAGCTGGCGAAAATGTTTATGAGCACATTCGACTGGTAACAGTTAAATTAAGTACTTATATTTTTGCGGCAATGCACATAAAAGGTTCGCGTGGAGTGTAAACGTGGCTTCTTTATACAGAGGAACTGTTAAAGATAACAGTCGGATAGTGCATCACTGAGACAAGACTTACCGACACAGTTAAGTGAGGTAAATGGAAATTTCTAGTGACTTCTTGACTGATAGAGACTATTCGGTTTCTGGTTTGTTTTAGAAATATCTAGAATTTATGAATAAGATATATAACAGATTGTGACACGCCAGCAGACAGTTGTGAAACAAGAGGTAAGCATATAGAATAAAAAGAAGTATTTCAGAAAGTGGAGTGCCATTGTTACTAAAATTAGGCAAGTGAGTCAACCTTGTATATACTTTTCTCCACTTACAAGTTTTTTATGAAGACTAGTTTCTGGGGACTTCTCCCCTATCGTCAGTTCTGTGGTTGACTCAAGAGGTTGAGTCAAGAGGTAAGCAGTAAACAAATGTAGAGTATTGTTGTAACGAGAGCTGATATAATCAAAATGCTGTTTGTTAATGTCATCGACCTTGGTAGATTCTGGTGTTTATGTGATGTAATGTTGTTACGTGAGAATTGAACAGTGTATTTCTATGGAAATAAAGAACATTTGGAATATCTGCAACTCGCACTTTTAATTCTACTAACCCACAAAGTCACAATATTACTTTCATAAAATGTTTGCTGGTGAAACAAACACTAATCTCAGCTGTGATGCTATTCTTGCAAGGTATAATAAGGAAACAACAATAATCAGCAACGATGACAAATTTTCAGCAAGATATTATTGGAAATAAGACTGTAGTTTCTTCCTCAATCACCAAATATTAATCTGCAGAGCACATAAAGCAAACCCCCTTAATTACAAATTGTAACAAAACTTCTGGGAATCGCGACTGACCACAAGTATTCATATACTGAAATTGAAAATTTAACTAAAATGAAATGCTATTTCATAAAACTATTTGTAGTCGGTTTTTATCATACATCACCTACATTTTAATTTTGAGGCACTACTTTCAGGAGCTATGGCTTCCAGTTTCATACATAAATTACAAACCTGTTTGTTGTCATTGCCTACACTCTTCATTCTCATTGTGCAAAAATGAGCTTCTCTATCAAATTGTCAACTGCTGGGATTTTGTTGTTGTAATTTACGTCCTCTAACATTAAGTCATATCGGACGATGAATGAAATAGGTGAAGTGATGCTCAAATGAGTCCGGGGCCCATGGAGCTTACAGTTACTCGATATTCGTCTTTCAGGATAAGGGAAAACTCTGGCAACAACCTTATCCAGGTAACACACCCTGACCGAGATTTGAACTTAGGACCTCTTGAACGTGAGGCAAACATGCCACCATCTACGCTAACTATGCGGGCTGCTAGGATTTGGGATTTCAAACTATATTAATTAGTATTTGTGTTTCCATATTAAGATGTTCTCACAAGTTTGTTATGGTTTATCAAGCCTCTTAATAATTTTGCATTCAGCTCAACATTAGGCTTTCTCCTCCAAAAGTGAAATGCTACTATGCAATTGTTTTCCAGTCTGAGTTAGATGATTCTAAAATGTTATTTGACTCTGATTTTTTTTGTTTGGTTTAATTTGCTCTATTTAGAATTGTTATAATCCTTACAATTTATTTGGTATATTCCATGTTGGGATTTCATCTTTTGTTTTTGCGTTTAGCAATTTTATTACTCAATTTATTGGAGCCAAGATGATAATTTCTTCTCTAAACGTATTTCTGAAGTTATTGAGACATTGTTGGATGGTAAGTGAACCCAAACGTGAATTCAAGATGGCGGATGGACAAGTACGTTATAAAGCTAAACTCTGTAATTTTGATAAAATCAGCACACAAACAGCCTTTAGTGAAAAACAAACTTGTATTATCAGAAAATACAAGAAAAATGGTATCAGCAGAAATAAAGCTGACGAAATAATGAGGTGGAGAATTTACCGACAGATGCTGAAGTAGTCTTGGCAAATGTAATGGCTTCAAACGAAAAACAAAGGACTTTGTTTCTTCAGCTTATAATTGAACTCATAACTGAGCACCTCAAGGCATCTAGAGAAAAAAATTAAGTATCTGCACGATGAAAATAAGAAAATGAATGAGGAAATGGAGTTTATGGCAGTTAATGTAAATAACCAATGGCAAAAACGTCGTCTGCAATCAAAATTTCACCCAAATGAATTAAATCAGTCACACACAGAAATTAAGACTAGATTTTCAGGCCTGTCGGACTGCATCAATGAAGTGACTATAAGTGAGCATAATGGAGATACCGAACGAAGTGAGCACATGGTGAAGGATTCTATTGTGACAAATAACATGGAAGTTGTGAAGGATGCTAGAGAAATGAATAAAATCAAAGCAAATAGTCATGGAAGAATATGTATCAAATTGGCAGAAACATCCTCAGAATTTCAGGTGGAAGGGTTAGTAAAGCCTGATGCTGCAACTGAGAAAGTTGTTAATAACTGTGTTGCATTCACAGCAAACCTAACCTCAAAGGATCATGGGGTGGAAGGAATGATGTTGCCAAAAATAACGAATTGAATGTGAAGAAAACAGTTTGGAAATGTCTTCTAAAACTAAGTCATACTAATGTGATAATGGTTAATACTCCTAGGAAATACTATTTGGATAATTTTGTTGTTGTAATTTACGTCCCTTAACTTTTTTTAACTCATATTGGACGATGAGTGAAATGGGTGAAATGATGTTCAAATGGGCCCATGGAGCTTAGAGTTACCCTACATTTGTCTTATAGGATAAGGGAAAACCCCGGAAATACCCTATACAGGTAACTCAGCCTGGCCGAGATTCAAACTCGGGACCTCTTGAACGTGAGGCAGACATGCTACAATCCATGCTACCGAGGGGAACTGATAAATATTCGTGTGTGAGGAAGTTAGTCAACAAATGCAATGAAACCATGAACAGAGTTGCTGGTAATTTTAAAAATGTGAGCATTAATGGCACCTGTGACCTTGAACGAGAATCACACATAAGACTGGAATGGAAAGGAGCAACTTGAGAATAAATTAGTGAAGCCTATGAAGAAAGACTAGCTCAAATCATCCCAGTGCCATTCATAACAGGGAAGAAACTCCGAACCATATGGAGGGGATAGAGGACCAACTTACAGCTGAAATTCATAGTGCAACTGTTGCAAATGGAACTGATAACTATGTGAACAATGCACCTTCTTTTTTAGGTTAAATGAGTAAAGTATGAATCACGGTATTATGGTGAATCATAAGGTTTGGTTAACTCAATGTAACTTAAACATAAGGGGATTTAAATATTGGTTTCATTAAAATACATGGTCTAAGTAATAAACAGCTAATGGTCAATGGGTTTGCTAAAGAAAATAACTATGTTGTTCTTTGTATACTGGAACATTGTTGTATGAATAATGAAATTATATACATATATAAGAAACTTGATGATTATTTAGCTAGCATCTTTTGCAGGAATTCTCATTCACATGGAGGTGACAATATACGCAAAAGAAAACTTTGCAAATTATTATAAAATTATAGACCTTAGGTCATGGTGTATTGAAATTGACTTTTAAATAACAGTGCGATATTGCAGGAATTTAAAACAATAATCATTTCAATTTATAGATCACCATCCATTTACATGACATGTGCTAACTTCATTAGTACCTAGATGTATTAATATCAATACTCTTAAAACTGCGTATTATGGCATTATCTTCCCACACTTAACATATGGTATTGAAATTTGGGGGGCAACAAGTAAAACCAATATGGACAGGCTATTAAAAGTACAAAAGAAATGCATACGAACCATGTACAACCTTCGTTTTCAACAAACATGTCGGGATACATTTAAATCACAAAACATCCTAACAGTAGTATCACTCTATGTATTCAAAACCATTATACTTGTAAAAGACCGAAAACAACATAACATCCTCAATAAAGATTGCCACACATATGATACGAGGAGAGCAACTGATTACCATAGGGTGAGCACGAATAAAACTCAAACTAATAAAGATCCATTTAAAATAGGAGCCATATTGTATAATAAATTGCCATCTGTAATTAAGAATACTTCTGACTCAAAATTTAAACTGGTCTTAAAATCATACCTAATTCAAAAATGTTTGTATAGTATAAATGAACTGTAATATATATGTATGTATGTAGTATAAATGAGTTGTATACCTATGTATACAATAAGGTTTGTACGTAAGTTAGGCATTTTGATCTTTTTAAATAACTTATACTTTTGTAAACAACTCTATATTTTGTAAATAACTTATGTATTTTGATCATTTTGTATTTTGACTGTATAGAGATAATTGACAGTGTCAGATGCTCTTGTAAGAGTCTATTGACCGCAATAAATTATTAATGTACAGAAAACTGATGTAAAAACCTTAGTTCACAAATCACTGAACTCTACTTCTAAAGAAACAATATTCAATCCCCTGACGTAATAAGTGTTTGAAGTAGTTACTCAGTACTATATTATACTTATTAACTTAAAACTGAGTAATACCAGCGTATACTGTTGTAAATATTTAATATGTACATTGCTGTCAAGGTAACATGTTTATTGGTGAAGAAGCAAACATATTAGGCAAGTGTCAATTCTTACCTTGGTGATTTTACTTCAGCAAACTCCAAGGCCTGTAACAAAATAATTCCCACCATTAATATCATATACTAGGTTTGGTTTATTTGTAAACTGTCATTAACAGTTACAGGCAACAAAAGTTTGACAATATATCAAGTGAAACAAACTTAACAAATTAAGATCTTGATTACAGAAACAGACCACTGATAAAAGTAGCGTTTATAAAAGATAAATCAGAATGTATGATTCAGTTAGCTCAGGACTTATTAAAACTTATTATGCATACATGCATACACATGACTTTCCATACCTTAACATTACACATATTAAAGTTACAAATTAAATATAGATTTGACATTATATGAAGTGAAAAAAAAAAAAAAAAAAAAAAAAAAAAAAGACAGAGAAATCTTGTCAAACAACAGAGGACTGGAAAAATAATATTTAGTAAACATTAAATCAAAATGTACGACTGTGTTAGCTCAGCATTTACTACAATCTCATGTTACTTCACATGACATTCTCTACATTCACTACAAACAGACTTAACGCTAATACAACTTATGACATATTATTTAATGCACAGACTCACATAAGGTCTCATACAAGAGATTACAAACTCCTAACTTTATAACATGTTGCACGTATAGAGAACAGAATTGTATTTTTTCATCCAAGCATTGCCAACTTATGAAGGATGATACATTCTATATCAGACACTAATGTGTTGTTTGCTTTGTACAATAGCTTTTATCTGATATTTATTTATAAGCAATGGATGAATATTCACATTGTGCGTTTGTGGGTTCCTAGAATTAAAAGTGTTGTTTGCAGAAATTTTAAATGCTTTTTATTACAGTAAACAGTAAATTTGTACACCCCTTGCAGCAGAAAAATGTGACATACACAACAGTTTTCAAGGTCATCTCTTTACTCGAGCCACAGTAAACAAAGAAAAGAATTCACTGCGGTACACTTCAAATGTCCACGCACTGACAATTACTGCACAGCTGCACACACATTTCACTAGCAATTGACTGCGCTCTAACACTTTGCCGGCTTTTATACCTCCAGTCATTGATCTAGAAAGCTGCAGACGTTTGAAGGACTTTAAGAGAAAGAGGGATCTAGACATCACTGTCACTTTCTCTCTTTGTTTCTCTGTCTCTCTCAGCAAGCATTCAGCGCTCACACCACTTTGTCTCTTTCTTTCCTGTGCACGTGCCGGTACTTGCTCGTTGCGGAAAGGCACAGAAATGAGGATTTTCATATGCAATTTAACGAACTGGAAAGCTTTCTCAATTTTGTATTACACCTTTAATTGCATCATGAATGGAGGCTTATTCTTTCCTAATTATGTGACAATTCGTTTTTTGAGGAATGACTTCAAATGAAACCAAAAGTAATTTTACTTGAAACATACAGTGAAAGTTTTGGATGTGGCCATATATATTAAAATTTCATTTAATTGGACATCTAGCTCATAAGCAGAAATGAGAGATCAGCAAGCTTATCAAGAGAATGGGGATCATGCCTCTAAAATTTAGTGCTTGGCCCTCATCCAGGTGTGTACAGTTATAACTGTCACATCTAACCAAAGAACTAGTTGGGGAGATTTATTCCTGGTTATGCAGCTACACAAGTACAAAATATGCCATTCATCTCTTTCCACACACATAACTGATACTGACAAATGAGTAGTATTCAAATGTTCAGGAGCCCTTGATTTGTCATCATTAACTGACATGATGTGAGGCTAAAACTTGTGGCTTTAGTTAAAATATTGGCTGAGCATTATACAAAGAAAAAAAGATATTTACAGTTCCTTTACTACAGAAACACGTTTTCCTTCAGAACAACCACTGAAAGACATTTATAAAAAATTAAAAATGTGGAAATATACATATCTACATAATGATTTTCAGCTTGAACATATTTTTCTGAGAAATCTATATCAGTGGAGCTTTGGAACCTTTATTGCTAATAAGGCTCCTTTTTTATATTTAGTTTTGGGTCTTGCAAGAATTGGAAACAGAAGGATTTAACTTTATAATGGGGCGTTTGTGATGTTAAAATTACCTAATTAATTATTAATTTTTAGATGAGTCGTATTTATTACACATCTGCTTCACTTTCGTACCTATTTTGAGGACATGTTTCGCAAATCATCGTTTGCATCTTCAGCTCTTATGCGACTAAAGCTTGATCCAGTGGTGTGAGTAATTCTGGAGTTGCTGCTGCCATCTGTTGATTTAGTGATGAACTTAAATGTGGGATTCTCTTCTGGTGGGATTTCAAAGTTCATTAGTTGGTTTTTATGTTTTTCTATGTATATTCTCTCCCATATGACGAGTTCACTATGTTTTTGTACGTATTTTAGTAATTTGGTGCTATCTTCAATTTCATGATTTTCAGACCAGAAATGAGCTGCTATTGCGGACTTATCAATATTTTTGTATCTTAAGTGCCTGAAGTGTTCTTTCTAGTGGCTATGTTTCTTTTTGTTCTACCTATGTGAATTTTTTCACATAGGGAGAACAAAAAGAAACATAGGCACTAGAAAGAAAGAACACTTCAGGCACTTAAGATACAAAAATATTGATAAGTCCGCAATAGCAGCTCATTTCTGGTCTGAAAATCATGAAATTGAAGATAGCACAAAATTACTAAAATACATACAAAAACATACTGAACTCGTCATATGGGAGAGAATATACATAGAAAAACATAAAAACCAACTAATGAACTTTGAAATCCTGCCAGAAGAGAATCCCACATTGAAGTTCATCACTAAATCAACAGATGGCAGCAGCAACTCCAGAATTACCCACACCACTGGATCAAGCTTTAGTCGCATAAGAGCCGAAGATGCAAACAATGATTTGCGAAACATGTCCTCAAAATAGGTACAAAAGTGAAGCAGATGTGTAATAAATACGACTCATCTAAAAATTAATAATTATTTTGCTTCACTGTGGTGTTCCAATACAGTTAAATCTCAATATCTAATTAATGTTCGACATGATATGCATTCACTTCATTTTTTCCCCTTAAGTTTTAGGAAAGAGTAGTTATTTTGTCAAATAATACAATAGCACAGAGTATTTTTAGTGGAGTCTCATAAAAACTCTATAGAAGCTTTAAAAGTATTTTATAATCTTTAACACGTACCACTGCCATTACTTTCAACATTTTAAATGTCTAATCAGGAACACAGTGATATACAAACCATTTGTTATAACTATTAATTCTGTATTACAAAATTCAAATATGTTAATAAGTGTACATTATATAGAAATTCTAAACAAATCAAAAGTCTGCAGAACTTTACCTTAATATCATTACAACCAGATGAAGTTTCCCTATCCAACCACCATGGCTCTTCTTTAATTTCTATCTTGTTATCTATCTCATGATCCTTGTTGTGCTTCTTGACATTCATAACAGGATGCCCTGGAACATATTCTGTATTTTTCTCTGAGTCAACTTCTAATTTGTTCTCTATGTTACAACTGCTGCTGCTGCATGTGCTCGTTTCAAACTTAATCTGCTTTACAAGATGCTTGATAGAATATTCTGTGTTTTCCAGTGAGGAACAGTCTGTAAAAGCATTTTCTGATTTCACTGCTACATGACAATCACTGTCCACACTGCTCTCTGTCTTCACGGTAAAGAATTTACTCTCATTCTCTGTAACAGAGAGGGGATCCTCGTCTTTGATTTCTATGTCGGTGTACATTTCAATGGTGTTGATACATCTAATGTACTGTGAACAAATAAACATGTAAATATCAGAACAATGTCAAACCAAGTGAGACAGGATTATTGTATACAGTTGTGTCTGTTATTGGCCTCCCCAATCCCTCTCTAATGGATTTCTTGTTCTATATCATGATTATCATTCCAAAAATGGTACGTTACTACCAATTTTTCTATTTCTTAGTTCCAAATTTTCCAAAATGCTCTTTAAGCCTAATGTTGAAATTCTTTTTAGTTTTTCCAATATCAAAGTTGTCACACCCTTTGCAGTTTCTCAAAAATCAACAGTCAACATTAGTTGAGGATGTTAGGAAGGTCTTAACGAAACATATTCTAGGTAAACACTGGGAATATATGCAGTATTGAGTACTAGTCGACTCAAAATTATATTAATACATACATATTGCAGAAATAGAAGAAAGATTAGAATGGGGTTGTGAGAAGCAGAGGAGAGGATTTTAGAAAGTGTGACCAATAATATGTAATTATAAAGATTGGAAAAGTGACTAGTGAAGTTCATTAATTTGTAACAGTTAAAGTGGATACAAGAAAATAGAAGATGTGCAAGGGTCTATTTGAGGCTATGTAAATGAAGACCCAGTGAAACACTAGTACTCTGAAGTTTAAACAAGTGGTAATAATTAACACAGACAAATACTTACAGAACAGCAAAAACTGCTACAAAATAGAAAAGTGAAAGGAAAGCAATTATTATGTATTGTTGCTTTCTAATACCTGACAGTTGAGAAAGAAGTCAATGCAGTTATTATTATTATTATTATTATTATTATTATTATTATTATTATTATTATTATTATTATTATTATTATTATTATTATTATTATTATTATTATTATTATTATTATTATTATTATTATTATTATTATTATTATTATTATTATTATTATTATTATTATTATTATTATTATTATTATTATTATTATTATTATTATTATTATTATTATTATTATTATTATTATTATTATTATTATTATTATTATTATTATTATTATTATTATTATTATAAGTAGCAAAATTTATGAAGTCAGTAACTGTATTGACAGGCTGCCTAATAACAAAAATGCCAGAGCCCAGCCTTAACTTAATTGATATAGTCAACATTCAAAAATTATATTCTAAATACATGTTTTAAACTAAAAAATTGAACAATAAATATCTTGCTAATGTAACCACTAGTATTGAGAACTATATGCACTAAAAACCTGAAAATATGCATGCAAATATGCACTCAAAAACATCAAGAGACATTCAATAAAATGAACCTTTTTCACATTCAATACAGCAATGGATGTATTCTCACTTCTTTGAGCAGTACATCATGCAATGTTATTGTTATTATATTGTTGCCAACAGCAGAGCTCTGAAATATGTGAATACAGAGACACATTTTATATTTTTTATTATAAACTAGTGATTCTGTAATGGGAATACTGTGTAGTAAGCTTAATACACAAATACAGACAAATGTTAAACTATGAAAGAATTTTACAGTAGGAGTAGGGCGTTTGGGTCATTCAGCATAGCCATTACACATATGGCAATTGGTAGGGTGGGTATTGGGAATGGGCCGTGGGATGGAATGCTGTGCAGTGGCAGTGTACCCTTGGTAATGCTGTATCTAAATGACTCTAGAAATAACGTTCCATATTGCGGACATTGCCAAATATAAGTACATCTGGGAACAGAAATACTTCTAGGGAAACAAGTGTGATTTTAAATGTGTGATAGAAGTATGCCTGTAAGAAATTTTGGTTTTCTTACGAAAATTCCATTATTTCCAATACCCACCCTACCAGTTGGCATATGTGTAATGGTGGCTACGCTGAATGACCCAAACGCCCTACTCTTACCGAAACTTGTTCTAACAAGATTTGTGAAACTCGTTCAGGACAATGAGGCTAACACAATTGGGCTCTTCTTTAGAACAAGCCCCCAGATAAAATTTTTTCTAAGTCCAACATCGGAGGCACGCACGAGCGCTGATGGAACCTGCCGAAGTGACATGCACCGACATCAGTAGCAGAACATTTTCAACACTACCAACATTGATCTAACAACTACACTACTTTTAAAAAGTTAACTTTTGATATTACTTAAATCACTTTTTCTTATCTACATTTAAAAAAGAATCATCCAATATGACTTAAATTTGGAGGACGTAAATCACAAAAAATAATAAAAATAAAAAAAATAATAAAAAACAATCTTACTTAGAATATGTGCACTATACAACAGGATAAACCTGTCGAATGTCTTCGATCAGTTCCTGGAAGGTGTCGGCTAATCTGTTCCTGAGATCTTGCCGCCACAGGTACTCTGCAAGGTGCACATCAATTTGGTCCTTTCGGATGCCTCCCCTGGATAGGCAATGTTGGAGAGATTGCCAACGCAACTCAATATTGTTCGTGTGCACATTAGTTACTGGACCCACAAAATGCAAGCTGTAGTTCACTGTAAATGTGCTGCAAATCCCCCAGCCAGTAACTCACTGTACCCACCCCACTGTACTGGCGAGTTCAACATGCTCCTCAATCAGTGCAAAAAGGGTTACAGCATCTCTTCTGTTACCTGGACACACGGTCATCCGCACTTCATTGGTGACCACATCAATCATCCCGAGGATCCAATTTCCTTCCACGACACGGCCGCGATGGTATTTTCGCCATCCAATTTTGCATTCATCAATTTGAATGACGTGGCCGGCACCGCCTATTTTGCCCCTGTTCAGGTATTTGTAGTTAATTGACGTTATACAAATTTCCCGGCAAAGCTGAACCAGTCGGCTATTGTTGCGTGGCTTAAAATGCTGTCTCCATGAGAACACTGCACAACAGTTTGCTCGTAAGACAGCTTGCTGGCAAAACTGTATGTAAATTAGGAGCACCTGCGCAGGTGGTAATTTGGCTTTTTCAAACCACGTACCTTTTGCGACGGACTCAAAAAATTGCTCAATATGTCCTCTCCTGCAGGAAAATATTTGAAATATCCGTCCCCGTTTTGTTACGGGATGTAGGACAGCATCGCACTCCCGGCACAACATTCTAGTTCTTAACAAACTTTCATCGTACAAAAACTGCATGCACTTTTCCTCATTTTCGCATAAAGGCGCAAGATCGATAAAACTAATAAATTGAGCCATTGGTTTCAGATAGAACTTCCACCGAATAACTTTCTTTACAGAATGCCAGGACCCCGGAGGAAACTTCATTTTCAGATTTTAAAGTTAAGCTGCTACCACAGATTAATACCAGAATCCCAACTCCGTGGTAAAGTTTGAAGCCGCATAGGGCGCTATTTCCTGAACCTTTAGACCCCGACGACCTTGGGAACTACGGCCGGTAATGTAGTAAGCTTCTATTGCGACCGAGCTATGGTGCATTCGCTTCCCCTTCCCTTCGGCTCCCTTTTCACTGACTGATAGAATCCAACTTCTTTCAAAATCACATCTCGCCAGACATGAATACTTAATGCGCATTTCAGCTATCGCATATTAGCATAATACGCGTCAAATACGCTGAGGAAATATGCGGTTAACTATTCATCAGTGTGCGAGTGTGACTTCGAAAGAAGTTGTCCAATTTGTGAAAAAAATATCAAGAATCCACTTGAACTTTTCCTGTTAAATATGAATAATTGACTTCCACAAAGCTTTATATCTTTATTCCTGTTGCAAATTGATAATTTTGTATTTGAAAACAATTAAAATTTTAAAAACGAGAGAGTGAGATCACTTAAGATGCTGTTGAGATTATACAAGACATCTGTATCCCCTTTCCCTCAAGCTTCTTAGTGTAATACTTAAAATAAAGATAACTTAACACTAAAATGATTCTGTAGATACAGGAAAACAGGTAAGGATACCATAATGTGATATGT
The DNA here is from genome assembly GCA_030765055.1 of Mantis religiosa. Classification (NCBI taxonomy): domain Eukaryota; kingdom Metazoa; phylum Arthropoda; class Insecta; order Mantodea; family Mantidae; genus Mantis; species Mantis religiosa. The sequence goes on from CM060954.1 coordinate 19,074,025, forward strand.
AATGCAATTTCTTTGTACACAAAATGTTGAAAAATTACCTGGAATAACAGTGAGGAAAAAAAAAAAAACCTAAAGAAATATGTATATAAATTTGAAATGATACCAACAACTATGTACAAAAAAATAGCACTATTTCTTTAAAATGACAACAAAGCAGCTCTGTTAATGGTTATATTTAATAAGAATTTTAAAAGTTCAATAGTACATACATTATTTTCAGCACAAGTATACTAAAGTATATTCAGAGAAAAACCTGAAATTTGTGATCGATTCATATAAGATTAATAATGCCAAATTAGTACAGAAGTCAGTATTAGCAACTGGTGACATAAATTTCATAAATGGCACTAATTCCTTTAAAATTGTCCTAAGCTTAACTCTGTCTTCACAACACAAGAATATTACAGCGTTGAATTTTTAAATGCTTCAATGGCATGCATATGCACAGTAATGAATGCTGAAGAAGAAAATGTGCAGTTTTAAAAATAAAATTTAATGCACAGTGTATTTTCCAATAAGAGATTATTTCATGTAGTTATCTGACTGAAGTATAATTTGCTTAATGTGCAGAGCAATTGTTTGGATAAATGGCTTGCTTTAACTTGATAAGACTTTAAGCAATGTACTTTATGACTAAGATGGCAAATGGAGCCCTCTGCATAGTGTAAACCTCTCAGTCCATGACATACAACTGAATGTGTGTCAAATAAATAACTCAATCATAGGTTACACTATGAACTATTAATGCTGTCTGTAGTTTTAGCTAAGAAGTGAAAGTGATGGAACTGTGTGTTTGAGTAGTTAATAGAAAATAATTTAGTAATGTAATTTATTTGCTAACACATCTAACCATTATTTCTTTTGACAGTCTATAATTCCCTTATGTGTTCACTACAAAGAAACAAGAAGTGCATTATATAGCAAAATAATGTGCAGTTTTATCTACTTTTCAAAATTATTGTGGCTTCGCATCACTGCATGTAACGAATGGCTCATATATTAGGTTAAACATCTTTTTTCCATGCCAAAGATTGAGATTTTCATCCCAAATTAGAACAATGAGAGGATGTTCAACAGTGTAGTTTCATGTCAGATGTAACATTTCTGTGGGTCACGCTAGTAATGTTATATCACCCTTAAAATTGATAGCATTACAGTAATTGTGTACCAATATTACTCATAAATGGTGGCAAGTACATGTTGAGAACAGATGTATCACAGAATACATAAATGCTGTGCAAATATCACTTTAACTTGTTATTTTTCTGTGTGTGTGTGTGTGTGTGTGTGTGTGTGTGTGTGTGTGTGTGTGTGTGTGTGTGTGTGTGTGTGTGTGTGTGTGTGTGTGTGTGTGTGTGTGTGTGTGTGTGTGTGTGTGTGTGTGTGTGTGTGTGTGTGTGTGTGTGTGTGTGTGTGTGTGTGTGTGTGTGTGTGTGTGTGTGTGTGTGTGTGTGTGTGTGTGTGTGTGTGTGTGTGTGTGTGTGTGTGTGTGTGTGTGTGTGTGTGTGTGTGTGTGTGTGTGTGTGTGTGTGTGTGTGTGTGTGTGTGTGTGTGTGTGTGTGTGTGTGTGTGTGTGTGTGTGTGTGTGTGTGTGTGTGTGTGTGTGTGTGTGTGTGTGTGTGTGTGTGTGTGTGTGTGTGTGTGTGTGTGTGTGTGTGTGTGTGTGTGTGTGTGTGTGTGTGTGTGTGTGTGTGTGTGTGTGTGTGTGTGTGTGTGTGTGTGTGTGTGTGTGTGTGTGTGTGTGTGTGTGTGTGTGTGTGTGTGTGTGTGTGTGTGTGTGTGTGTGTGTGTGTGTGTGTGTGTGTGTGTGTGTGTGTGTGTGTGTGTGTGTGTGTGTGTGTGTGTGTGTGTGTGTGTGTGTGTGTGTGTGTGTGTGTGTGTGTGTGTGTGTGTGTGTGTGTGTGTGTGTGTGTGTGTGTGTGTGTGTGTGTGTGTGTGTGTGTGTGTGTGTGTGTGTGTGTGTGTGTGTGTGTGTGTGTGTGTGTGTGTGTGTGTGTGTGTGTGTGTGTGTGTGTGTGTGTGTGTGTGTGTGTGTGTGTGTGTGTGTGTGTGTGTGTGTGTGTGTGTGTGTGTGTGTGTGTGTGTGTGTGTGTGTGTGTGTGTGTGTGTGTGTGTGTGTGTGTGTGTGTGTGTGTGTGTGTGTGTGTGTGTGTGTGTGTGTGTGTGTGTGTGTGTGTGTGTGTGTGTGTGTGTGTGTGTGTGTGTGTGTGTGTGTGTGTGTGTGTGTGTGTGTGTGTGTGTGTGTGTGTGTGTGTGTGTGTGTGTGTGTGTGTGTGTGTGTGTGTGTGTGTGTGTGTGTGTGTGTGTGTGTGTGTGTGTGTGTGTGTGTGTGTGTGTGTGTGTGTGTGTGTGTGTGTGTGTGTGTGTGTGTGTGTGTGTGTGTGTGTGTGTGTGTGTGTGTGTGTGTGTGTGTGTGTGTGTGTGTGTGTGTGTGTGTGTGTGTGTGTGTGTGTGTGTGTGTGTGTGTGTGTGTGTGTGTGTGTGTGTGTGTGTGTGTGTGTGTGTGTGTGTGTGTGTGTGTGTGTGTGTGTGTGTGTGTGTGTGTGTGTGTGTGTGTGTGTGTGTGTGTGTGTGTGTGTGTGTGTGTGTGTGTGTGTGTGTGTGTGTGTGTGTGTGTGTGTGTGTGTGTGTGTGTGTGTGTGTGTGTGTGTGTGTGTGTGTGTGTGTGTGTGTGTGTGTGTGTGTGTGTGTGTGTGTGTGTGTGTGTGTGTGTGTGTGTGTGTGTGTGTGTGTGTGTGTGTGTGTGTGTGTGTGTGTGTGTGTGTGTGTGTGTGTGTGTGTGTGTGTGTGTGTGTGTGTGTGTGTGTGTGTGTGTGTGTGTGTGTGTGTGTGTGTGTGTGTGTGTGTGTGTGTGTGTGTGTGTGTGTGTGTGTGTGTGTGTGTGTGTGTGTGTGTGTGTGTGTGTGTGTGTGTGTGTGTGTGTGTGTGTGTGTGTGTGTGTGTGTGTGTGTGTGTGTGTGTGTGTGTGTGTGTGTGTGTGTGTGTGTGTGTGTGTGTGTGTGTGTGTGTGTGTGTGTGTGTGTGTGTGTGTGTGTGTGTGTGTGTGTGTGTGTGTGTGTGTGTGTGTGTGTGTGTGTGTGTGTGTGTGTGTGTGTGTGTGTGTGTGTGTGTGTGTGTGTGTGTGTGTGTGTGTGTGTGTGTGTGTGTGTGTGTGTGTGTGTGTGTGTGTGTGTGTGTGTGTGTGTGTGTGTGTGTGTGTGTGTGTGTGTGTGTGTGTGTGTGTGTGTGTGTGTGTGTGTGTGTGTGTGTGTGTGTGTGTGTGTGTGTGTGTGTGTGTGTGTGTGTGTGTGTGTGTGTGTGTGTGTGTGTGTGTGTGTGTGTGTGTGTGTGTGTGTGTGTGTGTGTGTGTGTGTGTGTGTGTGTGTGTGTGTGTGTGTGTGTGTGTGTGTGTGTGTGTGTGTGTGTGTGTGTGTGTGTGTGTGTGTGTGTGTGTGTGTGTGTGTGTGTGTGTGTGTGTGTGTGTGTGTGTGTGTGTGTGTGTGTGTGTGTGTGTGTGTGTGTGTGTGTGTGTGTGTGTGTGTGTGTGTGTGTGTGTGTGTGTGTGTGTGTGTGTGTGTGTGTGTGTGTGTGTGTGTGTGTGTGTGTGTGTGTGTGTGTGTGTGTGTGTGTGTGTGTGTGTGTGTGTGTGTGTGTGTGTGTGTGTGTGTGTGTGTGTGTGTGTGTGTGTGTGTGTGTGTGTGTGTGTGTGTGTGTGTGTGTGTGTGTGTGTGTGTGTGTGTGTGTGTGTGTGTGTGTGTGTGTGTGTGTGTGTGTGTGTGTGTGTGTGTGTGTGTGTGTGTGTGTGTGTGTGTGTGTGTGTGTGTGTGTGTGTGTGTGTGTGTGTGTGTGTGTGTGTGTGTGTGTGTGTGTGTGTGTGTGTGTGTGTGTGTGTGTGTGTGTGTGTGTGTGTGTGTGTGTGTGTGTGTGTGTGTGTGTGTGTGTGTGTGTGTGTGTGTGTGTGTGTGTGTGTGTGTGTGTGTGTGTGTGTGTGTGTGTGTGTGTGTGTGTGTGTGTGTGTGTGTGTGTGTGTGTGTGTGTGTGTGTGTGTGTGTGTGTGTGTGTGTGTGTGTGTGTGTGTGTGTGTGTGTGTGTGTGTGTGTGTGTGTGTGTGTGTGTGTGTGTGTGTGTGTGTGTGTGTGTGTGTGTGTGTGTGTGTGTGTGTGTGTGTGTGTGTGTGTGTGTGTGTGTGTGTGTGTGTGTGTGTGTGTGTGTGTGTGTGTGTGTGTGTGTGTGTGTGTGTGTGTGTGTGTGTGTGTGTGTGTGTGTGTGTGTGTGTGTGTGTGTGTGTGTGTGTGTGTGTGTGTGTGTGTGTGTGTGTGTGTGTGTGTGTGTGTGTGTGTGTGTGTGTGTGTGTGTGTGTGTGTGTGTGTGTGTGTGTGTGTGTGTGTGTGTGTGTGTGTGTGTGTGTGTGTGTGTGTGTGTGTGTGTGTGTGTGTGTGTGTGTGTGTGTGTGTGTGTGTGTGTGTGTGTGTGTGTGTGTGTGTGTGTGTGTGTGTGTGTGTGTGTGTGTGTGTGTGTGTGTGTGTGTGTGTGTGTGTGTGTGTGTGTGTGTGTGTGTGTGTGTGTGTGTGTGTGTGTGTGTGTGTGTGTGTGTGTGTGTGTGTGTGTGTGTGTGTGTGTGTGTGTGTGTGTGTGTGTGTGTGTGTGTGTGTGTGTGTGTGTGTGTGTGTGTGTGTGTGTGTGTGTGTGTGTGTGTGTGTGTGTGTGTGTGTGTGTGTGTGTGTGTGTGTGTGTGTGTGTGTGTGTGTGTGTGTGTGTGTGTGTGTGTGTGTGTGTGTGTGTGTGTGTGTGTGTGTGTGTGTGTGTGTGTGTGTGTGTGTGTGTGTGTGTGTGTGTGTGTGTGTGTGTGTGTGTGTGTGTGTGTGTGTGTGTGTGTGTGTGTGTGTGTGTGTGTGTGTGTGTGTGTGTGTGTGTGTGTGTGTGTGTGTGTGTGTGTGTGTGTGTGTGTGTGTGTGTGTGTGTGTGTGTGTGTGTGTGTGTGTGTGTGTGTGTGTGTGTGTGTGTGTGTGTGTGTGTGTGTGTGTGTGTGTGTGTGTGTGTGTGTGTGTGTGTGTGTGTGTGTGTGTGTGTGTGTGTGTGTGTGTGTGTGTGTGTGTGTGTGTGTGTGTGTGTGTGTGTGTGTGTGTGTGTGTGTGTGTGTGTGTGTGTGTGTGTGTGTGTGTGTGTGTGTGTGTGTGTGTGTGTGTGTGTGTGTGTGTGTGTGTGTGTGTGTGTGTGTGTGTGTGTGTGTGTGTGTGTGTGTGTGTGTGTGTGTGTGTGTGTGTGTGTGTGTGTGTGTGTGTGTGTGTGTGTGTGTGTGTGTGTGTGTGTGTGTGTGTGTGTGTGTGTGTGTGTGTGTGTGTGTGTGTGTGTGTGTGTGTGTGTGTGTGTGTGTGTGTGTGTGTGTGTGTGTGTGTGTGTGTGTAATGTTAGGGCCTGCAATGCGGGTGGGCGCGGTATTTTAGGGGCCCGCAGAAAAGGAAAAGAAGCATATTATTAATGAATATAATAATTTAAATATACATATATAAATTTTGAAATATGTATAAGATAAATAGTAAGTTAATAGTTTTATATTCTACTTTAATACAGCTTTCCCTCACAAAATAACAAGAACATGCAATAAGGAAGCAAATAATAGTTGGATAACTCCAGGTATACGAAGGTCATGTGAACGCAAAAGGCTACTGTATGAGTTAAGCAAAGGTAACACAACGACGGAATTTTATAATTATTTTAGGAACTATAAACGTATATTAAATAAAGTTATAAGACAGGCCAAAATTAATAATAATGACAATCATATTAACAACTCAAAAAATAAGATTAAAGCTATGTGGCAAATAGTAAACCAAATAACTAATAAAATGCAACACACACAAGGTAAAATAGAACTAGAACATAATGATAGAAGGATAACAGATGCAACTGAAATTGCTACATATTTTAACACTTACTTCACAGGAATAATGAATGATCTGGTTCATAATAACAATGGACATCCTCACAATCCGCCAAAGACTAATACTATTAATAATCTAAATTCTATATACCTCTATGAAGTTACACCTGAGAAAATAACTAAAATAATAAATGGATTGAATAATACATATTCTGCAGGTGCTGATGATATACCAGACATAATTGTAAAAAGATGCAGTAAGCACATAATCAGACCACTTGTTCATCTCTGTAATGCATCCATAACTAGCGGGATCTTTCCAGATGTACTGAGGTTATACCCCTACATAAAAAAGGGAAAAGAAATGAAGTATCAAATTTCCGTCCAATTTCCATACCCTCCGTATTTTCAAAGATATTAGAAAAAATAATGTATAGGAGACTTCTCTCATTTATGGAACAACATGATTTAATTACCAACTCACAACATGGTTTTCGACACAAAAAATCAACAGACTGCAATATACTCTTTCTTAAATAGCGTTATAACCGCTTTGGATAATAAAGATAAAGCAATTGGTATATTTTTAGATCTAAGTAAAGCTTTTGATACTGTTGATCACAAAATTCTGTTAGCAAAATTATTTGACTTTGGCATACGAGGACCAGCGTACAGCTGGTTTGAAACTTACCTTACAAATCGAAAGCAATTAACAGATTTTCGACACAAACCCTAATACCAATACTCATTCGGCAGTTAGATCAGACTTACTTGACATCACATATGGAGTGCCGCAAGGCTCAATTCTGGGCCGATTTCTATTCATCTCGTACATAAATGACTTTGTAAATAGCATCAAGGCTCATAACACTGTACTGTTTGCAGATGACACTAACTTACTAATAACAGGAAACAATAACGAAACATTAAATAATACATTAAGTCACACTAGTAAAGACTTGGTATCATGGATAGCTAACAACAACCTGGTTTTAAACACAGATAAGACAGTTTGTCTTAAATTTAGTATTACTGACAGAGGAAACAATGAAAGTATTCCTGAAGTAAAATTAAATAATAAATTAATTTCATACAAAAGTGAAACAAACTTTTTAGGCTTGTGGATACAAAATAACTTAAAATGGAAAACTCATACAAATCATCTACTAACCAAATTAAGCAGGAATATATATGCCCTAAGAATATTAAGTCAGAATGTCAGCCTTTGTGTACTTTTAATGTCCTATTATGCACATATACATTCTATAATTAAATATGGAATAATATTTTGGGGAAATTCACCAGAAGCCAAAGATATATTTATTAAACAAAAACAAGCCATTCGAATTATAGGCAACGAAAGAATGCTATGTTCATGTAAGCCACTGTTCAGAAAGCTTTGCATACTTCCTTTGGCATGTGTTTATATTTTGGAGACAGCTTTATTTGTAAAAAGAAATAGATTTAACTTTCAAAACAACGGAAGTGTTCATATGCATTACACGAGGCATATTAAGGATATACACGTAACCTCAATCAGAACTACAATGTTTAAGAATGGAGTACTGCATTCCTGTACAATAGTTTATAATTCCCTTCCTAATGACATCAAAAGCATAGATAACTACATGTTTAAAACTAGAACAAGGGCTTTCTTACAGGAGCACTGCTTTTACACAGTAAAGGAATATCTGCAATTTAACAAATCCAGATAAACATAAAATATGAATTTACTTGGCTTGTTCATTTCTCTCACTCATAATTATATCCAATTTGTGTCACAATATAATTGAATGTAGGTTAGGTATATTTGATGTTTAACTTTGTAATATTAAGTGTAAATTACTGACGTATCCTATATCAAGGTACTATGTACAGATTTGATTCTAAAGGATGAATAAAATTGAATTGAATTGAAGTTCAGTGTCATTCTGCATAGAAAGTTAATGGTCAGATCACTCCAAACGATTTCCTAGAATCGGTCAACATTTAGTGGAGTTTAGCACAGCTGTGTATGTTAATGCTTATCCTTCTTTACAAATTCTCTGATAACAGTGGTTTGCATCATGTTTCTCTGTCACAAACGAGCAGCGCATAGTTACAACAATGAAAATGACTACAAAATATCACATTAGGCAGGAAGTTATTCTTTATTGATGTGTAGAGTTTCTAATATTGTAATATGCACATTTTTTTTCTAAACCTTTATAACTTTTGTCACGCTTCTCATTCAACAACAATGTCAATTATACATTAAGATGTGAATAACTGGCAGGTCAGTTAACAGCCAACTCAATTTCAGATGAGTGTTCTTCGCAGGAACTAGGTGCACCGTAAAAACTGGTGTGATATTTTCAAAACTTTACTGGTTAAAAGTTTCACTTTTTCTATTTAACCATGTACTTTTTCAGTAAAATGAAACCTTTTAAAGTTAGGTATGAATATCTAAGTGGTGCACAAAAAAGAAAGAAGTGTGAATTATAAAAAGAAACAAACCAATCAGTGAAAATAAGTGATATTTTCCTCCTAGTAGTAGTACTAGCTCAACAGTTACAGAAGTTTGCAGTGTCACAGGTGAGTGCATTTCTGAAGTGAACACCAATAATAATTGTGAAAGTGAAAACAAAGATAGCAAACTCGCCATAAATATAATTAGGCCTATCACAGACTATTCAAATGATCATGTAGATTATCAATTAGATGTAGATAATGAAACTGAAAAGTTCCTTGTTAGCCAGCGGGCCCATTCCCCAAAGATGCTAAGCAGGAAAACAGGTCCTTCTCCCCTAAACAATACAAAAAGTTCACATTGGCAGGACAAAGAAGTTGGAGAGAATGGTTGTTACGTAGAAAATGAAGTTAGCTGTAGTGAAGCAATGAATATCATACAAATATAACATTTTGTAACAAAAACTTCACTTAACTTAAGAAAATGGTGTTAATTCTTCTTTCTAATTGATATCGATTGCACGAACTCTTGTCCGCATCTTTATTTTCGTAAGTTAAGTGAAGTTTTTTTTTTTTACAAATTGTTATATTTGTATAATGAGAATGGTTGTGTTATTCATCTAAAAATGACTGTTTACTGTAAACCGTGTTGGCTGCTTGGAGGACAGAAATCGTCGTCAGCTTGGAGGTGCCTAACCAAAAGTATATTGCAACACGAAACTAGCTATGCACATTTGAACGCATGCGTCATTTTCAATTCATGGCGTAAGGAAAACATAGTTGACGCAGGTATGAATTCAGAACTAAAGAAAAGTGAGAACATATGGAAACAGGTCCTTGAGCGTACTGTGAAAGTGACTCTCATCCAATAATATAGCTTTTTGGGACATGGGGAGGAAATTGGAAAATCAAACAGTGGAAACTTTTTGGCAATTATTGAACTTCTCGCAACGTACAATCCGGTATTATGCAATTTAATTAACCAAAATACATGCAAAAATACCTTAGCCCTGCAATGCAAAATAAGTTAATAAACATCTTATCCCGTGCAATTAAAAAAGAAATGACATTAAAGCTGCCCCATTCTTTTCTGTTATCACAGATTACAACACAGGACATTACAAAGCCTTGTGACATGAAGATAAAAGAAAGCTCTTTAGGTTTTCGTGAAATAAAAGGTCAAAGTGCATTAGGAGTAGAAAAATAAATGCTAAGTGCAATAGACGAAAAAGGACATGTTATATAAATACCGTGGCCAGGATTATGACGGGTGTGGCAATATGTCAGGCATATGCAAAGGTGTTAGAACAAGAATTCAACAAAGACAAAGAACCACAAAAAATGTGCATTGTGCAGCACATAATTTAAATCTAGTACAGAAGTCAGGTCCTTTTGGTATCTTCTTGTACCTTAAATAAGTTTTGCCCAACTTGTTGGTCTTCGAGAAACCAGTTTGTTAAAGCCCTTTGGTATGCATATGTCGATGTACTTAAGGCTCTGTCAAAAATAATATTGATATCTAAAAAAAGTAGTTTTGAAAAACCAGTTAGAGAAATTTGAACTCATTTTTCAGATAGTGCTGCAATCAAAGATTCTAGAATGTAGAAACTTAGCATCTCAAATTATGCAATCGAAAAATGTAGATCTTGATAAAGCATGTTCTGTTGTTCAGAATGAAGCTGATAATTTATCTTGCTATCGAAAAATTTTGAAGAAGCGATGTCATCAGCCATATCTTTGGCAAGGGAATGGGGCATCTCACCACAATTTGAAAATAAAAATTCGAAAAGTGAAAAAACATTTTGATGAATTGTCAGGACGAGCAGCTAGTGGATCAAAGTTTATATTTCAGAACCACTTTTTAATGGCTGTTTGGACATTATTGTAGCCCAGTTAAAAGACAGATTTGAGGGTATGCACCATGTTCACCATTTCTTCAAAATTATTTCCCCAAAATTCCTAAATGCTGCCTCCAATGAAGAGATTCACAATGCAGCAGTAATTCTTCAAAATGAATATAGGGAAGATTTATCGAGTGAATTTCCCGACCAAGTAATAGGTTTCAAAAATGCTCTGAAAAAAGAAGTATTTGTATTAACCTCTGTACTTTACTTAAAACTATTAGTAATAGAGAATTCAATCGTAGCTGCTAGCATCGCAGATTTATGCACAGCATTTTAGCTGTTTTTAACTATTCCTGTTACTGTTTCTTCGGCTGAACGCTCATTTTCGAAGCTCAAACTTATAAAGAACTATCTGCAGAATTTTGTGACACAAGATAGACTAAGTGAGCTCAGCCTGCTCAGTATCGAAAGTGAAACAGTTAGATCCATTGATGTCAGTGAAATCATATCTTTGCATCAGAGAAAGCGTGCCACATTATCGAGTTTCAGTAGAGATTAAGGTGAGTAGAGAGGTTTTATAAGTACAAGTACATTAATTATCAAACAATAGATAGAAATGTAGATTTATCCTTATTGATATAGAATATCAACCCCTATAATATACTTAATTTTAGCAGTATTAATTTTGTTCATTACTTGGAAAATAGTGATCAAGTAATAGCTTTGTTTATATTATGTAGGATTGAACAATGCATTGCATTAAATTTTCTACCTGCTGTAATTGAAGTTATGTTAGTTACTGATCGGTTATACATTATACTTTAGGGGTCCAGGATTTTAATTTTTGCAGGCAGGCCCGTACTGCATACGTTATGCTTCTGCTTCCACCTCATGCAAGGGTGGTGCTGGCATTGCCGTATGCACTTTAACCCGCACCAAAGCCATGCCATACTACCTAAGCACACCCTTCCCCCACTCCACATCACTGCAGAACCACAGTTCCAATTTAGAGGTCAAAGAATTGGACAGGGAAATTTCGCCACCTACCTTGGAGATAAGAAGGAGAAAGTTCTTAACTTTCTGGAAGCACATCATGAACCTCTTCATGATTGCAGAGTCAATTGCTTCGCTGTATCCAGTGCTGAGGTATGGGATGCCTGTTGCCTTTCAAGTTGTACTTTTTCCGGGTAATCATAATCCCTCATGATGAGATCTGGGATATGGGTAGATCGCTGACTACCATGATTACAACAGGCACAGAATAGAGGCCTTTGGACTATCAAGTTTGTTGGCTGCTCTTTCTCCATGAGACTACTTTAAGAGACCTAATCACATATGTTGGAGAAGAAATTTGGCACTGGTCACCAACATTTTACACAAATATACTAGCACATCAAAATGCCCTGGTTAGGTCTCTAGAGAATGCCACAAAGAGTTCCTTGCATGGCTTGAGGGCACCCCAAGGTAACACCAAAGCAAATCTAAATAGCTAAAAGCTGAGCTCCATATTAATTCCTACTTAGCTGATTGGCTTCTAAATTACGATCTCTCTATTATAAACCATTCCCATCAGGTAATGCAATTGGTCCTGCGCAGGTACTGAGGAGCAACACACTTCTTCTTACTTTCTTGTACCATCTTCAAATGAACATAGTCACCCTTTTTGTCACAATTTTCTATATCCAAAATAAGATTACCAGACAAAAATTTGTCACCCCTGGTTATCTTAATGTGTAACACCCCCTCTGGATCTGATAACTGCCTGGATTAGGTTAAGTAGTGAGTTCACAAGATTCTGCAGGTATGGCACATCCAGCTGGTACCACTCATTTTTGAGTTGCTTGTCCAAATCCACCAAATTGTGGTGATGCTGATTTCGTCGTTTCACCCGCTGTTCCAACATATCCCACAAATTTTTGATAGGGCTCGAGTTGGGTGAGTTTGCAGGCCAATCAAGATGTGATAAGGTGCATGTGTGTTCCTTAAACCAGTCTATCACTCTTCTAGACTGATAATCCTTGCAGTGTCATCTTGAAATGTAGGGGAGGCAACAGCACAATCATCGTGGAGATACGGACTAAATGGCAACACCTGCTCATTCAGAATTTTCAAATAAACATGCTGATTCATCCTATTGGTCCCTGATGGAGCGGATCCAATCCATAGTAAGAAAAACATCCCCAAAACATTACTGACTCACCTCTGGCTTGGACCTGACCCTGTACACAATTCGGATGAAATGCTTCATGTGGCTGGCAGTGCACGTCATTCGAACAGAGAGAAAACGTGATTCATCAGACCACATGACATTCCGCCAGTCACCTACTGTCCATGTTTGGTGATTTTAGTCCACTGAAGTTGTGCAGCTTTGTCTCTCTGTGAGCATGTACCTCCTTCGAGGTGTCCCGACTCCAAATGTTCATTGAATGTAGTTCCCGCCACAGTGTCCTTTCACTGACAGGTCGGGATGGACCTTCATTAAAGGACTGAAGCAATTACTCTAGGGTTTGGAAGCGATTTACATTTACTAGCTGTGAAACTCATCTCTGGTCCCTCTCAGTCATGTTCCTTTTCCAACCACAATTCCAACGTGTTTTGTGGCCATGTGTATTGCACTGCTTGCTGCGTGTAGACGTTGGACAGTCCGCTTTGACACCCCAACAAATCCAGACACTTCACCTACCGTATGGCCTTGGGCATGGCCAAACACAATTTCATTTTCTGTGTAACAATTGCCCCTTTTTGCCACTCTGTCAGGTCCACACACGAGTTTTATTCAGTGAGCTTAGAATAGTCCTATTGAGGGTGTACATGCAGGAATAGCATTCAGGTTGAACCTCTCAGCTTGCCAGCAGCCATGGACAGACAGTTGGCTTAAGTTTATTTTGCTTGTTTTAATTCCAGTATGGAATATGAAGTAATTCAGTGGCTAATTGGACATTAGTAATATAAGATTAAATGAGGAATTTTCTATATTGATAAAAAGCATTCAAGGAACTATTTCAAGATCTGGGTATATTAAGCTTATCTTATCATTTTAAAGCTTTGTGCAAATAACTGACATAACGTAATCGTGAACATAGAAGTACCCAATATTAATTTTAGGTATAAGGGAAACATCCACTGTTCAAATGCAAAACTATTGCTTCATGAAAGGTGTTTCCTATGAAATAAAATATGTAATGCTCTTCCAAGTAAGAAAAACTCATCAATTTCAAAGTGTTATAAACACTTCTCTTAAAAGTACCTTTGTGATAAAGAATTTGCAGAATATTTAACCCTTTCACTGCTAATAACATGTATATCCGTTACAGGCTTTCAGTCCCCGTGTGCTATTAATGTGTATACACTTCACTCGCGTTGTGTTAAGAAATGTAAAAACGTTCCAGTCAAGCATTTCTAAAGGCAATTTTATACTATAGTATGCTCCTGCCATCTATTTTAGCTGTCTTGTATTGCTCTCTAGGACAAAATATCTGAAGGTCTGCACCAGCAATCTGGAGTTGCGGTACGAGAGATACACGCCTGTGTCACGTGGTGCCGGTGATTCCAGGAAATTTAAGGGTGTGTAAAATGGCTTTGTCAAGTTTGCCGGATGCTCTTTTAACGCATTGCCATTCGACTTTTCGGACTCAGATTGTGGCAAAGATGATGAAGATTATGCTGAAGCAGATTTTGGTGTTAGTGTTGATAGTAGTGGTAGTGAAAATGAAGAAAGTGATAAACAGCTTGGTGCTCCGCAGACAAAGAAACAGCGCACTGACCCTTTGTTCCAGTGGCACAGTGGAGATTTCAGCCCACAATTGCATAGATTCAGGCATCAAAATTCAGGTATTTTGGCAAACATAAATGATGATTGCACCATACTAGAAGTTTTCAATTATTTTTTCCGTTTCACATTATGCAGCACATAGCAGATGAAACTAATAAATATTACATATTTTTGTATAAGAAGCTACAGCCATCCCAAACTTCTCATTTACAAGCCTGGAGTAAGACAACCGTAGAGGAATTGTATGTATTTTTTGGAATCACTATGCTAATGACTAGAGTAAAAAAGAATACAATAAATGAGTACTGGTCCAAAGATCCCTTTATTGCCACATATCAATTTTCTGACTATATTTCCAGGGATAGGTACCTTTTACTTTTAGGATTATTACATTTTAACGATAATGAAACCCAGGTACAAGGGGAAAGACTATAAGTTGAAGCCAATAATTGATCACCTTAGAAAAGCTTTCAGAGAGGTATTTTATCCCTTCCAAAACCTGTGCATAGATGAAAGTCTTAGGCTTTTCAAGGGCTGATTGCAATTTCTGCAATATATTCCATCTAAGAGGCATAGGTTTGGCATAAAGCTGTTTTTATTATGTGATTGCGAAACAGGGTACATTCTGGATTTCATTGTGTATACAGGGGCAAACACAGATATTCTTCCTGGGCATGAATTTGGTATTTCAGGAGCAGTAGTACAAACACTGATGGTAGGGTACCTACACAAAGGTTACACTTTATGGGTAGATAATTGGTATTCCAGTCCTCTACTAGACAGTTGGCTACATCAAAATGAAACTAATGCCTGTAGTACAGTAAGAAAGAACAGAAAAGAAATGCCAAAAATGAATGAGAAATTTCTACGCAAGAACCGAATAACAGAACGCTGTTTTTCCCTGATGCAAGTTGCAAGTGGTGCGGCCATCTTTATACTGATACTGCGATGGTATGTGTGCATCTGCACTATGCTGCCACCTACAGGCCATTCTGCATGCTGTTTGTAGCACACTTACCAACTTACAGGATAACGGCACAATTTTTTTTTTATTACAAATTTAAGGTTTTCATTTGACTCACCCTCGTAATATGTATAGTGAAGTTACAGTAGTTAAAAAAAATCCTGTAAATTATTTTGGTCACCCCTGACTTGTAAATAGAAAGAACAAATTTAAATGTATTTTATCAGTATATTAGTTCATATTAAAATAAGTAGTGAAGGTGCTAACTTTTCAAAAATAACAAAATGGGCATAAGTGGCCATTGGAAAACCCTTAGTCAGGTGCGATGCGGGCGGTATTACTCCTGCTTTTTCAACTTTAAATAAATTAACTTCTGGGTCATCTACAATTACCAACATGGACTTTGGTAAGTGTATATACTTTTCTCCACTTACAAGTTTTTTATGAAGACTAGTTTCTGGGGACTTCTCCCATATCGTCAGCTCTGTGGTAGACTGATGTTGCATCCGGTGTCTGCATCTGGCTTGGTGTTGTGCTGCCATCTAACGTCCTGGTAAGTTTGATGACATCATCTACCGCGGGAATTTCAAAATTCATCAAGAGGTCCTGTTTTTTCGTAATAAATATGTTTTCCCAAATCTGTAGTTCCAGAGGTTTCTTTGCCTGTTTGATCAGTTCTATTTCTTGTTTTATGTTGTGATTCTCAGACCAAAAGTGATGTGATACGGCCAACTTGTCCATTTGTTTGAATTTAATATTTCTGAAGTGTTCTTTCATTCTTGTTCCTAGATTCCTTTTGGTCTTACCAATGTATATCTTGTCACAATCCTGGCAACTCATTTGGTAAATGCCTGATAATTGAGTTTTCAGTGTGCTATTTTTTAGAGGGTGGTTTAGTAAGTTGCGGATGTTGTGTTTGTTTTGAGGGGCTAATTTTATGTTGAAGCTCTTAAATATCTTTTCAAATTTTTTGAAGTATTTTGGATGAAATGTAAATTTTCCATATCTGGTGTTTGGGTTTTCTAGTTTTTTTAACGTAGTAATGTCCTTTAAGTATTTGTTTCTTTTGTGTCTATAGATCAGTTTTTTGATGAAATTTGTGTTATAGTTGTTCAGTTCGGCAACCTGGTGTATGTGAGCGTACTCCTGTTCATATTCTGTTTTTGTTAGCGGAATGTTGATTAATCTGTGAACTAAACTATGGAATACTGCATATTGATGTTGTACTGGGTTGAATGGGTTGCATTTAATGTAATTGTCAACATGTGTTGCTTTTCGGTATATTCCATATTGTAATCCTGTTGGTGTTCTAATGATTTTCAAATCTAGAAAAGGTAGCCATTCATCCTGCTCTACTTCAATGGTGAAAACTATGGATTTTTCTTGTAGGTTTAGCAACTTTATAGCATCCTCGGTTAGTCTTCTAGGGACTATCGCAAACACATCGTCGACATATCTATGCCAACATTTGAAACTATGTGGAAAGGCTTTAGTAATGTGTGTTTCCAAATTACTCATGAACAGATTAGCTAGTAATGGTGAAAGAGGGTTACCCATGGCCAAGCCTGCTGTTTGTTGGAAGATCTTGCTGGAGAACGTGAAGCTGTTTTGTTCAATACATAGGGTGGTTAATTTGATGTATTCCTCTATTTTATCATCTGCAACGTTGCTTTTGGATAACCAGCCTTTCATCAATTTTGGAATTTTTTCTACTGGTATGCTCGTGAATAGAGATCTGATATCAAAGGACACCATCACCTCTTCAGTTTTTATAATTGTGTTTTCAATTTTCTTTACTAAATCAAATGAATTGTTTATGCTTAGAGATTCAAACTTTTCAAACTTGTCAAATTCTTCCAACAACCATTTTGCCAGTTTGTAAGTCGGGGCATCTATATTGTTAATAATGGGTCGCATGCTGTTGTCTGTCTTGTGAATCTTAGGTAGGCAGTATAATTTTGGCAAATTAGGATTGTTTACAATTATGCTATTTTTCATCTTATGTGGCACTACTGTATTTTCTTTGATTGCTCTTTTGGTGGTTTCTATGTATTTCCTTAAAGGGTTTTTGGTTAGGGTTGTATATTCTGGATTTTGTAGTAGATGTTCGACTCGCTGGTTGTAATCATTTCGGTCCATAACGACTACCGTATTTCCTTTGTCTGCTTTCAGAAAAGAGAAAAGTATATACAAGGTTGACTCACTTGCCTAATTTTAGTAACAATGGCACTCCAATTTCTGAAATACTTCTTTTTATTCTATATTTGGTAAGTGTTTTAGAACATTTTCTGTAATTTTCAGTACAGTAATGTATAAATATTATAAGCAGAAGCATTATTAACAGTGAAGTATTCTTCATATTTAAGTTTGATTTATGAGTCACTATGTTTACACTCAAACTTCACTTACTTGTTGTTAAATAATTGAAACGTTTTCAAGATCATTCGATCTCATCCTCAGCTGTTTGGTGACTAAATGAACCTTCCTCTTCTTCCACTACTACGGAGCTCCCAGCCATCATAAGGAACATGAAAAAGAGAAAAGAAAAACTGAAGATAATATCAAAAAATACCACTCTCACACCACTTAAAAACACAAATTGGCAATATAGAAAATTCAACTACAATCCATGGGCTTTTAGAAAATTTGAACGAATCTTCAAAAGACTAAATTTAAAACTAGCACCCCAAAACAAATTCAGTCTGAGGAACATGCTAAATAAACCACTGAAAAATACAATCCCCAACAATTTGAAATCAGGAATTTATCAGATTAATTGTGAAACCTGTGAAAAAAGCTACATAGGAAAAACTAAGAGAAACTTGTTAACCAGGCAAAAAGAATACCAGAGAAACATTAAGTTGAAACAAACAGAAAAATCTGCAGTTTCACACCATTTATGGACAGAAAACCACAATGGCCACAACATTAAACTGTTAAAATCTTTAAGTACACCCATAGAATTGGATATTTTGGAAAAAATATTCATAAACAAAAACCGTGATAAAGTTATAAATTTTTAAATCCCGGCATTAACTGAAGTATTAAAACTTAGTGCACCTAACACCAGATGGCAGAGTGATCGGAGCTCCATAGTAGTGGAAGAAGAGGAAGGTTCATTTAGTCACCAAACAGCTGAGGATGAGATCGAATGATCTTGAAAACGTTTCAATTATACAACAACAAGTAAGTGAAGTTTGAGTGTAAGCATAGTGACTCACAAATCAAACTTAAACAGTAATGTATATTTAAAAATAAGTTAATATTGCAAAAATAACTTAGCAAGCATGGATTACCAGACTGAAATAAGTGTAGCAGTGAAAGGGTTAAATTATAAAGCAGTCTGATGACATTGAGTACTAGTGTACTACAATATGTATAGATGTACTTAAATAATGTTTAGACACAAATGCAAACACTATGCTGGTACAGTGATGTGTAGTTCAAACAAGCCACATTTAATTATACTGCCAAGTTCTTAAGTAATCATTAGGCTTGGAAGTGGATGACCCAAATATCAGAGAAAAAGACCTATAAAATGTCCTTCAATTTTGGGGAAAATAACAAAGGTTTAAAAAAATGATCGGTAATTCTTTTTGTAATTTTAACATTCAAAATTTTAAAAATGTATATCTTTTTATTAGTTTTTATAATTAGAAATATTATGTGATGAATCCCATACGTACTTATACATGGTGTTCACTTTTATTCGTTATTTCCCGCTGTCCGATTGAGCAAGTATGACATAGTTGAGAGGTGAGTCTATCTTGAAATGATAGTGTCCTCTACGAAGAAGAAGCGGTAATTTTTGTGGAACAGTAAGCAAATTACAGTGTGGTTGCCCCGGTAACTAATACAACCAGCTTCCCCTGGATATGAAGACAGAGCACTGCATCTTCATGGTTGAATGCTACTTTCATACCGGCATTAAAATTGATACGATATATAAATATAATTTAAACCGCTGCATAGAGGAGTTTATACAACGCTATTCGGCATTCAGACAAGTCCCTCGAAGCGTAATGTCAAAAGTGTCCAGGTACTGTCAAATTGACATACTTTTGTTTGCAACATAAACGTCTTACATTTTATCAGTATACAATGTAATATTTTTGTCATTCACGTGCTTAATTAAAATATCTATTAATGTTGGTATCCTTATGCCTTTTAAAATCAATAGGTGCATCAAACACTTTCAAGATACAGGATAAGTTACTCGCAAAAAGAAAGACACTGCATGCTATAAAGTGACTGGTTCCAATCTAGAAGCAATAAATAATGTTATGACAGAAAGGCCTCAAGCATACCTTCTCACAATAGTGTTTAAGGGGAAGAGAGAAAGGAAATATAAGAAAATGGACACATACGACTATGTACTAGAGATATTTTCTTGTTTAGACTTGGATAAAAGCTTTGTACATATTGAAATACTATGGAAACGTAGAGTCAGACTGAAAAATTCAATGCCATAGCCGGGATTTGAACCACGGATCTTCTGGTTTCCGTCCAGCCGCTCTACCATTGAGCTACTATGGCCAACGTGCCAAGAGTTGTAAGCTGTTTGCCAGTCCATGCAGATTGCTTGATTTCCACTTGTATTTATGCAGAGATAGAAGGTAGCTTAATAGAACATATAACAATAAAATTCTAACTATTGTAGGAAGAGGTAAAATACCATAGCTAAATCCCAAGATATTGCTAATTGTAGTATGTATTGTATCGGAATGTCAAGTATGTTCTAAATAAAGTAATTCTAACTCCTCCATATTAAATTAGGCCTAATGAAGTATTTTGTTGGAGCTATGGACGAAATGGAGAACCATTTGAATACCTCAGAAGCCAGTTTCCAAAACTCAGCGATACTAAAGTTAATGAGGAAATACCCATTGGCTCCCAATTTTGGAGGATTTTGAAAGAGGAAAACTTCAAAAGAAGAAAGTTACATGCTAGGCAACTAGCTGCATGTAAAGCCTTTCCGGAAGTGATGAAAGGATTCCTTGTAAACAATAAGCTAGAAAATTTCTGACAGATGATTGAAGAGCTTCTGGACAGTTACCAAAAGTTAGGATGTAGTAAGTCATTCAAAATTGACTTTCCCCATTCATATTTGGATTTTTCACAGGCTGGAAGAGGAAGTAAAGCTGCAAGTGTTAAGGGTAACCTCATATTTAATATATATTTTATTACAGCTGCATGTTTCAGAGGTCCCCCAGGGGCCTACTGAGGTAGGTACGGGAACTGGCGATCCCAGGGTCCCGAGCCACCCTGACACCCTCAATGTGGGTTCCTCTTAGTGGTGAAGGGTCAGACAAAACACCCACCCACGTGTAGGCTGTGCGTGGAGACCCATGTTGGTGGAAAGATTTGTCCTGGTGGTTAAAGGATGCGCATCTGAGCTCGTTCCAGTGTTCTTCTGAATTCGGGGAGGGTGCGCATTTCCAATACACTACTTTGGTTTCTGCTTCACCTAAACGGGAGGTTAGGGACTAACCCGCCCCTAATCAATCGGCCAGGACTAGGTATTGTACCAAACTCCAGGGTGAGTGGGACGGCAAGCCCGCTATATCCCCTGTGTAGCCCTGTCATCCGAGTGGGATGACCTCTTGTTGGGCTCCATGGTGGGTGGGGAGCACTGGGGGGATGAAGCTTATTCCATTTATTATGGTAAATTCTAATTTTAATAAAAATTTTAAAAAAGTGGTAACAATGTAAAAGAAGTAGTTGAGTGTGGTCCTTGCTACTTAGTAATTAAAAGAACAGAGGAAGGCAAGAATTTTTCTACTGTTAATCCATTTTTAATACAGAAGGATCTCGACAACATAGCTGGTGCAGTAAAGTCCTGTACCAAGTCTAGGAATGGCATGCTGCTGGTGGAAGCAACTTCACCATCCCAGGCAGCTAAGATACAAAGAGCCAGCATGCTGGGCAGTTATCCTGTAAAAGTTGAGTTGCATAGGACCCTGAATTCCTCGCACGGTGTTGTAAACACTAGTGCATTGGATGACATGTCCAACGACGATATTCAGGAGAACCTTCAGGAACAAGGCGTAACAGGCCTCAAATTGGAAAAGCAATATTTCACAACTTAACTAACAAAGAAAGACATGTCATCAACATGTAATGAGAGTAGGCGCAAAGGGCCCACTAGATCTGTACGACAACTAGCTGCTGATTCATAATTCTTGCAGCTACAACAATAAATAGAAAAGTTGTCAGTGCAGCAAATATTCCAGAAAGGTGTAATGTCAGATGTCCTTGTCAGACATTGCATAGGTGCGTTCGTCGTACAGTACAACATTTAAATAAAGCTAGGGGCCTCCCAGACCCTGCACACCTAATGGAGGGTTAAGCCTCAACATTTAAAAATTAGATTAAAAATGAATTGTTTAAACAAAAACTGGCATGAATACCCTTCAGTGTGGCTGAGCAAGTAGCCCTTCACCTACAGTTCTCTCAAGACAAATGAAAGGCGGCATGTTTTAACCCCTGCAACTGGATATAGCACTGCTTCAATATCAATTATCTGGTATTTATTTATATACATGGGAGCTTTCACCTTCTCAAAACAATTAGTTTACGTTCCATGGTTCCCATTGCTCCATAAATGACAGGGGCGGTTCCTCCATAAGGTTGCAGGTTTGCGCTACACCCACTGATTCTGAATGTACAACAGGTGAATTTTGCACATTAAAGCTGTACTTGTTTGCATTGTTTTATATACAAACATGTTTCAATTACGCTTATCATCTGTAGCTGCCCATGACCACAGAAGTTGAAATAAACAGAGGTTAGCTGTAGGAGCCGCAGGTTTGCAGCGAAGAGTTAACCTAAGATTTCGCCCAAATGTAGGCTCTCTGAGGGGGTTGCGGAAAGGTGAAGAGATGGGAGTGGCTTCTTATACATTACTTAAATGGAGGTTTATAAACCTAGCTCCTACACTTAGCAATGGCTATAGCGTGACCTTCAGGCTTAGCTTCTGTGTGCTCTGCTTTTCGAACACAAGGAGAATTTAATTACATGCATGGAGGTTATTCAGAAGAAAGCTCTGTTAAACAACAACGCCACACTTGTTCAGGCTTCTGGGTTTATGGCCACTTTGAAAGATTATAATTTTGTATTCTGTCTGTCTTTCTTCTACAAGATCATGCCACATGTGGACATTTTGTACAATCAGCTGCAGAAACGAGACTGCAATGCAACATTTGCCATCACCCAGCTAAACGCATTTGAAAGGGAAGTGCAAAAGGTAAGAAATAGCGTGGATATCGAGGAACACGAAGAAACTGCAATTAAGAGGAGAAGAATAGAAGATCGTGATGTGAAAAGAAGAGAAGCTCTTGAAGTATGTGACATTCTTAGAGAAGCAAAGGACAGATTTAGCTTCACGGGGCATCTGGTAGCCTCAACTTTGTTTCATCAAGAAAATTTCTAAGACATTTCCAGAGGATTCCCTTAGAGAAACAATAAAGTTCTATCCTTTTATCATTGGAACAAAAATTCGTAAAGAACTGACTGTAATTTACAGTTGAGAGGAATTTCGTGGAATGTCCAGCACCTTGTGTTTGATGGACTTCATTAAGGAAAACAATTTATGTGCTACATTCAGCGAATATGTCAAACTCCTCCGAGTACTGTTAACTATGCCAATGTATACCGCTGAAGCAGAATGCTGTTTCTTAACGTTAAAAAGAATAAAAACTTTCCTTAGGAACAGAATGTCACAGGTCCGATTGTCAGCATTAGCAATGCTTTCAATTGAGAGAGATTTTGTTATGAAGATCAGCGACTTCAACGCAAAAGTTATCGATAGATCCGCCAGGTCTAAGGAGAGTAGAGCAGAGAATCTGTCTAAATAGGTGAGTCATTAGTACTCTGTATTTTATTTTTCATTTGTGCACCACCAATAATTTAATCCACCAGCTGCCACTGATAAATGAGTTTCATGTCACTCAGTTTTGACAATTGCCTGTATGTATTAATGTCTTTCCACTAAAAACATGACAGGTAAACCATCAAGTTTTCTTATTTCTTCAGTTAATCTGAGAACAAGTTCATATTAGTTTATATGAACTGATTGTCAACTTAACGCTTTGTTATGCTGCAGGTACACCTAACACTATGTACCTCAAAAGACAAACTGAATTAACAGTTGCCCCTTAGTTTCTATGTTCTGCATGCAAACTTAAACCAGACACACTATAGTGTTAAACGTATGGGCCTCTCCATACACAGTATGCTGAATCACAACAGTAACACTGAATGCCAGGTACGAGATGCCGTGATACGTCAGCGCCTAATGATCGGTGACTACAGGATCATCCACGAGGCCACTAAGGCTGCATTGAGGATGTAAGAGGCCTAAGTGACGGCTACCCCGACCTCGAAGACAAGGAGTATCCACTAAGACAGAGACTGAAGACCAGCTGAGGGACGCCGGTAATGACCAAGTGGCGAGTGTTGGGGTGTGGCCAGCTGTGAAACCTGCCGTCACCAAGACGTCAAGAATGAAGAGCAGCCGGAAAAACTGGTAAGGGCTTGCGTGGCGGGGGGCATGAAAGCGTCATTACCACCATCTCGAGAGACACTGCGCGCCGTCAACCGATGTATGGATGACAGTCTCAGCTCGGACGGTTGGGTGAAAGGGAGGCCGTGCCGCGTTCTTGTGACCACCGGGACAGCCGTGACCTGGTGTAGCCAGGGGTTTGCCGTCGAGAAGACCAAGCCGACCATACCAGCTAGTGACGGCATCGGGCGACACCTTACCTGTGGAGAGCGAGGTCCTACTGCAGTTGACCTTGGGGCGGAGTGCCTTGCGTCTGTGCGTGTTCGTCGCGAAGGAAGCTGAGGGGGTGATACTGGCACTGGATACTCACAGGAGCCACGAGGCGACGGTTGACGTGATCAGGAAGGTTCTGCGGCTCAAGGGACAAGAGGTGATGCTCCGGCATCCCGAAGAACGCCTTGGAATCTGCAGGTGTATTGTGAGAACACGTGGTTGTCGCCGCGGGAAGCGAGGTGATGGTAACGGCGCGACTGGAAGGCCAGCGGACGAAGAACCTGATTCTGGACCGGAAAAAGACCACGGAATCTGTGTAGCCAGGACATTGTTGCCAAATCGAGAGGAATTGCCGGTGAGCCTGCTCAACCCAAAAGACACCGATCACGTCGTCTAGACTGCGACAGAATTGGGGACGTGCGAGCCCGTTGTTAGCGTATCGCCAATCGACAAGACCCAGGAGCCGGTGCTGAAGCAATACCTGGACCCCCATTGGAAGGGTTACTGGAGAGTGCGGCCAAACACCTGATCGCAGAACAGCTCGAGAACTTTTGACAACTGCTGAGACAGTACCAGCGCGTCTTCAGCCCAGGTAACAGCGATTACGGCCGCACGGACTGAGTGCACCACCACATCGACAGCGGAGACGCCTGGCCTATTCGGCAACCACCTAGACGCGTTCCGCTGGCAAAACAAGCGGCGGTACGGGAGATGCTGAAGGACATGAGATCCAAGGGAGTGATCGAAGAGTCTGACAGCCCTTGGTTTTCCCCTGTAGTTCTGGTGACGAAAAAGAACGGCGAGCTACGCTTCTGCGTGGACTAGAGGAAGCTGAACGCTGTCATCAGGAAGGACTGCTTCCCCTTACCCCGGATTGAAAACACCTTGGATACGCTTGCTGGTGCGCAGTGGCTCTCGACGCTCTCCGAAGTCGGGTTTCTGGCAGGTGGCTCTAGACCCGAGAGACAAGGAGAAGACAGCATTTTTGACAGGCAAATGGCTTTGGCAGTTCACATTTATGGCCTTTAGTCTCTACAACGCACAAGCCACCTTCCAACGCTTCATGGAGTCAGTAATGAGAGGATTGACTTACGATGCCTGCCTGCTATTCCTGGACGGTATCGTAGACGTCGGAAAGACCTTCGAATACCATCTCGACAGACTAAGCAAGGTGCTACACAGACTAAAGGTGATAACCTGAAGCTGAAAAAGGAGTGCCAGCTCTTCCGCAAGGAAGGCAACTAGTTGGGCCACATAGTTTCACCAACCGGAGTGGCCACAGACCCGGAGAAGACAGGCTGTGATAGATAGGCCTCGCCTGAAGTATAAGCGAGAATTGCAGATTCCTGTGGCTGTGCAGTTATTACCACCACTTCATAAAGGGCTTTTTCAGCATCGCCAATACCCTCACTCACCTACTGAAGAAAACCGGCCTTATATGTGGACGGCAGCTGAGGAAGACACTTTCCTGTGCTCCTATTTTGGGATTCCCACAAACAGGCGGCGGCTTCATTGTGGACACCGACGCCAGGGACCATTGTATTGCAGGCGTCCTATTCCAAGTCCAGGACGGCCACGAGCGAGTGACAGCCTACTACAGCAAGACGCTGTCCAAGGCAGAGAACTACTGCGTCACCCGGCGAGAGTTACGGCGGTAGTGAAGACCTTGGAGCCCTTTCACAAGTACCTGTACGGTCAGCCATTCCACCTGAGGAGTTACCACTCGGCTTGTCTTGGCTAATTAGCTTTAGAAACATGGAGAGCCAGACTGCCCGTTGGGTCCAGAGGATTCAAGAGTACTTCACCTGCGAACATCGTAGAGGGTATCGCCACGCCAACGCAGACGCCACGTCCCGAAGACCCTGTCCAGAAGAGTGCGGCCAATGCCCAAGAGATGAGAAGGAGCGTGCCGCAGCCGTCAGAGTGTTCATGGCAGTGCCTGCGGACGGTTGGGAATGCACAGGCCTAAGGGCGCAGCTGGCAGACGCAGACTTGAGGCCACTCTTGAGAGAAGTAGAGGCAGGGACAAGACCAACCTGGGAGGCCATCGCACCCAGAAGCGCTACATACAAGCCGTACTGTGCCCAATGGGATTCAATGAAGGCCAAAGAGCTTGCTGTTCCGCGTATGGGAATCATGCGATGGGAAGACGCAGAGAGAGAGAGAGCATTTGGTACTTTCCCGGAGTAAGGTCCCGTAATCCTCGGAGGAAATGCACGCAGGTACTTCAGGACACCTGGCAGCAAACTGAACGATCGAAAAACTTCGACAGTGCTACTACTGGCTGAGGCTCTGAAAAGACTCAGAGATAGTGCCGTCAATGTCACGTGTGCGCGGCAAGTCGCGGCCCCCAAACTAGAAGATGGGGTCGCATGCAGCAGTACAACGTCGGAGCGCCTTTCAAACGCATCGCTGTCGACATATCTGGTCAATTTATAGTGTCCGATCGGGGTAACAAGTACCTGATGGTGGCTGTGGACTACATCAAGGGGTCGGAGGTGTATGCCATCCCGAACCAGGTGGAGAAGACGATTACAGATTCCTTCTTGGAGGAACTTTTCTGTCGTTTTGGGGTACCGTTAGAGCTCCAGAGCACTAGGGCACAAATTTTGAGTCCTACTTGATGGAGGCACTGGAAGGACTGGGTGAACAAGACCCGCACAACACCTCCACAGTCGAACGGCATGGTCGAGATATATCAACACCTTAGAAGAACAACTAAGGAAGGTCGTGGCCAGCCATCAGCGAGACTGGAATTCAAGGTGCCACTGTGCTTGCTGACATAACACTCGTCAACACACACCACTGGCATGACACCAACGAGCTTAATTTTCGGCCGAGAGCTACGCCTGCCTTGTAACCTGGCTTTCGGTAGCCTCCCAGAAGCGAAACAGCCAGCAAACGAGTATGTGGAGAATCTCGTGGACCATCTCCATGACATGTATGAGATGGCTCGTCAGAACTTCCAGATGGCGAGCGATCGCATGAAGACCCGGTACTACAGACAAGCCAACAGCCAAGGATTCTAGCAAGGTGATCTGATCTGGTTGTACCGCCCTACCAGGACCAAGGGACGTTGTCCAAAACTTCAACCGAGACAAGGACCGTACTCGGTGGTAGAGAATTAACAACATGGTCTACTGGATCCAGGTGCCCCGAAGGCAGATGGTGGTACACCTAGGTCTGGCCCATTACCATGGTGATGCTCGGAATGATCAGCCTTGTGGAGGGAGCAGTATCACCAAACGCATTGTTGTGGAGCTGCCACAAGCAAGTGCTGGGCGCGCGTTGACAGGAAACAAAGAGACAGATAGTGGTTCACCAAGCTAGACGCTTGCTGAGAGAGAAGGAAACAGAGAAAGGGACAAAGATGTCTGGGTAGTTCCGTCTTTCTCTCGCCACCGCAATTTTTCTCGAGGGGTGTGCATATCATTTTAGAACAATGCCTGGGAGGTATAAATAAGCGGCAAAATGTAATAACACCCAGTTGCAGTTGTACTGTGCCGTGAGTTTGTGATGAACCGCAATGGAATCTTTTGTTTGTTGACATGTGGCAGCAAACGAGACGACTTGGAATACTGCTCATTTTCAATGTTACGTCATTCTGTTGCGGTCAGGGTTGCACAAGGCATCTTTTACTTCAATAAAGTGTTTCAAATTCCCCCAAAACAAGATTTGTTTCTACCAACCTGAAGTCACAGTATACAATTTACTAGAGGTTACTAGTGGTGCTATACATTTTTTACAGTCCAGTGAAGGAGGACCATGTTCATGATGAAGGATAGACACAGGTATGCTCTAGTGTATCATAACACAGCATACCATTTACTAGAGGACTCTAGTGATACTATACATGGTGTTCCAGTCCAGTGAAGGAGGACCATGTTCATGATGGATAGACACAGAGATAAGCTCTGGTCTGTCATAACACTGTATACAATTTACTAGAGGACCCTAGTGGTACTATACATTTTATTATAGTCCAGTGAAGGAGGACCATGTTCATGATGAAGAATAGGCACACAGATAAGCTCTGATCTATCATAACATTGTATAGCATTTACTAGTGGTTCTATACATTTTGTTACTGTCCAGTGCAGGAGAACCATGTTCATGATGAAGAATAGACACAGACATAAAGTGTGGTCTATCATAACACTATTCTATTTACTAGAGGTCATTAGTGGTGCTATACATTTTGTTACAGTCCAGTGAAGGAGGACCATGATCATGATGAAGGATAGACACACAGATAAGCTCTGGTATATCATAACACTGTATACCATTTACTAGAGGTCACTAGTGGTGCTATACATTGTGTTACAGTAGAATGAAGAAGGACCATGATCATGATGAAGGATAGACACACATAAGCTCTGGTCTATCATAACACTGTATACCATTTACTAAAGGTCACTAGTGGTATAGTCCCGCTATTCAAATGATTACCCTGGCTTTATCTTAGTTAACATAAAACCATGGTAACCTATTGAGCAGCGCAGCAATACTATACATTGTGTTACAGTAGAATGAAGCAGGACCATGATCATGATTGATAGACACAGATAAGCTCTGGTATATATAACATTGTATACCATTTACTAGAGGTTACTAGTGGTACTATACATTTTGTTACAGTCCAGTGAAGGTGACCATGATCATGATTGATAGACACAGATAAGCTCTGGTATATAACATTGTATACCATTTACTAGAGGTGACTAGTGGTACTATACATTTTGTTACAGTCCAGTGAAGGTGACCATGATCATGATGGATAGACACACAGATAATTTATGGTCTATCAAAGCACTGTACATCATTTACTAGAGGTTACTAGTGGTGCTATACAGTTTTTAAAGTCTACTGAAGGAGGAGCATGATCATGATAGACAGACATAGAGATAAGCTCTGGTCTATCATAGCACTATATATTATTTACTACAGGTCACTTGTGATTCTATATATTTTGTGACAGCCCTTTGAAGGAGGATAGTGATCATAATGAAGGATAAACGCACAGATAAGCAATGGTTTAACACAATACTGTATATCATTTACTAGAGGTCAGTTGTACTGTTACACATTTTGTTACAATCCAGTGAAGGAGGACCATCATCAAGATTAAGATAGACACACAAATATGCTCTGGTCCATCTTACCACTGTATACCATTAATCTAAAAATATAGCCATTATATTACATATGCTTGTCATGTCAAAGAGTACATTTAGAAGCTTCGCTGTGCTGCTGTAATACTGAAAAACCATAAAGCTTGGCAATTGTGGATAACCCGTTACACAAAGGCAGTGTATAACTTTTTGAAAGAAATCTTATAGATGGTTAGGATGTATAAGGACAAGACCATAGATCAGAAAGGGATCTATAACATGTATGTAGCACTCGTATTCAAGTAGCAGTTAAATATTTTGTATCTTGTATGTCTTTTTTATATAGGCACCAAATAAATTACCAGAATACTAAATTGTTTCCAGCATAATATCAAGTTGCAGGCTCTGAAATATAGAAACAAGATCCATAATGCATACACCGTGATGTGTAAAATTTACACCAACAATCTATATTCTGAGTTGATAAGACTTAAAATAAAAATATCGACCGTAAAATATCCTTATGAGGTCCTCAAGAGCATTTACACGTTTATACTAGCATTGGAAAGATTAACAGCAGATTTACTTTGGCATCGCAACTTTTATAAATATCAAAATAACTGCCAATTCAAATGATAAAACTTATTTAATTAAGATATGAAAGCTTTGTAGCAAAGAATACAAGATCAGATCCATAAATTGAGTTAAATTTTGGGACATGTTTACTTATTCTCAAACTTAATGGAACAAGCACATGACGGATGCAAAGCTTCTGGTGAAACTGCAACAGTGAGTTTGGGTGGAATACAATACTTGGTTTCCTTCCTATTCATAGCATTCTGTTAACTCTGACGTTCAAAATATATGTGGTATATATGGAAATGAGAGTAATACTTCTGAGTGTATTGAAGTACTGTGGTAACAATGAAGTGAGCATCAACAATAGGAAAACAAAATACATGAACAAAACAATACAAAAATTGATAAATCACTCACTACCCTTTTCAGAATACAATTTCAAACAGAAGTACATAGTGTTCTTTAAAATTGAAGCTTGAGAATCCACCAACATCACCCATTTGAGAATAAAAATGTGATGCAGAAGCACTAATTCTCATTAAAGAAAAACAGAAAAACTCGAGTTTTTAAAATTGTCCTTTTCGGGACATTTCCAAGTGAAGAGCTGCTATTCTTTTTCTTTAAATCACAATTATATTAAGCGCAATATTTCTCCCTTACAATTTGTCTGTTTATCAAAATAATCAAAACCTCTCACAAAGTTCACATTAGTAAGACCATCCAATCATGCAATTTCAAAGCTGACATGTAAGTGAAACTCCTTCACCCTCATATACCAGTTTATGCTGTTTGAAAGCAGCCAAATGATTAAAAATTTCCTCACTAATTTCATAGTTGTAAGCTGTATGTTCACTTGTGTAAGCTTCGCATTTATGTAATTAAATAGCTTTATATATCCAATGATGAATTTTCATATATGACAACGATTTAACCCCTTCTCACAAATACTACGATAGTGAGCTTTCTTATCCTGATGTATTGTTTTTCTAATCCTCATGGATCAAATTATGTGATTTCAAACTTGAACACTGAGTAAAGTTCTCCTAAATGTTATTTTTGTGAGTTTTTTTACCTTCATGGATTAATGTATGTTTTTTCAAGTGTGACAATCGAGTAAAAGTCTTCTCGCAAATTTCACATTTGAAAGGTCGCTTACCTTCATGGATCCAAGTATGTTGTTTCAAGAGTGACAATCGAGTAAACCTCTTATCGCAAATGTCACATTTGAAAGGTTGTTTACCCTCATGGATTAAAGTATGCGATTTTAAACTTGACAAGTGATTAAACCTCTTCTCACAAATTTGACATTTGTGGGGCTGTTTACCCTCGTGTATCAAATTATGCCTATTCAGACTTGAGATTGAAGGAAACCTCTTCTCGCAATTTTCACATTTGTAATATTGTCTAACCTCATGGGTTATTTTATGTGCTTTCAAACTTTCAACCCGAGTAAAACTCTTCTCGCAAATGTTACATTTATGAGGCTTTTTACCCTCGTGGATCAACTTATGTTTATTCAAACATGACAACCGAATAAAAGTCTTCCCGCAAATTTCACATTTATTAGGTCTCTTACCTTCATGGATTAAAGTATGTTGTTTCAGGTGTGCCAATAGAGTAAATTTCTTCTCGCAAATTTCACATTTGAAAGGTTGTTTACCTTCGTGGATGGAAGTGTGTAATTTCAAACTTGACAAGTAAATAAACCCTTTCTCACAAATTTCACATTTGTAAGGTTGTTTACCTTCGTGGATGGAAGTGTGTAATTTCAAACTTGACAACTGAACAAAGCCTTTCTCACAAATTTTACATTTGAATGGTTTTTTACCATCGTGGATCCAAGTATGTGATTTGAAATTTGACAGGTGAACAAACTCTTTCTCACAAATTTCACACTTGAAACGTTTCTTAGCCTCATGGATCCAACTATGTGATTTCAAATCTGACAACCGAGAAAACTTCTTGTCACAAACATGACATGTGTGAGCCTTATTACTGTCGTGGACCACAATATGGTATTTCAAAGATGCCATCCAAGTAAACCTCTTGTCACAAAATTTACATTTGTAACCCTTCTTACCCTCGTGGATCAAATTATGTGATTTCAAATAAGCTTTCTGTGTAAACTTCTTCTCACAAACCTCACATTTATAAACCTTTTTACCCTTATGAATCAAATTATGTAATTTCAAATCACCCAACTCAGTAAATATCTTGTCACAAATTTTACATTGGATAGGCTTTTTATGGATTAAAGTATGTTTCTTCAAATATGACAACTCAGTAAATCTCCTCTTGCAAATGTCACATTCATAATCCCTTATACCCTCGTGGAGCAAGTTGTGCCTTTTCAAACCAGACAAGCGAGTAAATGTCTTCTCACAAATTTTACACTCAGGAACCTTTTTACCCATATTCAAATAATGTGACTTCAAACTTGCTGGCTCACAAATATTATCCTTGAGAGGTATTTTATCTGTGTGTATTAATAAAGCCCTATTGCAACTATCATCCTCATTCCTACATTCAGGAGACAGTTCTGACTTATGTTTTTCTACATGTGGTGTTTTCATAACATTACTTTGACTTTTATAATCAGAACAACTGCTCCCGTAACTGATCCCTGTGTTTTTCCATGAAGCTGCCACACAGACTAATGAAGAATTTTCACTGGTACCAGCAGAAACTGGTTCACCGCACAACCTGCAAAAGAAAACATTGGTAAAAACCCTCCAATTTAGTTACAAGTTCTTTATATGCTACTGCCACACTCTCTTTTACATCACAATACTTTAATTAATAAACACTTCAACTGAAAATGACATTAATAATCAAACGAATATTATGTCTGTTCCTGTAAGCATGAATGTTACATGAAGTGAGAAATACACCAACTCTCAGCTTTACTTTCACCTTAAATCTTCTACTACTGTAAACTTATGTTTACCATTCTGTTATGAAAACGGCAGTAACAGCAGAGATAAAAATAGATAAAAAAGTATAAAGTACAAATGGAGAATAATCAGCATATTATATATTTGAAATGGATTTATCCAAAAATAATTAGAAAGTTGCATAGCCTGTCATACACGTAACCTGCTTCATGCTAATGTTGACTAACTTTTGTAGATCAACTTCATTACATATTTTGTAAGTACAAAACGGATACAGCAGATTCAAGTGGTACAAAAATATAAAAAGTTTGGGTCACTATAAAATTTAATTCTTCATGACATTCACAAAAGAAAAAATGAAAGGAAACTTAACACATTACTTGAATATTGTAACTGAGAAAAAAGACCATCTTAGAATGATTAATGTTAGAAATATTTGATTTAAATCATGTGTTTTATTAAGTTTAACCTCTTTTTTGTTTGATCCGTAACAATTCTTCATAGTTTCAGTTATACAAAACGGTATGAAATTCATTCCATCAGATCTTCATATTCCTATTGACATAAAATGATAAACTATTAAATGTCTCCACTTCTCACCAGTTAGTACTCTCATAGTATGAGAAGGACAGAGATGGTAAAACATAAACCAAAATGATGTGCTATTGACCAAATAAGTTTGTGACCACTAATGGTCAATGGTGGGGATGGCTTTTAAGTTGACTGCATAACTACACAAACTCAACATACATGTTCATAAAGAATAAGGAGTTTATTAACTTTTTGAAAGTTTGGAAATCCTGAAATACGAAGATCATATAGTCCAATTCTGAAATATTTGATAGTCAACATGAAAAATTCAATGCCGTGGCCAGGATCTGAACTACGGATGTCCTGGTTTCCATCCAGTCGCTCTAATCCATTGAGCCACCATGGCCAACGTGCCGTCCTGACACTAAACTCTACATTTGACTCATATATTTCCCTGGTACACCACTAAGGGCTCTTGCATCAAAGATACACTGTTTGTGGCGATTTACTATCGTAAGTACTTGAGTCCCAGGCTTCATCATTTAACTCTTATTATTTTAGTTAATTGATGGAAATTAATAATTTCTTCACACTAGCCAGGAGATCCGTGGTTAAGATCCCGGCCAGGGCATTGAATTTTTCATGTTGACTCTATCTATCAAAAAGCCTTAGCCTATATACGGCTAGTGAAGAAATAATTTCCATAAATTATCACAAATATCTGCTTCACTTACATTTTAAACTAAGAGAGCAGTTACTGCAAGCTAATGCTGCCATTACAGCATGCAAATCAATAAGACTTCCAAAGAATGTTCTGCTAATTCTATGATGAAGTAAAGCTAACTGACCCCAAATTTGGCTACATAATTTTTCGGTATTAAGAGGCTAAGTTTCATTTATGTGGCCATATATCTAGGTATTTATTTATATTATATTTTTCTGAAATAAAAAGTAAAATAATTTCCCAAACACATTTCTCCCAATCATTATCATCCTTAACAGCAAACTGTATGCTTACTTAATAGAAATCTGTTTTGTTATATAAGTATACTTCGACCAAACTGATTAATTAGTAAAATAGAACATAAATAGCCATATAGCTAAATGCACTGGAACAAATTATTATATACAAAATACACAGAGGTACTATAATAGTGTAATTAATCATTTCAACATTCCTATTGAAAAGAATACTATAATGCATTTTATGAAAATAAGTACTGAGTGATTATAATCAGTTAATAATTGTAAATTTTGTTATGCACTGAGGGTGTCTACTGCTGTTTAATCTTGATGACACTAAATTATTTTTGAACCCTTCCTGGTTGGATGTCAGCACTGCAGGATGGCCACTGTGTTTGTATGTCAACTATAATTGACTTTATTTCAGTGTTTACTGAGGCTTCTTCAACGCACTACAAGTATTTTTTGTTCCAGAGGGCAGCAGCAACTGATAGTATAAACTAGCACGTCTGTCCTGCCGTGCCATCTAGTGAGAAAATTTCAATTCATACTCAAAATAGGTACGTAAGTGAAACAGATGTGTAATAAATACAACTCATCTATAAATTAATAATCAATTCATAGTGTTTTAGTGTGAAAAGAACGATCGTTATTTGTTGACTATATCATCATTTCAAGAAGCGTTACACCTGTGCATGTTTAAGGTGCTTATGGAGCATCAGATCCTGAAGAGGATGAAGATTTGGGGCAGCTACTACAGGAAGTGCTAAATGATAACTGATGACGATTTGGATATTGTGGAAGAAGCTGAAAATGGGAGCACTGCTTCAAGTAGCGCATCCACTAACTGGTAGGACAGTAACGGGCTAAATGCAAGTGTTCTGCCTGTTTGTAATTGCCAAGCCAATGGAGATGGATGGTATGCAGTAAGCGCGAATGACTTAAGGTCTGCAGAATGTAATTTCAGCAAGAATTCAAGGCTTGAAGTAAATTTGTGTTCATAGGACTATTATTCAAACGGTATCTCGAATCCGAGAGCCCCTAGTGGTTTACCGGGAAAATATGAGTCAATTAGAGAATTTAATGTCATGACGGCATGTTAGCTATGGTAGCTCAAAGAGTAAGAGCGACTGGTCGGAAACCAGGAGATCCGTGGCATTGAATTTTTCAGTTTGACTCTATCCAAAATCTTAGCAAATATACGCCTAGTGTGAAGCGATGATTAATTTCCATCTATTTTTCTTTGCTTTCCAGTGATGAACTCAGTGAAATAGTTGCCGAAACAAAAAGATGTGCAGAAGAGAAAATCTCTAAAGTAAAAATGAGCTCACGGCCTATTTCATTGAAATGGACCAGTGTTACCTTGAGCGAAATGAAAGCCTTTTATGGTATGATAATATAGTTATGGTACCAATTCCAGAAATAAAGGATTACTTTTCTTCAGACTGGAAGATTGAAATACATTTTTTCGTTATGTAATGCCTAGGGATCACTTCTTAAAAATATTTTGGATGCTTCATGGGGAATGACAAAATAAATGAAATGAGTGCAGCACTGTGGCAGACGAGAAAGTTTCGTGGAGTAATTGAATACATACAAAAAGATATTCCAGCAGCATTTTGTACCGGGCCAAAACATTGTGATAGATGAATCTACTGTTATTTTCAATAGACATATAATTTTTAAAAATGTGTAAACCTAAGAAGACCGCAAAGTGAGGACTTCATTTTGTTTGATTTAGCTGACAGTGTCATCAGTTATGTTCATAGTATTATGCCATATTATGGCAAAATTACACCTTGTGTCTGCAGGATGGTACCGTGGCCGAGCTGTTGGACCGGTTGGGTCTCACCATGGTGGCCCGGGTTCGATCCCAGGCTACCACAAAGTTAGGTTTGTAAAGTCCTACATTCTTTACAGCTGCCAAAAGCATAAGTGCAATCCACAAATGAGATAATTAGCCATAATCAGTTTTGCCCATGTCTTGTTCAAAGCTTGGTAGGATATTACACAAATATAAATATTTGTAACAAAAAACTTCACTTATCTTAAGAAAATGTTATTAATTCTTCTTTCTAATGGAGATCAATTTCAAAAACAGATTGTTTTCATCATCAGTCCATCAATAAACATTGTTATTTATTGTTATTGGAAGTTTATTGATGGCCTGATGATGAAAACAATCTGTTTTTGAAATTGATTTCCATTAGAAAGAAGAATTAACACCATTTTCTTAAGATAAGTTAAGTGTTTTGTTACAAATATTTATATTTGCATAACATTCATTGCTTCACTTCATTTTCTACGTAATTGGTAGGAGATGTTAGAAATCCAAGCAAGAGGTATAGCAGAAACAGAACGGGGAAATCAGAACAATGGTTTCATATACCACACAAAAGATTGCATTGTCTGCAGCAACAGGATGATAATAGAAGCAAGAAAAGAAACAGTACTGCAAAAGATGTTCCAAACATCCCGCTTTGTGTCCTGGCAAATGTTTAGAACGGTATCATCCATTACAGATTCAACATTTCGTTAGATTCCTTTACATATTTAGCTCTCACATTTTCTGAATACCTACATCCAGAGAACAAACCATTTAAATAAATGTAAATATGCACACATGTAAATTAACTAAACCTTTAAGTGCAGTGACATACAAGAACTTTGTGGTTCTTCGAAACTTATTTTGTTTGATTATGTAAATTCACAAATGTACTATTTATATAGTTATAGATATGGACATAAATGAGTTTAACATTACCATGCAGTGGCATACATATCTGGATTTTCAGAGGTTAGCACCGTTTGCATCAGAAACATGTGAATACAATTTTATCTTAGCTTCTGTTTATATTTTCGTATGTGTTCAAAACTGAAAGAGAAGCATTTACCACAGTACATACCTTCCATCTACTTGTCTTGATGGTGCAAGGTGACTACACTTTGGTCCTTATTGCATAAATATTTCCCTTAGATATCCCTTGCACAGGAATGTGGAATTCCCTTAGGACCAGCTGGCGAAAATGTTTATGAGCACATTCGACTGGTAACAGTTAAATTAAGTACTTATATTTTTGCGGCAATGCACATAAAAGGTTCGCGTGGAGTGTAAACGTGGCTTCTTTATACAGAGGAACTGTTAAAGATAACAGTCGGATAGTGCATCACTGAGACAAGACTTACCGACACAGTTAAGTGAGGTAAATGGAAATTTCTAGTGACTTCTTGACTGATAGAGACTATTCGGTTTCTGGTTTGTTTTAGAAATATCTAGAATTTATGAATAAGATATATAACAGATTGTGACACGCCAGCAGACAGTTGTAAAACAAGAGGTAAGCATATAGAATAAAAAGAAGTATTTCAGAAAGTGGAGTGCCATTGTTACTAAAATTAGGCAAGTGAGTCAACCTTGTATATACTTTTCTCCACTTACAAGTTTTTTATGAAGACTAGTTTCTGGGGACTTCTCCCCTATCGTCAGTTCTGTGGTTGACTCAGGTAAGCAGTAAACAAATGTAGAGTATTGTTGTAACGAGAGCTGATATAATCAAAATGCTGTTTGTTAATGTCATCGACCTTGGTAGATTCTGGTGTTTATGTGATGTAATGTTGTTACGTGAGAATTGAACAGTGTATTTCTATGGAAATAAAGAACATTTGGAATATCTGCAACTCGCACTTTTAATTCTACTAACCCACAAAGTCACAATATTACTTTCATAAAATGTTTGCTGGTGAAACAAACACTAATCTCAGCTGTGATGCTATTCTTGCAGGGTATAATAAGGAAACAACAATAATCAGCAACGATGACAAATTTTCAGCAAGATATTATTGGAAATAAGATTGTAGTTTCTTCCTCAATCACCAAATATTAATCTGCAGAGCACATAAAGCAAACCCCCGTAATTACAAATTGTAACAAAACTTCTGGGAATCGCGACTGATTGGAAATTTAACTAAAATGAAATGTTATTTCATAAAACTATTTGTAGTCGGTTTTTATCATACATCACCTACATTTTAATTTTGAGGCACTACTTTCAGGAGCTATTGCTTCCATTTTCATACATAAATTACAAACCTGTTTGTTGTCATTGCCTACACTCTTCATTCTCATTGTGCAAAAATGAGCTTCTCTATCAAATTGTCAACTGCTGGGATTTTGTTGTTGTAATTTACGTCCTCTAACATTAAGTCATATCGGACGATGAATGAAATAGGTGAAGTGATGCTCAAATGAGTCCGGGGCCCATGGAGCTTACAGTTACTCGATATTCGTCTTTCAGGATAAGGGAAAACTCTGGCAACAACCTTATCCAGGTAACACACCCTGACCGAGATTTGAACTTAGGACCTCTTGAACGTGAGGCAGACATGCCACCATCTACGCTAACTATGCGGGCTGCTAGGATTTGGGATTTCAAACTATATTAATTAGTATTTGTGTTTCCATATTAAGATGTTCTCACAAGTTTGTTATGGTTTATCAAGCCTCTTAATAATTTTGCATTCAGCTCAACATTAGGCTTTCTCCTCCAAAAGTGAAATGCTACTATGCAATTGTTTTCCAGTCTGAGTTAGATGATTCTAAAATGTTATTTGACTCTGATTTTTTTTGTTTGGTTTAATTTGCTCTATTTAGAATTGTTATAATCCTTACAATTTATTTGGTATATTCCACGTTGGGATTTCATCTTTTGTTTTTGCGTTTAGCAATTTTATTACTCAATTTATTGGAGCCAAGATGATAATTTCTTCTCTAAACGTATTTCTGAAGTTATTGAGACATTGTTGGATGGTAAGTGAACCCAAACGTGAATTCAAGATGGCGGATGGACAAGTACGTTATAAAGCTAAACTCCGTAATTTTGATAAAATCAGCACACAAACAGCCTTTAGTGAAAAACAAACTTGTATTATCAGAAAATACAAGAAAAATGGTATCAGCAGAAATAAAGCTGACGAAATAATGAGGTGGAGAATTTACCGACAGATGCTGAAGTAGTCTTGGCAAATGTAATGGCTTCAAACGAAAAACAAAGGACTTTGTTTCTTCAGCTTATAATTGAACTCATAACTGAGCACCTCAAGGCATCTAGAGAAAAAAATTAAGTATCTGCACGATGAAAATAAGAAAATGAATGAGGAAATGGAGTTTATGGCAGGTAATGTAAATAACCAATGGCAAAAACGTCGTCTGCAATCAAAATTTCACCCAAATGAATTAAATCAGTCACACACAGAAATTAAGACTAGATTTTCAGGCCTGTTGGACTGCATCAATGAAGTGACTATAAGTGAGCATAATGGAGATACTGAACGAAGTGAGCACATGGTGAAGGATTCTATTGTGACAAATAACATGGAAGTTGTGAAGGATGCTAGAGTAATGAATAAAATCAAAGTAAATAGTCATGGAAGAATATGTATCAAATTGGCAGAAACATCCTTGGAATTTCAGGTGGAAGGGTTAGTAAAGCCTGATGCTGCAACTGAGAAAGTTGTTAATAACTGTGTTGCATTCACAGCAAACCTAACCTCAAAGGATCATGGGGTGGAAGGAATGATGTTGCCAAAAATAACGAATTGAATGTGAAGAAAACAGTTTGGAAATGTCTTCTAAAACTAAGTCATACTAATGTGATAATGGTTAATACTCCTAGGAAATACTATTTGGATAATTTTATTGTTGTAATTTACGTCCCTTAACTTTTTTTTAACTCATATTGGACGATGAGTGAAATGGGTGAAATGATGTTCAAATGGGCCCATGGAGCTTAGAGTTACCCTACATTTGTCTTATAGGATAAGGGAAAACCCCGGAAATACCCTATACAGGTAACTCACCCTGGCCGAGATTCAAACTCGGGACCTCTTGAACGTGAGGCAGACATGCTACAATCCATGCTACCGAGGGGAACTGATAAAAATTTGTGTGTGAGGAAGTTAGTCAACAAATGCAATGAAACCATGAACAGAATTGCTGGTAATTTTAAAAATGTGAGCATTAAGGGCACCTGTGACCTTGAATGAGAATCACACATAAGACTGGAATGGAAAGGAGCAACTTCAGAATAAATTAGTGAAGCCTATGAAGAAAGACTAGCTCAAATCATCCCAGTGCCATTCATAACAGGGAAGAAACTCCGGACCATATGGAGGGGATAGAGGACCAACTTACAGCTGAAATTCATAGTGCAACTGTTGCAAATGGAACTGATAACTATGTGAACAATGCACCTTCTTTTTTAGGTTAAATGAGTAAAGTATGAATCACGGTATTATGGTGAATGATAAGGTTTGGTTAACTCAATGTAACTTAAACATAAGGGGATTTAAATATTGGTTTCATTAAAATACATGGTCTAAGTAATAAACAGCTAATGGTCAATGGGTTTGCTAAAGAAAATAACTATGTTGTTTCGAGATTTAATTGTATTGGAACACCACAGTGAAGCGAAAAATTATTAAATTTTAGATGAGTCGTATTCATCTAAAATTTAATAACTATGTTGTTCTTTGTATACTGGAACACTGTTGTATGAATAATGAAATTATATACATATATAAGAAACTTGATGATTATTTAGCTAGCATCTTTTGCATGAATTCTCATTCACATGGAGGTGACAGTATATGCAAAAGAAAACTTTGCAAATTATTATAAAATTATAGACCTTAGGTCATTGTGTATTGAAATTGATTTTTAAATAACAGTGCGATATTGCAGGAATTTAAAACAATAATCATTTCAATTTATAGATCACCATCCATTTACATGACATGTGCTAACTTCATTAGTACCTAGATGTATTAATGTACAGAAAACTGATGTAAAAACCTTAGTTCACAAATCACTGAACTCTACTTCTAAAGAAACAATATTCAATCCCCTGACGTAATAAGTGTTTGAAGTAGTTACTCAGTACTATATTACACTTATTAACTTAAAACTGAGTAATACCAGCGTATACTGTTGAAAATATTTAATATGTACATTGCTGTCAAGGTAACATGATAATTGATGAAGAAGCAAACATATTAGGCAAGTGTCAATTCTTACCTTGGTGATTTTATTTCAGCAAACTCCAAGGCCTGTAACAAAATAATTCCCACCATTAATATCATATACTAGGTTTGGTTTATTTGTAAACTGTCATTAACAGTTATAGGCAACAAAAGTTTGACAATATATCAAGTGAAACAAACTTAACAAATTAAGATCTTGATTACAGAAACAGACCACTGATAAAAGTAGCATTTATAAAAGATAAATCAGAATGTATGATTCAGTTAGCTCAGGACTTATTAAAACTTATTATGCATACATGCATACACATGACTTTCCATACCTTAACATTACACATATTAAAGTTACAAATTAAATATAGATTTGACATTATATGAAATGAAAAAAAAAAAGGAAAAAAAAGACAGAGAAATCTTGTCAAACAACAGAGGACTGGCAAAATAATATTTAGTAAATATTAAATCAAAATGTACGACTGTGTTAGCTCAGCATTTACTACAATCTCCTGTTACTTCACATGACATTCTCTACATTCACTACAAACAGTTAGGTTCCATTCAAAATCAAACGCAAACAGACTTAATGCTAATACGACTTATGACATGTTATTATTTAACGCACAGACTCACATAAGGTCTCATACAAGAGATTACAAACTCCTAACTTTATGACAGTGTTGCACGTATAGAGAACAGAATTGTATTTTTTCATCCAAGCATTGCCAACTTATGAAGGATGATACATTCTATATCAGACACTGATGTGTTGTTTGCTTTGTACAATAGCTTTTATCTGATATTTATTTATAAGCAATGGATGAATATTCACATTGTGCATTTGTGGGTTCCTAGAATTAAAAGTGTTGTTTGCAGAAATTTTAAATGCTTTTTATTACAGTAAACAGTAAATTTGTACACCCCTTGCAGCAGAAAAATGTGACATACACAACAGTTTTCAAGGTCATCTCTTTACTCGAGCCACAGTAAACAAAGAAAAGAATTCACTGCAGTACACTTCAAATGTCCACGCACTGACAATTACTGCACAGCTGCACACACATTTCACTAGCAACTGACTGCGCTCTAACACTTTGCCGGCTTTTATACCTCCAGTCATTGATCTAGAAAGCTGCAGACGTTTGAAGGACTTTCGCGGTGGCAAGAGAAAGAGGGATCTAGACATCACTGTCACTTTCTCTCTTTGTTTCTCTCTCTCTCTCAGCAAGCATTCAGCGCTCGCACCACTTTGTCTCTTTCTTTCCTGTGCACGTGCCGGTACTTGCTCGTTGCGGAAAGGCACAGAAATGAGGATTTTCATATGCAATTTAACGAACTGGAAAGCTTTCTCAATTTTGTATTACACCTTTAATTGCATCATGAATGGAGGCTTATTCTTTCCTAATTATGTGACAATTCGTTTTTTGAGGAATGACTTCAAATGAAACCAAAAGTCATTTTACTTGAAACATACAGTGAAAGTTTTGGATGTGGCCATATATATTAAAATTTCATTTAATTGGACATTTAGCTCATAAGCAGAAAAGAGAGATCAGCAAGCTTATCAAGAGAATGGGGATCATGCCTCTAAAATTTAGTGCTTGGCCGTCATCCAGGTGTGTACAGTTATAACTGTCACATCTAACCAAAGAACTAGTTGGGGAGATTTATTCCTGGTTATGCAGCTACACAAGTACAATATATGCCATTCATCTCTTTCCACACACATAACCGATACTGACAAATGAGTAGTATTCAAATGTTCTGGAGCCCTTGATTTGTCATCATTAACTGACATGATGTGAGGCTAAAACTTGTGGCTTTAGTTAAAATATTGGCTGAGCATTATACAAAGAAAAAAAGATATTTACAGTTCCTTTACTACAGAAACACGTTTTCTTTCAGAACAACCACTGAAAGACATTTATAAAAAATTAAAAATGTGGAAATATACATATCTACATAATGATTTTCAGCTTGAACATATTTTTCTGAGATATCTATATCAGTGGAGCTTTGGAACCTTTATTGCTAATAAGGCTCCTTTTTTATATTTGGTTTTGGGTCTTGCAAGAATTGGAAACAGAAGGATTTAACTTCATAATGGGGCGTTTGTGATGTTAAAATTACCTAATTAATTATTAATTTTTAGATGAGTCATATTTATTACACATCTGCTTCACTTTTGTATCTATTTTGAGGACATGTTTCGCAAATCATCGTTTGCATCTTCGGCTCTTATGCGACTAAAGC
Organism: Mantis religiosa; assembly: GCA_030765055.1. Lineage (NCBI taxonomy): Eukaryota > Metazoa > Arthropoda > Insecta > Mantodea > Mantidae > Mantis > Mantis religiosa. Next base: position 19,117,055 of record CM060954.1, read on the forward strand.
TTGATCCAGTGGTGTGGGTAATTCTGGAGTTGCTGCTGCCATCTGTTGATTTAGTGATGAACTTAAATGTGGGATTCTCTTCTGGCAGGATTTCAAAGTTCATTAGTTGGTTTTTATGTTTTTCTATGTATATTCTCTCCCATATGACGAGTTCACTATGTTTTTGTACGTATCTTAGTAATTCGGTGCTATCTTCAATTTCTTGATTTTCAGACCAGAAATGAGCTGCTATTGCGGACTTATCAATATTTTTGTATCTTAAGTGGCTGAAGTGTTCTTTCTTTCTAGTGGCTATGTTTCTTTTTGTTCTACCTATGTCTCATAAAAACTCTATAGAAGCTTTAAAAGTATTTTATAATCTTTAACACGTACCACTGCCATTACTTTCAACATTTTAAATGTCTAATCAGGAACACAGTGATATACAAACCATTTGTTATAACTATTAATTCTGTATTACAAAATTCAAATATGTTAATAAGTGTACATTATATAGAAATTCTAAACAAATCAAAAGTCTGCAGAACTTTACCTTAATGTCATTACAACCAGATGAAGTTTCCCTATCCAACCACCATGGCTCTTCTTTAATTTCTATCTTGTTATCTATCTCATGATCCTTGTTGTGCTTCTTGACATTCATAACAGGATGCCCTGGAACATATTCTGTATTTTTCTCTGAGTCAACTTCTAATTTGTTCTCTATGTTACAACTGCTGCTGCATGTGCTCGTTTCAAACTTAATCTGCTTTACAAGATGCTTGATAGAACATTCTGTGTTTTCCAGTGAGGAACAGTCTGTAAAAGCATTTTCTGATTTCACTGCTACATGACAATCACTGTCCACACTGCTCTCTGTCTTCACGGTAAAGAATTTACTCTCATTCTCTGTAACAGAGAGGGGATCCTCGTCTTTGATTTCTATGTCGGTGTACATTTCAATGGTGTTGATACATCTGATGTACTGTGAACAAATAAACATGTAAATATCAGAACAATGTCAAACCAAGTGAGACAGGATTATTGTATACAGTTGTGTCTGTTATTGGCCTCCCCAATCCCTCTCTAATGGATTTCTTGTTCTATATCATGATTATCATTCCAAAAATGGTACGTTACTACCAATTTTTCTATTTCTTAGTTCCAAATTTTCCAAAATGCTCTTTAAGCCTAATGTTGAAATTCTTTTTAGTTTTTCCAATATCAAAGTTGTCACACCCTTTGCAGTTTCTCAAAAATCAACAGTCAACATTAGTTGAGGATGTTAGGAAGGTCTTAACGAAACATATTCTAGGTAAACACTGGGAATATATGCAGTATTGAGTACTAGTCGACTCAAAATTATATTAATACATACATATTGAAGAGATAGAAGAAAGATTAGAATGGGGTTGTGAGAAGCAGAGGAGAGGATTTTAGAAAGTGTGACCAATAATATGTAATTAGAAAGATTGGAAAAGTGACTAGTGAAGTTCATTAATTTGTAACAATTAAAGTGGATACAAGAAAATAGAAGATGTGCAAGGGTCTATTTGAGGCTATGTAAATGAAGACCCAGTGAAACACTAGTACTCTGAAGTTTAAACAAGTGGTAATAATTAACACAGACAAATACAGAACAGCAAAAACTGCTACAAAATAGAAAAGTAAAAGGAAAGCAATTATTATGTATTGTCGCTTTCTAATACCTGACAGTTGAGAAAGAAGTCAATGCAGTTTATTATTATTATTATTATGATTATTATTATTATTATTATTATTATTATTATTATTATTATTATTATTATTATTATTATTATTATTATTATTATTATTATTATTATTATTATTATTATTATTATTATAAGTAGCAAAATTTATGAAGTCAGTAACTGTATTGACAGGCTGCCTAATAACAAAAATGCCAGAGCCCAGCCTTAACTTGATTGATATAGTCAACATCCAAAAATTATATTCTAAATACATGTTTTAAACTAAAAAATTGAACAATAAGTATCTTGCTAATGAAACCACTAGTATTGAGAACTATATGCACTAAAAACCTGAAAATATGCATGCAAATATGCACTCAAAAACATCAAGAGACATTCAATAAAATGAACCTTTTTCACATTCAATACAGCAATGGGTGTATTGTCACTTCTTTGAGCAGTACATCATGCAATGTTATTGTTATTATATTGTTGCCAACAGCAGAGCTCTGAAATATGTGAATACAGAGACACATTGCCAACACATTTTATATCTTTTATTATAAACTAGTGATTCTGTAATGGGAATACTGTGTAGTAAGCTTAATACACAAATACAGACAAATATTAAACTATGAATGAATTTTACAGTAGGAGTAGGGCGTTTGGGTCATTCAGCATAGCCAACATTACACATATGGCAATTGGTATGGTGGGTATTGGGAATGGGCGGTGGGAGGGAATGCTGTGCAGTGGCAGTGTACCCTTGGTAATGCTGTATCTCAATGACTAGAAATAACGTTCCATATTGCGAACATTGCCAAATATAAGTACATCTGGGAACAGAAATACTTCTAGGGAAACAGTGTGATTTTAAATGCGTGATAGAAGTATGCCTGTAAGAAATTTTGGCTTTCTTACGAAAATTCCATTATTTCCAATACCCGCCCTACCAGTTGGCATATGTGTAATGGTGGTTATACTGAATGACCCAAACGCCCTACTCTTACCGAAACTTGTTCTAACAAGATTTGTGAAACTCGTTCAGGACAATGAGGCTAACACAATCAGGCTCTTCTTTAGAACAAGTCCCCTGACAAAATTTTTTCTAAGTCCAACATCGGAGGCACGCACGAGCGCTGATGGAACCTGCCGAAGTGACATGCACCGACATCAGTAGCAGAACATTTTCAACACTACCAACATTGATCTAACAACTACAATACTTTTAAAAAGTTAACTTTTGATATTACTTAAATCACTTTTTCTTATCTATATTTAAAAAAGGAATCATGCAATATGACTTAAATTTGGAGGATGTAAATCACAAAAAATAATAAAAATAAAAAAAATAATAAACAATCTTACTTAGAATATGTGCACTATACAACAGGATAAACCTGTCGAATGTCTTCGATCAGTTCCTGGAAGGAGTCGGCTAATCTGTTCCTGAGATCTTGCCACCACGGGTACTCTGCAAGGTGCACATCAATTTGGTCCTTTCGGATGCCTCCCCTGGATAGGCGATGTCGGAAAGATTGCCAATGCAACTCAATATTGTTCGTGTGCACATTAGTTACTGGACCCACAAAATGCAAGCAGTAGTTCACCTTAAATGTGCTGCAAATCCCCCAGCCAGTAACTCACTGTACCCACCCCACTGTACTGGCGAGTTCAACATGCTCCTCAATCAGTGCAAAAAGGGTTACAGCATCTCTTCTGTTACCTGGACACACGGTCATCTGCACTTCATTGGTGACCACATCAATCATCCCGAGGATCCAATTTCCTTCCACGACACGGCCGCGATGGTATTTTCGCCATACAATTTTGCATTCATCAATTTGAATGACGTGGCCGGCACCGCCTATTTTGCTCCTTATCAGGTATTTGTAGTTAATTGACGTTATACAAATTTCCCGGCAAAGCTGAACCAGTCGGCTATTGTTGCGTGGCTTAAAATGCTGTCTCCACGAGAACACTGCACAACAGTTTGCTCATAAGACAGCTTGCTGGCAAAACTGTATGTAAATTAGGAGCACCTGCGCAGGTGGTAATTTGGTTTTTTCAAACCACATACCTTTTGTGACGGACTCGAAAAATTGCTCATTATGTCCTCTCCTGCAGGAAAATATTTGAAATATCCGTCCCCGGTTTGTTACGGGATGTAGGACGGCATCGCACTCCCGGCACAACATTCTAGTTCTTAACAAACTTTCATCGTACAAAAACTGCATGCACTTTTCCTCATTTTCGCATAAAGGTGCAAGATCGATAAAACTAATAAATTGAGCCATTGGTTTCAGATAGAACTTCCACCCAATAACTTTCTTTACAGAATGCCAGGACCCCGGTGGAAACTTCATTTTCAGATTTTAAAGTTAAGCTGCTACCACAGATTAATACCAGAATCTCAACTCCGTGGTAAAGTTTGAAGCCGCATAGGGCGCTCTTTCCTGAACCTTTAGACCCCGGCGACCTTGGGAACTACGGCCGGTATGGCCGGTAATGTAGTAAGCTTCTATTGCGACCGAGCTATGGTGCATTCACTTCCCCTTCCCTTCGGCCCCCGTTTTCACTGACTGATAAAATCCAACTTCTTTCAAAATCACATCTCGCCACACATGAATAGTTTATGCGCATTTCAGCTATCGCATATTAGCATAATACACGTCAAATACGCTGAGGAAATATGCGGTAAACTATTCATCAGTGTGCGAGATGTGACTTCGAAAGAAGTTGTCCAATTTGTGAAAAAAATATCAAGAATCCACTTGAACTTTTCCTGTTAAATATGAATAATTGACTTCCACAAAGCATTATATCTTTATTCCTGTTGCAAATTGATAATTTTGTATTTAAAAACAATTAAAATTTTAAAAACGAGAGAGTGAGATCACTTATGATGCTGTTAAGATTATACAAGACATCTGTATCCCCTTTCCCTCAAGCTTCTTAGTGTAATACTTAAAATAAAGATAACACTAAAATAATGATTCTGTAGATACAGGAAAACAGGTAAGGATATCATAATGTGATACATAATGCAATTTCTTTGTACACAGAATGTTGAAAAATTCCCTGGAATAACAGCGAGGGAAAAAAAACCCTAAAAAAAATATGTATATAAATTTGAAATGATACCAACAACTATGTACAAAAAAAATAGCACTATTTCTTTAAAATGACAACAAAGCAGATCTGTTAATGGTTATATTTAATAAGAATTTTAAAAGCTCAATAGTACATACATTATTTTCAGCACAAGTATACTAAAGTATATTCAGAGAAAAACCTGAAATTTGTGATCGATTCATATAAAATTAATAATGTCAAATTAGTACAGAAGTCAGCATTAGCAACTGGTGACATAAATTTCATAAATGGCACTATTTTATATACTTCTAATCACTTTGGTTGAATTAACATTCACAAGTGCAGAATAAATTATGAAAAATAATTACATTAAAGCTGCATCATTCCTTTAAAATTGTCCTAAGCTTAACTCTGTCTTCACAACACAAGAATATTACAGCGTTGAATTTTTAAATGCTTCAATGGCATGCATATGCACAGTAATGAATGCTGAACAAGAAAATGTGCAGTTTTAAAATTAAATTTAATGCGCAGTGTATCTTCCAATAAGAGATTATTTCATGTAGTTATCTGACTTGAAGTATAATTTGCTTAATGTGCACAGCAATTGTTTGGATAAATGGCTTGCTTTAACTTGATAAGACTTAAAGCAATGTACTTTATGACTAAGATGGCAAATGGAGCCCTCTGCATAGTGTAAACCTCTCAGTCCATGACATACAACTGAATGTGTGTCAAATAAATAACTCAATGAAAGATTACACTATGAACTATTAATGCTGTCTGTAGTTTTAGCTAAGAAGTGAAAGTGATGGAACTGTGTGTTTGAGTAGTTAATAGAAAATAATTTAGTAATGTAATTTATTTGCTCACACATCTAACCATTATTTATTTTGACAGTCCATAATTCCCTTACGTGTTCACTACAAAGAAACAAGAAGTGCATTATATAGCAAAATAATGTGCAGTTTTATCTACTTTTCAAAATTATTGTGGCTTCGCATCACTGCATGTAACGAATGGCTCATATTATTAGTTTAAACATCTTTTTTCCATGCCAAAGATTGAGATTTTCATCCCAAATTAGAACAATGAGAGGATGTTCAACAGTGTAGTTTCATGTCACATGTAACATTTCTGTGGGTCATGCTAGTAACGTTATATCACCCTTAAAATGCATAGCATTACAGAAATTGTGTACCAATATTACTCATAAATGGTGGCAAGTACATGTTGAGAACAGATGTACCACAGAATACATAAATGCTGTGCAAATATCACTAACTTGTTATTTTTCTGAACCCATTTGTGTGTGTGTGTTAACAAGGAAGAGGATTTATAACCTATTATTTATTGTGCAGCTTTACTAATTTGAGATTAAGCCACACTGTGTTTAGGTCCTAGCTAGCTGACATTGTGCATGTTTTAAGAATAACTGGAATAATAGAAATAAAATTAAAAGTGGCATATAATGATGATGACACAATGACATTTTAATCATTTCTTGCAATGCACAATTAAACCTAAAAACTTGTAAAGCTTTTTCAAATAAATTCTAATCCCACCAGATCTCTTCTAAGATGGTTATTCAGGTAAATAATTTAGTGTAGTGTGTGCAATAATATTGCATAGTGACTACTGCATTAAACAATATAGAACAAATTAGGTTTATGGAATCTCAGATCATACTTTTAATTGCTGTTAAAAGCTGTGACATTCTTGATCAATGATGTAGATATACACTGATGAGTAAGGTTAAGAGAACTTAATTCTTCAAAATACTTATCATTGCAATTTAAAGAAAAAGTTTATAAAATTCATATCAAGCATCTCGCCCAAATATTTTAATTTAAGCCACCTAGATTATACGTAAACACAGATGATGCTAATTTTGGTATATCTGAAAATTCACAGCTATTTTTTCAGTAATTTAAACTGGATATTACTTACCTTACATGGACTTATATATTTTAAATTTAAAACTTAAAGTACAAACACAACAAGGTTAATGAAACTAATGCTTTTGCATGTAAAACAACACTTTTTCCATTATAAGGTGCTACATTAATCTAGAGAATTTAACTATGCATGAATATGTATTAAGGCACATTTCAGGTTATGTCATATTAATTGTCGGTATTTAGCTACATGCTAAATCTTACTTACCAATAGGTCTTTATTTGTATTCAGCTTGGCCTCCATGCCGTTTAAGCTTTAATTCAAATATTTACAGGTTAGCCAATGTAGGGTGTTATTCATATCGTACATTGAGCTCAAATAAGGTCGATAATAGGCAAATAATATTACTAAAATTACTTCATAAGTAGTAAAATAATACAATAGCTATTAAATTTTGAACTAAGCATAAGTTATTTTATATATTAGTATGCAACACGGCAGCCAAAATAATTATATTGGCGGCATTAAATCCGGCACATGCAGCGCTCAAAATGTACCTTTAGACCCCGGGTGTTTCGCGAACCTTAATGCGGCTTCTGTATACCTACCTTGCTAACAATGGCATGTGCTGTGCACATGTTACGTTTCGAACGTCTGCAAAACAGGTGTTTGGGTGATGGTGCAAAGGTTGGCAAAATAAGCTTACGCCAATAACCGTGTCAGGAACACAACTGCGTGTCCACTTCGTCAGGTTCCGCCAGCCCTCGTGCGTGCATCCGATGTTGGACAGACAAAATTGCTTGCGGGACTTGTTCTAAAGAATATCCACACAATCGTTTGTTTTCTTTGGTCACATCACTGAGCAGTGCTCTTGGACATTGAACACTTCTTACACAAAACAACCTCACCAAATCAACATAAATCATTTTAACTACCACCACCATACATCAAAACATGCCTTTTTTTATCACCGTCAAACATATAACAGTAATTATTCTAACCTGAAGTAGAACTTCGGAGCCAGATCACTCAGTTAAAATTATTACCAATCAGATTGGCCGTTCTTATTGATGCATATTCCCTCACACTGTTGGTATTTCCACAAACTTATTTTCTTTTCTCAATGTAACTTTGTTGTGTTAAAATCCGCTTGGAAAACCAACAGACTAAATTAAAACAACTGCCAATTTGATCATATCACGGCCTTATAAATCAAATAGTTTACGCCTAAGTTAAATGATACAAGGGACGTTGAGCTTCAGTTTCTTAAATTAGCGTTAATCAAATTTCTACTTTGAGAAATAGCAGTGCATAAGTTAAAAGATTTAGGTTCTTGTATTTTCACAGGTAAGACATTTGTTTGATGGGTACCTACCATGAGCAAAGCTCATACATATCACAGGTGTATGGTGTAATAGTACTTTTATCATTAGGAAAGTAATATCTTATGTGCTATTCAAAGGGCTCTCGCAACTACAATTCTTACTCATTGCATGGTTTTGGGTCTTCAAAACGTAATTTTACTATGAAATTTAACCTTATAAATAAGACGAGTGCGTTGGTAAGAGGTTTCCGAAGTGATAACATTTAGACTATAAACAATTTGAAGGTAATTTCATGAATGTTATTAACTTCTATTTCACCTTATATTTTTTTTCCAGGTCCTGTAGTGGGACAGTTTCCAAACCAGAGTAGGGGGGATGTCTGTTGTCCTGTCCTGCGGGGGGAAGTTTCCATCTAAGTGAAATTTAGGTACCCTGCCCTCTGCGTTGTCGTGACTCCTCGGGACGGCTGCCCTCTGTCACTTCTCACCTCATCCTTCCTCCCTGGGGATGTCCTGCTTGGCTGTATAGGTACAATAAACAAGTGTGGTTTCCACGAACTTATCCAGTTATCCTTTTTCCTTAGCCTGAACATCTAAACGACAGACATGTGGTGGTAAACTTAACATTAGTAACTGGCAGTATATCAAAATCTGTTAGAATGTTTTAAAATGAAAATCTTTTCCCTCTTGTTCTAGTGTGGTCATTGAAAGGTCTTATTAATTTAATTGCATTTCCAGTTTTGTGTTTGTATAAGGGTGAGTCAAATGAAAACCCTAAATTTGTAATAACAAATCAAAATTTCATGCTGTTACGCAGTAAGTTGGTAAGTGGCTACAAATAGTGTGCAGAATGGGCTGTAGGTGGCAGCATAGTGCAGATGCACACATACCGTCACAGTGTCAGTATAAAGATGGCTGCCCCACTTGCGACTTGCACCAGGGAAAAACAGCATACTGTTATTCGGTTTTTTTGTAGTGAAGGTGTGAAACCTATTGAAATTCATCAACAAATGAACGTTCAGTATGGTGATGCACGTTTTTCATAGCAGCAAGTCTACAAATGGAGTAGGAAGTTCGCAAATGGTGTGACTTCAGTGAAAGATGCTCCACATCCAGGTCAGGTACGAGTTGTGACTCCACAGAACTTTGCAGCAGTTGAAGCCATAGTAAAGGAAAACTGCCGAGTGACACTGAATGACATTGCAGCATGTTTAAAGATTAGTCACGGGTCAGCACACCACATTGTACATGATGTGCTCCAGTTTCACAAAATACTCCTGAAATGAGAGAATGACGTGTTGATGCTTGTGAAGAACTTCTTCGGCATTTTGAACGGGAAGGTGATGGCTTCCTTGCAAGAATTGTTACTGGGGACGAAACCTGGTTTCACGTCCACCAACTGGAAACAAAGAGAGCAAGAAAGGAATGGTGCCATCCCTAATCACCAAAACCAAAGAAGTTTTGAATAAAACCATCAGCAGGGAAGGTTATGTTTACTATCTTTTGGGCTGAAAAAGGCGTCATTTTGGAGCACTACATGCCTAATCTCTGTTTCATATAACCTTGCCCGGCTGAAATGTATCACTCCGCGTTCAACAACCCTCCCCCTCGCCCTAATTGGCTAATGCTTTCGCGTCATACGCCATAGGCGGTGCCTTCCCGTCACATTTCGTAATAATTGCCGGGAAGATAAATAAAATCATACAAAAATCATACAAATAAGGATATGAAGGCATGCAAAAATACAAGTTTATAATGAACTGAGCAAATTGAAACAGAATGGCTGAGCAATGAAACTGAAAGAGTTTATAATGAAAGGCCTTCGGCCTTTTCCACTGGAATTTTTTAAACCAGCACACATACCTTTCAAAAATGCTTGTCTTTCAGTCTTAAAAGTCGTGTCACACCATACTTTACTTTTCGTGTGTTCTTCGTGTATATTTAGCGATTTGTATCTCGGTGCAGTGTGGTTGTCAAATAGCGTCTTCGCCACACAGCAATATCACCTCTGTCTTTTAGCACATTTTTCTTGCCTCTTTTTTCATTCACAAATCCCAGCTGTATAAGCAATCTGCTGAAATTTGGTAAATCTGCATCCTCATTTACAGCAGACGAAATGTTACTTATGTTAGGGAGTTCGTTTCTAAAGAAAAACTACACATATGACGACGCACAACACTTTTCACGTACTTTCTCCGAGCACGCACTTTTGTTTATTCCTGCTTTTGCCTGGAGTGGTAAGTTTTCCTGTTTCCTCAATTTCATGTCGCGATGTTCCTACGGATCTAACACTCACACCTGTAACTTCAGAGCCCAGCTGTTCAACTTCTCTCACTGACAAAGACGGATTCTTCTCTGTGAGTGCATTAAACACATGCAACACAATTCTTTTTTCGCCTGTTTGTAAATAATTATCCTTGCGATACTTAAGCGAAAAACTGGCGGTAGACTCTGCCATTATACATATAATACATGTGCAATAAACGATCAATAAAATAATTTAGCTCCCGCACTTTCGAATGGCGATGCATGACTAATCCAGTTCAAAACAAGGTCAGTGATAAAAGTCATATAAGCAAATATGTACCGCTGAAGCACGTGCTATCGTGCCATGTGCTTGAGAGCAAAGGAATCTCCTCCTTACTTTGTTTAAGAATTAACATGCATTTCAGATAAATCAACTCTGTTGCATAATATATTTAATTAAAACAGTTACGAAAATATAAATTTGACAATTCTCTTCCAACATATAATGATATATCACCATGTTAAATAACGAACTAATTTTTACCGCACGACAGTCATTACCACAACAGCAACCAATGAGAGGTGATTAGGTCACGTGACCATTAAGAGATACTGGGCAAGCTTACGTGAAACAAGGTATAGAGGTACCACTGTCACCAGTGCATTATACACAGATCTAAAAAAAATCATCTGTGGCCTGCAATCAAATCAAAGCGACGTGGATTGCTGTCAGCAGGTGTCCTTTTGCAACATGACAATGCAAGGCCCCACACTGCCCTTACAACAGTTGTAAAATCACAGACCTGCATTTTGAGTGTCTTCCTCATCCACCATACTCACCAGACCTTGTCCCAAGTGATTTCCATATGTTAGGAGCACTCAAAGACGCAATGGGAAGAAAGAAGTTCCATTCCAATGAAGAGGTACGCTATGCAGTGCATGATTGGGTGCACGGACTACCAAAAGAACTTTTTTCTAAAGGCATTTATGCACTTTGTAAGCGTTGGAGGACTTGTATTGAGCGTGGGGGAGATTATGTTGAAAAGTGAAACAGCTTTGTACCACTTCTGCGCAATAAATAATATTTAAAAATATATTTAAGGTTTTCATTCGACTCACCCTCATATATGCAGAATTGGCATATAGCTGCTTAGTCCATTTGTTTGAATTTGATGTTTCTGTTATGATCTTTCAATCTTATCAGAAAATAAATTATTAGAACCTTTTGATATAACTCATTGCATGGGAAAATATCTTCTGTTCAAAAAATTCCAGGAGGTTAAATTTTGATAAGCTAGTAGTCATTGTTTATTAGTTTACCATCAGACAGCAGCAGTTCGATTCTCCTGCTACAGAGAGGAGGAAGAGTTACCATCATGCTGAGAAATAGAGACAATTGTCTATGAAAATATTCCATGATTTAAAGTACTTACAAGATTTAAAGATAACTTACTTTAAAGTTGAGTTGTAAGTTAACTTGTTGATACATTAAAATTATATTAGCGACATCTCAAATGGTTTAAGCAGGCTGCCTACAGTCTGAGAGGTTAAACTAGTTGTGTCCCTTTTAGACAGAGAAAAGAATTAATATAATTTTGATTGAACTAATACTCAATGCTCCATATATTGCTATGGTGTTTACCTGGAATGCATTTCGTTAGGACCTTCCTAACATCCTGCGTTAGTGCAGACATTAACGAACACGTTCTAGGTAAACAGTAGCATTGAAGTGTTGAGTACTAGTTCAATTCAAAATTATATCAATTTTGTGCTTCATTGTATCATAGTCCTTACTCATAGGAAGAGAAAAGAATACTCACCATTTTACTCAATGATGCAGCAGGCAAAGCAGATACATCAGCTAAACATGCATCAGTGGCAGAAGGCACCTTCTCTCCCTCTGATTATTGCTCATCCCCCGATTCTCCATCAGAAATTTCAAGCAAATCTTAGTTTTCCTCTTCCAATTCCAAGCCTTCTAAATTTATGACTAATCTGTCCGTAATTTCATCTATTAGACCGTCTTTCCCCCGGTAAAACTGTTCAGTATTTTGCACATGCTCACATGCCTTTTTCCAGTTTTCTGAGGTCGGTTTTTTAATCACATTAAACAAGGCTTTTACATTGATACCTTTAAATGAAATACTATGTTTGGCAACATTGTTCTTCACTCGTGCCCATATAAGTTCTATAGCATTAAAATCATAGTGATAAGGTGGCAACTGTGATGGCAAAGACTATCTATTTCATACACTTTGAAACTATCTTTTTTCAATTTAATTTTATAGCTATACTTATTTTCTTTTTCTTTCCTCAATGTAACTTTGTTGTGCTAAAATCTGCTTGGAAAATCAACTCAGACTACAGTCCGGCCGTTGTATCTCCGGCTCTGACGTTTTGTGCTTGCAAGAGGTGGAGGGGGAAGGTTAATAGTACCAACATACAGTAATGAGCAATTCACATATCCTCAAAATTATCTGTAGAATGAAAATATAGGACTATATTAGCTTTAAAACAATGAAATACAATTATTAAATTTTAGATGAGTCGTATTTCTTACACATCTGCTTCACTTTCGTACCTATTTTGAGGACATGTTTCGCAAATCTTCGTTTGCATCTACGGCTCTTGTGCGACTGACACTAGATCCAGCGGTGTGGGTAATTCTGGGGTTGTTGCTGCCATCTGTTGATTTAGTGATGAACTGAAATGTGGGATTCTCTTCTAGCGGGATTTCAAAGTTCATTAGTTGGTTTTTATGTTTTTCTATGTATATCCTCTCCCATATGACGAGTTCACTATGTTTTTGTACGTATTTTAGTAATTCTGTGCTATCTTCAATTTCATGATTTTCAGACCAGAAATGAGCTGCTATTGCGGACTTATCAATATTTTTGTATCTTAAGTGCCAGGCTAGAAGAGAATCCCACATTTCAGTTCATCACTAAATCAACAGATGGAAGCAACAACCCCAGAATTACCCACACCGCTGGATCTAGCGTCAGTCGCACAAGAGCCGTAGATGCAAACGAAGATTTGCGAAACATGTCCTCAAAATAGGTACGAAAGTGAAGCAGATGTGTAAGAAATACGACTCATCTAAAATTTAATAATTTTTCGCTTCACTGTGGTGTTCCAATACAGTTAAATCTCGATATAATGAAATACAACTTAAAATTTCATTATTATGCAAGATATTTACTGCAACACCACTCCATTTGAATATTTCGTTCTCACCTTTCACACACACTAACTACATCTGTTGGTAGTACTGGGAGTCTCTACATCTGGTGTTGTGGTCAGGAAGATAAAACTGCCTGCTAGCGCCAGTCAGCATTGTTGCTGCTAGGTGTGGCTCCCGAACCCAACACCGTGTTGACAGGTTAAATTTGTTTGAGCCACGTGGTCTTTTAGCTGCTTGCGCTGGTGAACTTTCTTTGGTATATTTTTCGTGCGTGAATTCCGATTTTTAGTGTTCGTAAGTTCTATTATTATCACTATTATAATAATATGGCTACTGGTTCGTGAAATATGCAAATACGTGAAATATTTAAAATATGCAATGTTCTTCTGCTTTAAATTCTCGCTAAAGAACTGGCAACAGCAAGCTTCCCCCTCTCAAGAAATGTCAAAGCCGGAGATAGAGCGGCCGAACTGTAAATTAAAACAACTGCCAATTTGATCATATCACGGGCTTGTAAATCAAATAGTTTACACCTAAGATAAATGATACAAAGGACGATGAGCTGTAGTTTCTTAAATTAACGTTAATCAAATTTCTACTTTCAGAAATAGCAGTGCATAAATTAAAAGATTTAGGTTCTTGTATTTTCACAGGTAAGACATTTGTTTGTTTGATGGTTACCGACCATGAGCAAAGCTCATACATATCACAGGTGTATGGTGTAATAGTACTTTTATCATTTGAAAATTAATATCTTATGTGCTATTCAAAGGTCTCTCGCAGCTACAATTCTTAAGCATTGTACAGTTTTGGGTCTTTAAAACGTAATTTTACTATGAAATTTAACCTTATAAATAAGACGAGTGCGTTGGTAAGAGGTTTTCGAAGTGATAACATTTAGACTAAGCAATTTTGAAGCTAATTTCATAAATGTTATTAACTTCTATTTCACCTTATATTGATTCCTTCTGGACTAGGCAAGTGCGATAAAGGTGTAAAATCTTGTGCTATAGGTACCTCCCATTTCTAATGTAAACAATGTCTGCTGCATTTGTTTGTTGGGTAGTACCTAGAGCAAAACTGAGAGACATTGTACTTGCCATACATTTATGATACATACATTGTTACTAGTAATATACCCACCACCACAACTACACTGACACCTATAATTTTGCTTTTCTATTAACTTAATGTATTAACACTGAAAATTAGTGAATCAGCAACATTTGAAGATTACTTCAGAACGTGCATTACAGTAGGTCAGTAATAAAGTAGAACGTCACATCATGGTCGCGTGTCATCTACCATGTGTATATTGCAAATTTAAATGCTGAAAGGAATGTTAAAGAATTTCTTCATATTGTGTGAGGAGTAAGTATATAAGAAAGACTTTAAAATATATCGGGGAAATATATGAGTCAAATGGAGAATTTAATGTCAGGATGGCACGTTGGCCATGGTAGCTCAAAGGTTAAGAGTGAATGGACAGAAACCAGGAGATCCGTGGTCCAAATCCCGGCCACGGCATTGAATATTTCATGTTGACTCTATCAAAAACTTTAGCCTATATACGGCTAGTGTGAAGAAATGATTAATTTCCTTCAATTAACAAAAATAATAAGAGTTAAATGATGAAGCCTGGGACTCAAGTACTTACGACACAAACGGTGTATCTCGGATGCGAGAGTCCTTACTGGTCTACCGGGGAAATATACGAGTCAAATGGAGAATTTAATGTCAGGATGGCACGTTGGCCATAGTAGCTCAAAGGGTAAGAGCGACTGGACGGAAACCAGGAGATCTGTGGTTCAAATCCCGGCCATGGCATTGAATTTTTCATGTTGACTATCTATCAAAGACTTTAAAACCTTCTTGAAGACTTTTGCTGTACCTAATAGTTTTAAGTAGTGTAGAAGATTGCTGTAAATTATTATTGTGGAATAGTAACATTCCTTCTGGAACAGTTCTAAGTTATGTGTTGCTTATGAGACTGCATGCATTTCTTGTAGTGGGGTGATGCACAGCAAATTTTGTTGTCAAGTTATATAATTATTTGTAAGATAGCTTTGTGACCATCCATCTTAATCGTTGCATGTTAAATTGCACTTCTTGATGATTGAATTTGATTAACTATATATTATTTGATTGTATAATCCACTCATTACTATTGTGAATACCGAATAACACTTTTTGAATGTTATTAACTTTCCTTTACAATTATATTCACCGCAACATTTTTCACCGTTGTTAAACAAGACTGAAGATTATAACACTTTTCTCAAGATTATTGATTTTCCCCTCACTATAGTTACTTCCGCTTTATTCTGTGATTGGCCGATCCACTGGCACATCACCTCATCACGTCATACCACGTCACATCACTACTACTTCGGCCAATCACACAACTACATACATTTTTATATATTTAAATTATTAAATACATTTACATAACCAGCCCTTATAAATTTATAAACCTTTCATACCTCAAACACAACCAAAAAGTACTGTTACAGCTTAAAAGAGAAAATATATATATATACTTTGTGGGTTTGTGAAATCAAAAAGTCCAGGTTACCAAAAAAAAAAAAAATGCACTTTATTTCCGCAGAAATACGCTTCGTACACATATACATACAACGTATAAGGTCAACAAACACAGCTGTTTACCCGCACGCGTTCAGTTACCGACTGACTCATCTTTGGCGGGTGGGCTGCTTTTTTATAGTTTACTAACATTCCAGAAATTTCTCAAACAAATGAGAGCCGCCTAGAACAAAGGCGAACTCTAGAGAAATCCATCTCTTCCCCCCTGTCGTTTCGGCAAACTTTTATTTACACACGGCACTGCGCATTCCTGTGAATGCATTGCCACCTCGATCAACAATGGCCTGGTGACACTGCTCACTCCTCAAGGCTGGTCGTCCCGAACAGCACTATCGTAACGGACCAGACGATCCAGGTCTAATACCAACATCTTCCCTCGGGGCACCTTCTGGATGCGGTAGACCACGTCGTTAATCTTCTTCACCACCCGGTACGGTCCTTGCCATGGTTGTTGGAGCTTCGGGCATCGCCCCTTGGTCCGGGTAGGGCGGTACAATCAGACTAGGTCACCATGCTGGATGATGATGATGATATATATATATAAGGGCGTTCAACTACGGCGGTCATCAGCACCCTTTAAAAAACTAGTCATGGCAAAAGCCAGATATAAAACTTTCTAATAACTATACAAGTATAACAAAACCTATTAAAAATACATGTACATAAAAAAATCAATCAAAATCTACTAAAAATTTCGTTCACCTTTTTCACCTTTTTTTTTTTTATCTTTCCACCGACACGGGTCTCCACGCACGACCTACACGTGGGTGGGCCTGTTGACCGTCTCCCTCAACCACGAAGAGGAACCCACACGAGGGAGACTATTGGCTCGGGACCCCGGGTGCGCCAAACTCGTACCTACCGAAGTAGGAACAGATTTTCCTTGATTTACATACAACTTCTTTATACCTAAAGTAATAGAACTTTTCACCTTCAACAGTTGCAATAAATTTGTTTTCTTGGGAAGCATAACTTCAATTTATAATAGCACCTTCTGTCGTATATTTGTATAGACAAACCCATTTTTTAATTTGTAACATAACTTTAAAATTATTGAGTGCTAAGCACTGATTATTCTCATAATTTTACTCTTCCTGTTATCATGCTGTTTGCTTACTATAGTAGGCACTAACAATACCTTCTCATCGTGATCTGACATAACATTTACAATAGTAGTTACTGTATAAGTTGAATTTTTTCTGAGTTTAGGGAAATGTTATCTCTATGTTAATTTCATATTCCAAGTTAAATGTATGTAACAAGGAGGAAAAGTTAGTGTTTTTTATGCTATCATTGTGTTCACCTTAAAATCTCTGCAAATAATTGGTTTAGCACTGTCAGTTTAAGTATATTAGTAAATCTTTGTAATCTGTTTATAAATGCTTGGCAGTGTCCTGTGGTTGCTCTAAGTTATACATCAGTCTGTATCAAATTCTACTTTTCTGAACTCATTCAAATTGTATTTTTCGCAAAAAGAAGCAACATTTATGCTTGTTAACTTCATTGAACTATTAACAAATATAGAGTCAGCATGAAAAATTCAATGCCACGGCTGGGATTTGAACCACATGAGTTTTTCATGTTGACTCTATATATGAAAAAACTTAGTCTATATATGTCTAATACGAAGAAATGATTAATTTCCATCAATTAACTAAAATAATAAGAGTTAAATGATGAAGCCCGGGACTCAAGTACTTACGATAGTAAGTCGCCACAAACCGTGTATCTCAAATGCAAGATTCCCTAGTGGTCTACCGGGGAAATATACAAGTCAAATGGAGAATTTAGTGTCATGATGGCAAGTTGGCCATGGTAACTCAATGGGTTAGAACAACTGGATGGAAACCAGGAGATCCGTGGTTCAAATCCCGGCCATGGCATTGAATTTTTCATGTTGACTCTATCCATAAAAAACCTTAGCCTATATATGGCTAGTATGAAGAAATGATTCATTTCTATCAATCAACTAAAAATATTAACAAATATTCTTACTTCTATATAATGTAATCTAGTTCTACAAAACTTGTAACATAATATGTACCTCTGGTTACTCACATGTTTTAACTCTGCTTGTATTAAGTGTTCTCTGTTAGCAAATTACCAACATATTTTACAGTTTAACCATCTTATGTTTTGATGATGTAAGGAAAATACATCTTTTGATACTGAAGGGAAGAAATCATTTTTTTATATGATATAAAGTTTATTTGTATGATCTGTTACTCATAATGACAGGTAACAAGCTTCTCATGATCGTTATATTTCGATTCCTCTGCAAAGAGACACAAAGTGCCTCTTGCCTCACAAGTGTAGCATGTTTACATCCGTATTGTTGGATAATATTATCAACAACATTTCAATTTATTACTACTGAGTCAGTTTGTAACACTGCAAAGCTTTACTTGTTTATTCTTAAGAAAAACATGTTATACAAATGATATGACATCATTGCGGCCTGCATCACATTCTAACATTTGAAAAATAATTAAATAGATTCAATAATTGTGACTCACGCACTGGTAGTGTTGCATGTTTCTCAAGTGCTAAACTGTACTCACTACACAGTTACTCAGGTTGTATTAATATCTTTTATTATACATTATGTATTTTGACTACGTTGGCAGCAGTATCTTGCCTTAATGTACTTCTGTTGCAAATTCTCATAATAGTTGCCAACATAGCAATTTCTTTCACTTATGTCTAACATCTGAAGTTACTTTGATCTATAACCTTAACATTTTAAGCAGATTAGAAGGTTTAATGTTGGTGCAGTATCTCGGTAAACTAGCTGGAGTGATAATAGCATTGACATAAACAGACCGGTACCTGTAGTTTGAGCTGAACATGTCTTTGAGTTTCTTAAGTCTGGTTCAACTTTCCAAAAAGTTGTTTGTTCAATAAAACAGTTCTGTGTAGTGTAGTTTGAACAAATTTTGATGAATTCAAAAAAGAGTATGGTTAAATTTATACATATTTTTTGGTATATATAATATGTTTCTTTCTTCACAGATTTGTTTCTGAAAATAAGATCCACATCTGATTTGCCAGTTTTTTAAAATGGATAAGAAAATAGAGATCAAAGAAGAGGATCCCCTTACAGATGACATAGCCTCACAGAATGAGAGAGAGTTCTTTCAGAAGGTTGTTGCTGTGAAGACAAGTACTGATGCTGTACTGTTGGATGTTGATTGTGACATGACAGTCAAAACAGAAATTAAATCAGAGACTCCTTTTATCAAACATACTGTAAAGCAGATTAAGACTGAAACAGCTACAAGCAGCAACAACTGGGAGTTAGATAAGAAACCACAAATTGAACAACAGACATTATTTTCAGACATTGGTTCACAAAATAAGGGAAAATTTCTTCCAGAGGATCCTGTAATAATGGATAATAAGTACAACAGTGATCAAGAAATACATAACAAAATAGAAATTAAAGAAGAACCTTTGTGGTTGGAAACAGAAACTTCATCAGTTTGTGATAATATTATGGTAAGTTATGCAGTAACCCCAATATACTCTGTGCTATTGCAGAATATCACAATCTATTACACATAAAATTGTAATATTCTACTAATACTTTATTATTTTACTCTATCTACTACACATAAAATAAAGAGTAAAATAATTGCAATGAAGTAAAAGATTGAAGACAACAAACAACCCAGCTATAAACCTTTAAACCATGTATTTTTGGGCAACTGAATTTAGAGCCAGCCATTTTTGTTCTGTCAGAAAATATTACACCTATACAATAAGATATTTTAATAAAGCAGAACTGGATTAATGATAACTTTATTTGTATCAACTCTAGCAAGTTATGTTGCATTTATGCGTGATTGGAGGAATTTAGTAACTGTGATGTAAAAATTAATCACAAAACATATAGTCAGTTTATTGACTCTTCGTCACAGTTTTATATTATCAAGGGACTTGTTTTGAAAGCCATCACTTCCATTTTCAACCTCCATTTTGAAAATGGAAATGATGGTTCTGAAACTAGTCTTATTAACTTGGTCCTTGTACTGTGTTGTATTTATGCATTGCACAACTTCAAAAGTTTGATTTGCAGAAACACACTTTTCAGATATCAATTAAAATAATACATTACCTTTGATAAAGTCAACATGAAAAATTCAATGTCACAGCCGGGATTTGAACCACGGATCTCCTGGTTTGCGTCCAGTCGCTCTAACCCAGTGAGCTACCATGGTCAACGTGCCATCATGACATTAAATTCTCTATTTGACTTGTATGTTTTGCCGGTAGCTCACTAGGAGCTCTCA
This sequence comes from Mantis religiosa, assembly GCA_030765055.1. Taxonomy (NCBI): domain Eukaryota; kingdom Metazoa; phylum Arthropoda; class Insecta; order Mantodea; family Mantidae; genus Mantis; species Mantis religiosa. Next base: position 19,137,392 of record CM060954.1, read on the forward strand.
CATTCGAGATACACCGTTTGTGGTGACTTACTATCGTAAGTACTTGAGTCCCAGGCTTCATCATTTAACTCTTATTATTTTAGTTAATTGATGGAAATTAATAATTTCTTCACACTAGCCATTTATAGGCTAAGGTTTTTGATAGGGTCAACATGAAAAATTCAAAGCCACGGCCGGGATTTGAACCACGGATCTCCTGGCTATATTTAGTCCTATAAAGGGCTAGTGTGAAAAATTATGAATTGCCTTCAATTGACTAAAATACTTTACTTTTTTCATTAAAAATGTTACTTCCAAACTCATTTACATATATATGCAATGTGGCAGACAGATGCTTTTTGTGGGCAGCATTTCTCAAATCAAAGCACAAGCACTTTTTTAAATTATTAACTTCCTCTATTGTTACCTATCGACATGCAACTGAACTCTGAATTAAGTGTCCAGCTGTGAAGATGATGAGTGACGGAAGACAGGGAAGCACTAAACCATGTAAAGACATGTCTGATAATTATTGTTATATTTCCTTTGACTTTATGTCCAATTTCCTTTGATTACCTTGCCTCAACCATTACCTTAGTCACACAATATTATTTCACAAGACCTCTGGCTCTATGTATGTTACACCAATATAAATAAAGGTGCTGTTACTCAGTGTTGATTGTAAGTTGTGTCATCATACGTTTGCTTCACTCCAGACATTCCAAATTCTGCTACAACATTTATCAGTTTAAAATAAATAAAATAATCCAGATTTAACTGTATTGGAACACCAAAGTGAAGCGAAATAATTATTAATTATATACGACTCATCTATAAATTAATAAATAAAATAATGCTTTTTATATATCTTTTAGTTGCTTGTTTTCAGAGACTTTATTAACTACTAGTAAAATTAATAATATTATTATTAAAGGAGAAAATTATAATTTAATATCAAATTTAAGAGTGAAATAAACACATTTTGATTTATGACTTAAAATATGTATTTCTCCTGGAAGTATGCATTTATATGCATTTACGCACTGTTGAAATTGTCTGGAAAACTGTGACAAACTAAATACATCTTTCAAGCAAACCTTAAAGCATATAAAAGAAATATACATTTTGCATACCAATCTGGGCTGTAATCATGACAGTACATTGTATCCATAGCACCTGTAAAGAGTACAGAAATTATTTGAGGCTGTTTTCCACTCACATGATCACAACTAATTTGATTGTTGTTTATTTGGTTCACCAACAAGGCTGCATTGCATTATAAAATGGTATACATGGACACCACATCAGTGTGTGATATAATCACTGCTTGGCCTATACATGCTAACTTGACCGCTAAATGGGGAAATGATCATAATATACTTAAGGTACATACTGCCCTTAGCAGTTTGATATGCAATATGTTTGGTGTAAGAGTGCATTTCAGTTAGAGCATAACGTAATGTTCTACACTGTGATGTAGGAATCACAGAGCTGATTAACTGGTCCATGTTGAGTTAATGTGACATCTTCAGCATCTCCTATGGCCCATTTTTCATTTTGTACTCCTATTATTGTTTTAACATGTAACTGAGCAACATTGCCTTCTGTGACATATGTTCATAGCATTGGAGGTATCAGCTCCTACAATGTGACCCAACAATTTATATACATCCTGGATATTGTTGCGTATAGGGTTTGAACAAGATTTGGAAAAAGGTTCTGATTATTGGCATTTAACATTTCGGTTTTTGTAGTTACAAGTTCAGACATATGGAAACATGCACTGCCGTCTCTTTGATCTTGTTGCCCACGCCGCCTCCAAGGCCACGCTGTGGCTCAGTGGGTAGACCGCTTGGCCCTCACCAAGGCAGCCTGGGTTTGATCCCAGGCGACTGCAAAGTGACATTTGTGGTGGACAACACGGCGCTGGGGCGGGTTTTCTCCAGGATCTCCGGTTTCCCCCGCCATCTCATTCCACCGGTGCTCCATCTTCATCTCATGTATCATCAGTGTCACTGCCTGCGGTGCCATATGTAGTAAAAGCGGGCGTTAAATACTACACATTATTCATTACGCCGCCTCCAATCAACAATGGCCTGGCGACAATATTGATTAGTAACGTTTACAGCTGTTTAGCATCTTTCACCATAACCATGTCACCACCCCCGACCTAGTAGCTCTACCATCTGCATCCCCATCCTTCCAGTAGCTACGTCCCTAGTTGTGACTTAGGATTGTAAGTCCTTCATCCCCCTTACAACCCTAGTTGCAACAAGATCATTATATACAACTATGTAAAAGTAATGGATACTGGCACTTCAACATATTGGGTTATTACAATTCCCTGCATTTTGTCGCGAGGAGGTGAGTTTGGCTCGGTTACGAATTGGGCACTGCTTTCTTACTCATAATTTTCTTTTTAAAAAGGAGCCTTCTCCACTGTGTCCGTTTTGCAATGAAGCGTTGTCTGTACGACACGTGCTGCTAGAGTGTTTTCACCTAGTAGACCTTAGGACGTCTCTGCAGCTGCCGGTCAGCTTTGCAGAAATGCTAGCGGACGATAACGCAGTAGTGGAGAAGGTTTTTAGATTCTTTTCGAGATTAGATTTTAGGATTTAGCAAATAGAATTTATGGCTTTTTAGATGAAATTTCTATTGTTTTTTTTTTAACGCGTATGTATTTTTGTCATTCTATTGACATGTTTATAGTGTTTTAGAGGAATTTATATCTGGCTTTTGCCATGACCAGTTTCTTTTAAAAAGGGCGCTGATGACCTCTGCAGTTGAGCGCCCTTATACTCATCATCATCATCATCATCATCATCATCATCATCATCATCATCATCCCTGCATTTTAAATACAGTATAATGTCCTTGTTTAAGTATGTTCAGTTCTAATTGTGCCGTTTAGAAACCACTATACTGAAAGCCATATGCGTTTAGTGTTTTTTTATTATTATTATTATTATTATTATTATTATTATTATTATTATTATTATTATTATTATTATTATTATTATTATTATTATTATTATTATTATTATTATTATTATTATTATTATTATTATTATTATTATTATTATTATTATTATTATTATTATTATTATTATTATTATTATTATTATTATTATTATTATTATTATTATTATTATTATTATTATTATTATTATTATTATTATTATTATTATTATTATTATTATTATTATTATTATTATTATTATTATTATTATTATTATTATTATTATTATTATTATTATTATTATTATTATTATTATTATTATTATTATTATTATTATTATTATTATTATTATTATTATTATTATTATTATTATTAACCTTGATACATTAATATCAAGTCTCATTATGTTAGCCTTTACTTGCGTCCTGGTATCTTCTCATATGTTTTTCTTATTTTTCCTAAATGCTGGACCATTTTAATCATATATTCTGATTGAATTAATCATTTCTTCCATACTAGCCGTGTGTAGATGAAGGTTTGAATGAGTAGGTGCATGTCTCATAGCATATGAGGACCCATGGTGGTCTACCGAGAAACATACAAGTTAGTTGGAGAATTTAATGTCATGTTGGCCTTAGTAGATTAGTGGAGAGCGGGAGATCTGTGGTTCAAATCACGGTTATGGCATTGAATTTTTTCAGTGGGACTCTTCTCATCAATTTATTCTGATTTATTTAACACTTCTGTTTTTAGATCTGTGTTCTCTAACTCAAAAAATTAAATAATATCTCAACTGGTTGGTTTTCTTATACCCAGTTACATGATAAAATATCAAACATTAATTTCAGTATATCTTTCAACCATATTACATAGGACATTTAACAGTATTTAGATAGTTATGTGAAACTGTATATTTGAACTGTTACAGGATGGGGACCTCCCTGCAGTAAAATCTTCAAGGTAAGACTTGACTCTTTTCAATAACAAACCTCCTGCCTTTTGTGTTACATTTACTGTTGTTTTTATATAACTGTGACATTTATGTTTTAGTACATGTCTCAGTGCTCTTCAACTAATAAAAATGTATATACAGTAAAACTCACTCTAACTAGAATCATATGGAACCAAAACAAATTTCCAAATTGGACATGTTTCCAGATTATACAAGATGCAACAAATAATGTATATTTTATCAATTACCATGCATCATACATTCATACATACATGTGTGTGGCATGTGTGTGAGATTGTGCACATAATTACATATTTTAACGGCAGTACTGTTGACGTTCACATATTTGCAGGTATTTTGTACAATAGAGCAATACAATATCTTACTAATAATTCCAAATGACAGAAGAAGATTAATTGTAATGTATTATATGGGTTCTTTTGCTGTTCTTTTTCTATTCTTATTTATTTTTCTCTGTACAATTTTTTGCACAATAGCAGCCACAGCCACTTGTTTTCCGCAGTGCATGTGCTGGCCTACAAGCACCATGTTGCCTCAATGCATGCTTCGTACGGTTTGTCTTTTGTAGCAGTGGTGGTGCGTACTTCAGTGTCAGTTTGATATGGAAGGGGACTCATTAAAGTGAAGGGCACCCACACCGACACATTATTTCAACCCCGAATGGGAAACTGAGTACTTTTTCATGGAATGTAGTGGTGGTACTATTTGTTTAATTTACCAGAAATCATTTCAAGTGCTGAAACAATTTAATCTTCAGCAACGTTTTAATACATCGCATGCTAATGATTATTTGGACCTATAGAAAGAATGCACTGCAGAGATACAAAAGCTCAGAGAAAAGATCACATTGCAGGAAGAGGGGAGGGTAGAATGGCAGAAACCTCAGTTTATGTGAGTTACGAAATAGCACTAGAAATTGCCAGATCTTCCAGTAGTTTTTCTGATGGTCCTCTTATTAAACAATGTATGCTTATAGCTGCAAGTAAATTCACCCCTCTCAGTGATCACCAGTTCGAGAGTGTCAGTCTGTCACCTTATACTATTTCATGCAGGATTCAAGATCTGGCGGACAACATTTATGCACAACTTATTGAAAGAGCAAGAGAATTCGTTACATTCTCTATTGCCATTGATGAGAGCTGACTTATCAAGTATGTCTCAATTATGTATTTTTATTCAGGGAGTAATTAAAAATTTGGAAGTTGTGGAAGAAATGCTAGATCTGGTGCAAATAAAAGGCATAACAACAGGAATCAACTTGAAATGCCACACTGAGTTAGTTGGCAGTTATGAAACAGAGGAATTTTGCTCGATTTTTACAGGAGATTTCCTAAATCAAGATTCCCGGGATTACACAGGCATGCACCATCTATGATTGCAATGCTTGGTTCGACCTATTTCTGTGAATCCTTATCTTCGGCTATGAAACGTATTAAAAACCCACAGAGAGCCAACATCAGTGATCATAACTTGAAGTGTGCTTTAAGAGTCCAGAGTTGTGTTTCATTGTCTCCAAATGTGTCGAATATTGTGAAGACCAAAGAATGTCAGAAGGCAAGAGTGTCTACTGATAACTGAGTGTATAAAATTCTTAATTGAAACGTATATTTTCGTTTAATATAAAGTATTTTGTGTAATACTATCCTGTATAGTAAATATTTTGTTATTTTATATTTTTCAATTGTCTCAGGATCACAATTGTGCTAATTTCTACAAAATACTGTTTTGTTCTTATAATTTAAAATATTGCTTTTATATGCCATCATTTGGTTGTAAGGGTTGAAGGCTATAATAATCGTACTAGTATTGGGTTGTTTTATATATAATATAATAACAAGTACCAGAGAGATATTAAACCACGTAATATACAGTTTCTGGATTGTTCCTTCACTACTATCCTGTCCTTAATTATTTAATGGTAACGCAAGTGCAGATTACGGAATGCCACTGCGCAAGGGAGAGATTGGCATATATCCCTAGTACTCACCAGCAACAACCAGGTACACCGGCACTGTGCGAACTGTATAGGCACACTGTGCAAGTCAGTTGGTGCAGCCTGCACTATAGAATAGTTTCAGCGGCTTGGGAGAATTATTGTGTCTTGCCATTCCATGTTATTATTTATGTATGTTATTGCTTCTTCAGCCATATTAATTTTCGACATCTTTGTTGTGTTCCACTTCTTTGTGTGTCTCCTTATCATCTGCAAAGCTGATTTCTGTTAGATCTGTTGCTGAAGTATAAGTTTCATAAGTTGACAAGAGTTCATTACTTCTAATGCACTCCTTTGGACTAAATGAAATGTTATACATTTTAATTAAGTCAGCACTTACTTCTGCATTTTCTTCTGCTTCAATGAGTGCAAGAGTATCCTGTTCATCATCTCCAAAACCTGTTGTTTTGAAGCACTTGATTGTTTGGTTTTAACTTCCATACTGCTAGACCAATCCAATTTACTGTATACAGGACCAAAGCGGTTTGTGTAAGAACAAATGCATTTTCAGTTCATTCAACAGTAAATACGAGGGCTATCCAGAAAGTAGATTACGTTTTCGTCTGTTTCCGCTAGGGGCGGGGCTAGCGCGGCCATCTTGGGGTCAGAGCGTTGCGCAGCTCAGTTGGCATCTAGCCGTGCTAGTGAGAGGTTCGTGCTGTGCTCCGTTCAGATACTGTGACGGTTTGAAATGTCTGCGTTAATTGAAAATCCCGCGAGCTGCGAGGTGCGTGCAGTAATAAGGTTTCTGACTGCAAAAAACTGTAAACCGATAGAAATCTATCGGCAGCTTTGTGAAGTGTATGGGGACAACATTATCACTGAAGGTGGAGTGCGTCAGTGGGTCATCAGATTTAAAAATGGCGGACCAATGTTCACGACGAAGATCGAAGTGGGAGACCCAGCATAGTGACTGCCGAACTTGTCGAAAAAGTCGATGCTAAAGTCCGTGAAAATCGAAGGTTCACAATAACGGAACTTTCTTTGAGTTTTCCACAAATTTCGCGAAGTTTGTTGCACGAAATCATCAGCGAAAAGCTTGGTTACCACAAGTTTTGTGCAAGATGGATTCCAAAAATCTTGACAGAGGACCACAAAAATCAGCGAATGGCTGCAGCATTGAACTTTTTGGACGTTTACCATAAGGATGGTGACTCTTTACTCGATCGCATCGTTACTGGTGACGAAACATGGGTGAAACACGTGAACTGTGAAACGAAATTGCAATCAATGCAGTGGGGGCACACAAGTTCTCCCCAAAAACCCAAGAAATGCATGCAAACAATGTCAGCAAGGAAGATGATGGTGACTGTTTTTTGGGACAGAAAAGGTGTGATTTTGGTGGACTTCCTGGAAAGAGGCACTACAATAAACTCTCAAAGGTATTGCCAAACTCTCCAAAAACTCAGAAGAGCCATTCAAAACAAGCGCAGAGGAATGTTGAGCTCTAAGATCTTGTTGATTCACGACAACGCCCGGCCCCACACGGCAAATGTCACTCGTGAAGTTCTTGAATCTTTTAAGTGGGAGTTGTTTCCTCATCCGCCGTACAGTCCCGACCTGGCACCGAGCGACTTCCACCTATTCCCAGCAATGAAGAAGTGGCTGGCTATGCAGCGTTTTGATGACGACGCACAGCTGCAAGAAGAGGTAACGAAGTGGTTGAAGGCGCAGGCGGCCGAATTTTTCGACGAAGGAATTTCCAAGCTCGTACATCGCTACGATAAATGCCTTAATTTGAATGGTGACTATGTCGAAAAGTAGTATTTGAGTACTACTACTTGAGGCTTTCATCTGTATATAATAAAATTTGTTTCCTATACTTTGTTTACTTTTTATTCCAAAACATAATCTACTTTCTGGATAGCCCTCGTATTTACCCATAAAGGTACTTGAATATTTAAATAACTCTCTGTCCACAGGTTGTGTAATGATATTTGTACCCAGCAAATTTTGCATACAAAAATGACAGTAAAGGTTATTGCAATTATCAGCATGAATGAATAAATTAAAAGGAAATTAATTACAGCACGAGCAGTCTTACTCACCTTGTGAATTTTGTTGAATTTCAAATAGGTTCAAATATTTCTTTGATAAATGTAAGAATGAAAGACATGCCCAATATTAGAGATAAATTTGAAGATGCTCAGCCACAGTTAGAATTATTTGAAGATTTTGAAAGTCACGCTGATAGAGAAGTGTTTGCCCTTTAGATCTATCCATTTTACAATACACATATTGCAAACATGGTGATCAAGCATGTGTGAAGATCCTCTACCTTCTTTGATTAATTATTTGTCACTCTTCAGTTGTGTTTCCTTTGGTAACCTGTCTTCTGAATTTTGCCAGTTGACCTAAGTCCTCTCTTGAGAAGCTCATTCACTAGTTTTTGACTTGTAAAATACTGATCATGACAGTGTCCTGATTCACTGCAGCTTCACCCTAAACAAGACCTTGTGCATTATATTTAGGGTATGTTGTCTTCCCCTCATACAACTTAAAATCTTACACAATACCATTTGAATTTGACAAAACAAAAACCTTTAGACCATTTGGGTTATGTTTGTTTGGACAGTACTGCTTCATACTGCAAACTCCAGAAAATGGAACTATCATTTCATCTTTGGCAACATTTTCTTCCCTCTCCTGCATTAGGCATCCTCCTCTTATTTAATTAATAAGTCGATGTACCTTCCACAAACCTATCATCTTTACATTCTTCCTCAGAACTGTCTTCATCAAATACAACCTTCAGAGACGTTCTAATGGTGAAGAATCTACTCCTAGCCATATTGTCACTTATAATTGGTATCTATTGTGTGCATCTATTGTCCCTATAAATTTGGATTATTGGATACTGTAAGCAGCTCATTTTCATGCAAATGTCAAAAAAACATTTTTAGTTCAGGCAAATCTTAATATATGTAGATGTTTGCCTTTCATTTCTGTGTATGTCTGACAAGGCTTAGCCACTGTTTGAAGTAATCAACATTCTTGAATGCAGTTCTATTAATGGGAGGTAGCTTGGGCTACATAGTTGGGACGGGATAAAACTTCTTCTTTGCCAGTGGCACCTCAACATTTGTAAAGAATCCTGAAATAGTACAATTTTTTTACTTTCATGTAAAGTATTCCATCTCCATATAAAGTTCATCATACTGTTACATTAGGGTTGGTTGTGGAAAAGGGGGCATGTACAACCTACTCGGTAACTAGGGGCATAGCTGTAAGGATGGGGGAACATATGGTAGGGCAAAATACTAATGCAAGCTAGGAGGTAGAGGATAGAGCTCCGGAGACAGGAACAATACAAGCTAGAACAATCCATATTTAACCACATTTACTGGATACTAATTCTGATTGATAGTACAAATGGGTTACAACACATTCCTTAGCCCTGAAGGGGCTTAGGGGTGAAAATAGTGATACCACAACATGTTACTGATTTATGAGGGCTTACTTTAATGGTGTAGTGTTTCATGTATAGTGTGGATGCATGGCGTCGCCATTACTTGAAGGCAGCATGGCGTGAGCTGACCTGACCCTGGACTGCACTGATCCCAACAACGGACTTGTACTGAACTGACTGACTGACTCGTACTGAACCCCCATGGTTGGAATCAGTGATGTGAAATATGTGGGTCATCTATGACGTTACCGTGTTGACTTGGCATTACATCGATGGTCCCGAATTAGAACACTACATAGCTTTCTCCAAATCATATTAAACCAAATTGACGTAACCATGCGTCATAGTTCTAAAAATATGTGCAATAACTGTCTGGTGTTAAATGTGAGCAGTACGCCAGCTGCTAATTTAGCCATTCAGCAAAATTCGGAACTTCAAAATATGTGAATAAGATAAGTGCCCAGAGTGAGCCTTGGTCCTAAAATTCTAAAATTTGATAGCATTATTACTATTATTTAAGCTCATGAGGTTGGCCATCCCTCACAGCATAAGCAACTTTTTTAAATTAACTGATCAGCATTTAATAGCACATTCATCATATTAAGTTGATTGTAAGCCACGCCACGACCCGCCTGGAATTGTACCTTGTTTTAAGACACAACAAATCTGAATATATCAGGTTATTTAATAGTACCAAAAGAGAAAGAAAACAAGTTTTTATTAATGATTAGACGAAGAAAAATAAAAGTTGAACGGAATGCAGATATAAAAATAGAATACTGAAACATGTAATGAAAATTATACATTTAAACTTGATTGACTGAAAATATGGGTTTACAATACAGTGATAAATCAAAATCAAAATTAACTTCAAATTAAAATTCCTTAATTTAAACATACATATAGCTGAAAGTTTACAGAGCTGTTTGTTTTTCTATAGTTTGTTGTTCTTTTGTTTTTGTTTTAAACCAGTTGTAGCTTAGAAGACAAATTAGAAGTGAAGTTCTCTGGATTAGTACATTTTTAAATCTAATTAATTGATTTTATTAATTACATCGTTTTTATTTATGTATGTGTAAGTTTAATTCAACGAATATGAAGGTATATCAAATTATGTTTGGGAACATTTTAGATAAAAGCTTATACCAACTTAATCCCAAAAGTAATTTAAATATAGTGTCCATTGTTTTTGTAGATTGAATGGCAAGTAAACAGATTAGATTTAAGCTTTATAAATGTATTGAGGATTAATATTGAAACAGGAATATGATCAATTGATTAGATAGATAGTTTATTAAAAGCTAAATATTAGTTGTGTGTTTTTAAGAGTAATAAGCAAAACTAAGTGAGGCAACATAGGAAAATATTGGATGCTATTATTTATTTTATTTTACTTTTGTGTGAAGAAATCACAAATATTTGCATGTTATCTGATTAGCATTACCTATTGTGGGTTATACTTCAGAAAAGGTTTGTGGGTGACTTTAATTGAAAATCTAAGAAGTTTAATTTGCATCAATGAAAAAATAACCACTTCTTGAAAGAAAAATAAGTATATACCTTAAAATATAGCATTTCGTGTACTTGTATTTTGCAGAAAATGTCTTCTGTAATTGATATAGACTATATATAAGGGAATAATGTGTTATTTCTCTTGGTTGTTTTAACTTGGTCAAATTTGAGTATGTGTGAACAGCATTAGTCAAATTAGAAGTGTTTTTAATGAGCATAGTACTCTATTGTGGTTAATACTATCTATTCACCTGTAAATAATTAAAGTGTAAGGGAACACTATTTGCTTAAAATTAGCAGTTAGTAAAATATAACTTTTATACTGGAATAAGAATTGACGTATACCTAGCATTTGCATAAACATTAAAATCAAAGGAAACTACTTTAACTTCATCTAATTATGTGTTGGAAAATCTTAACAATAAGACTTTAAAATGTGATTACTTTTTTAACATATAACAAATAAAAAATTTTAAAACTATTTGAGAGAAAATTGAGAACATTGTAATGTTGTCTCTCGGAGCAGTAATAAGGGATCTAATGCTTGTATTTGCTTTTCAGGACATTGTTTTTAAAATTTGCGTGCATCCTCTAATTTTTAGATTCAAAATATAGTCAATAGCTTCAGAAATGTAGGTCAGTACGAAGTTTAGAATAGTACTTCAGTTCCTGTGAAAAATTATAAATTTTCTTTAAAAATGTGGCTTTACTTCTGTTAACGGTTCAGTGGAAAATAAATCTGTGAACATATGGAAGGGGAGCTAGAGAAAGATAGAAATAATTCTTAGACTGTTGGATTTTCAATTGTTTGCTCTTCGTCTTTTTATCGTACATTTATCATCTCTTTAAACAATATGAAAACAAATGGTTTAAGGTATACATTAAACATGAATAATGCTTAGATAAAATTTATTTTTGTGATGGAAACGTAGAGTCAGATTGAAAAATTCAATGCCATAGCCGGGATTTGAACCACGGATCTACTGGTTTCCGTCCAGCCGCACTGGAAAGCTGGCCACTGTGAAAGAATAATTAATTTCCATTAATTAACCTAATAGTGGTTAACTATAAAGCCCGGGCCTTCAAGTGCTTACATGTAGTAAGTCGCCATTAAGGTAGTTGTCTCATGTGTTTATGAGAACTCCTAAGTGGTTTACCGGGAAAATACGAGTCAGTTGGAGAATTTAATGTCATATCGGCACGTTGGCCATAGTAGCACAATTGTAGTGCGGCTGGACGGAAACCAGAAGATCCGTGGTTCAAATCCCGGCTATGGCATTGAATTTTTCAGTCTGACTACGTTTCCACAATTTAGCCTACACACGGCCACTGTGAAAGAATAATTAATTTCTATTTTTGTGATCATTATGGAACCATAGGACTTACTTTTTAAATATCTATTCTAATATCAGGGAGGACTACTCACAGAAGACCACACATTTACACACAAGTCAACATTAATCAAAAGAAGGACATCCTCGTGCTAAAATCTCACGATGCATTGGTCATATATTTATCATTATAATTACTCATTACTCTTCCTCAGTAATATCTCAACATATCTCTTCGTCAACATAACTGATACGCAAATGTCCATAACCAGGGCTTCGCAGCTAATCTGACTTACGGAAAGCATAATTGAAATTCGCCATGTTAGGGGGAATCTGGCGAATTTTAACCCTTATCCTGGCATTACTATACTAACATCAGGCTTCACTGCCTGGAAACTAAAAGGGGTAAGAAATACCATCTACCTCTGGGATCCATGTAAAATTTCACATATATTAGTTGTCAGTTCACATTCTCTCTTAAATCACACAAATACACCCTGATAAGTCCCTGTCCAAACAATTACACATATTTATGACACGCAAACACACATTCTAGACATGGGACACTGAGTAAGCCACACTGTTGATAATGATCACTAGGGGTGGGAAATATATATAAAACTTAATACACGTAGGGTGGAGTAAAGGCAAACAGGATGAGCAAACATAACATGTAAGTTAATATAACATAAATAAGGATATTTATAGAATAGCAAAATTCAATCATTATTGAGAATTATTTATCTTAGGCACTATGCAAAATAAACAGCATCTTTAAGACATTGAAAAATTACAGGTAAATTGAATGGGAACATCGCCACAAGAGTTAAGAGTTTTTTCATACAAAAGTTTAGAGACCGTCTAAAAATGCATATACAAAATGCTGAAAAAACGGTTAGTACAGAGAAGTACAAAAGTACGTCTGGAAATAACATTAGAATATTCACTTAGAATAATGTTGACTTACATCTATAGGAAATTCTAGAAAACAGCGACGGTGGTCTGGAAGGGCTAACGAAAGAATTGGTAGGCTCATGGGGTCACGCTGCCAAATAAAATACCAAAAGGAGTCCAGAGTCATAAGAGTACATGATTAAATTTGGACATAAAATTTTGGCGAGACTACCAATTGTTACATTGTTATATTAAGCAGAATATAAACAGAATTAGGGAGAAAGAGGGGAGTTTGGAGGTAGAGGGATCTAAACCATATTTCTGACCTAAAATGTGGCACAAACCGGCGACTTGACCATTTGTTACGTTACAAAAATACAAGGGTGCAGTGGGGAGGTTGGAGGTACAGTAGTTATGAAAATTGAATTACGGCAAGAGTGGTAGAAGGATCGAAAACATTCTCTGACAGTAACAAAAGCTACAGAGCCCGGCGCTCCGCCATCTGTTACGTTAGGGTGAGTTGTAGAGAAGGGGTTGTACAACCCACCCGGTAACTAGGAGCGTAGTTAGAAGAATGGGGAAACATATGGTAGAACGAAATGGTAATGCAAGCTAGGAGGTAGCGCATGGAACTCCGGGTACGGGAGCAATACAAGTTAGTACGGCCCATTTTTAATCCCGTTTACTGGATACCAGTTCTGATTGACAGTACAAATGGCTTACCAACCATTTCATTAGCCCTAGGGGTGAAAATAGTGATACTACAACATATTACTGATTTTTGAGGGCTTACCTTAATGGTGTGGTGTTCCATGTGTGACAGAGGATGCGTGGTATCAACATCACTTGAAGGCGGCATGGCGTGAGCTGACCATGGACTGCACTAACCCCAACAACGGACTTGTACTGAACTGACTGATTGACTCGGACTGAACCCCCATGTTTGGAATCAGTGATCTGAAATATGTGGGTCATCTATGATGTTACCGAGTCGACTCGGCATTGCGTCGATGGTCCCGAATTAGAACACTGCGTAGCCATCTCCCAATCATATTATGCCACATTGACGTAACCGTACGTCATCATTCTAAAAATACGTGCGGTCACACATGCGAGTAGTTCGCCAGCTGCTAATTTAGCCACTCAGCAAAATTCGGAACTTCAAAACATGTGAATAAGAAGTATCCAGAGTGAACCTTAGTCCTAAAATGCTAGTTAGATAGTCTCCTAATTATTCCTCAACCATACATGTAACAATACCAAAGGAAGTTAGTTTTGCAACCCCTCAGTAGGAAAATATGTATACAAAGCATACTCTACTAATCATTGACAGTATATAGTCTTTATCACTACGGGTTCTTTCCCTTGTGTTTAACCTTCGTCATCTGGAATAGGATTGTTATCTACTATGTTGTTGGTATTTCTATTTCCTGAATCTCCATCTCCATCAGCAAAACCAGAATCGTCCATATTAGCAAGTACTTTTAAGACATATTTTCAGCTTCATCAACTCAATCAGAAATGAAATCATTAAGTGGAGATACATAAAAGTAAGTTTTTGGTTGTCTTAAGTTTTACCAGTTTGTATTAACTGAGTCACAAAGTACAGAATACTGTTCTTCATGAAAACATGGGTTATGAATTCCCAAGCAATACTTGGGGATGTATGTATTTCAGATATAAGTTATTTTTAATATCGTTAAATGAAATAGTATATTATTAGAACTGTAACACACAGCTGTAAAGTTGATTTTTCACTTATCTTGAAGGAACCGTTTTCCCTGTTGCAAATGGTGCATCGTTATTTTTAACAAATGGTTCACACCACCGTGTCAGGCGTGAAATGCAAAAACAAAGTTGAACAATGCTCTCTAAATATCATCAGCTCCCATTGAGCTAGCAGAGACCCGTTGCTCTTCCCTGCCATCTGCTGGAGAATTTCTAAAAGTTACAGTACAGTATATTGTCACGTGTGTCTGAGAAGGATGAAGTTGCTTTCCATGAATCGATTTAACTAGAGTTGTCACTTATTTCTGTGCTTGTAATGGTATATTCTGTTTTCAGATTTTCCCCAGAAACAGTTGCTGCTGCTATTCATGGCGAATTACCATTGCTCTCTGCTGAACTCCAAGCAAGAGACACACGCTTATATGATGGAATGGATCATTTTGAATTTGAATATCAGAAACATAATGTTACAAAAGTTCTAACTGCAAAGGAAGATGTTCATACCGAAAGATATTGGAAACGCAGTGATGAGGGTGATATGTACCGAGAGCCTTTATACTTGAAACCAAAAAGTTCGGGTAATGAAGGCAAAACGCCCCAACAGTGTCGTCCTTGCGCGAAGACTTTTAGCCGTGTGTCATGTTTGGAAGTACATAATCTCCTTCATGAGGGCAAGAAGCTACACCAATGTAACGTTTGTGATATGAGCTTTACTGACTTG
Source organism: Mantis religiosa (assembly GCA_030765055.1). Lineage (NCBI taxonomy): Eukaryota > Metazoa > Arthropoda > Insecta > Mantodea > Mantidae > Mantis > Mantis religiosa. Next base: position 19,152,891 of record CM060954.1, read on the forward strand.
TCTGCTTTTAGAAAACATAATTTCGTTCATGTGGGTAAGAAGTCACACCAATGTAACGTTTGTGATAAGATATTTACTCGGTTATCATATTTGAAGGCGCATCGTTTAAATCACGAGGGTAAGAAGGCATATCAATGTAAAATTTGTGATAAGGGGTTTAATCATTTGTCATCTTTGAGAACACATAATTTTGTTCACAAGGGTAAGAAGCCACACCTGTGTAAAGTTTGTGATAAGAGGTTTACTCGGTTGTCATATTTGAAAACACACCATTTAATTCATGAAGGGAAGAAGCCACACCAATGTAAAATTTGTGATAAGAGTTTTACTGATCTGTCGGCTTGGAGAAGACATAATTTAGTTCATGAGGGTAAGAAGTCACACCAATGTAAAGTTTGTGATAAGAGATTTACTCGGCTATCATATTTGAAGGCACATCATTTGATTCATGAAGGTAAGAAATCACATCAATGTAAAATTTGTGATAAGAGGTTTACTCAGTTGTCAAATTTGAAAACACACAATTTAGTTCACGAGGGTAAGAAGCCACACCAATGTAAAGTCTGTAATAAGAGATTTACTCGGTTGTCACATTTGAGAAGACATAATTTCATTCATGAAGGTAAGCCACACCAATGCCAGGTTTGTGATAAGAGTTTTACTCAGTTGTCATATTTGAAAACACATCATTTAATTCATGAGGATAAGCTACACGATTAAAAAGTGTGATAATAGCTTCAGTGGCTTGTCAGCTATGAACAGACATGATTTAGCCCATGAAACTAAGAAGGCACACCAATGTAAAATTGGTAATAAGAGTCTTACTCGGTTGTCATATCTGAAGGCACGCCATTTAATTCATAATGGTAAGAAATCACAATAATGTAATCTTTGTGATACGCGGTTTACTTGGTTACCATATTTGAAAGCACACCATAATTTATGAGGGAAAGAAATATACCAATGTAAGGTTTCTGATAAGAGCTTTACTCAGTTGTCATATTTGAAAGCAATTCATTACTCACTTGTCAAGTTTGAGAAGGCTTAATTTAGAACTTGAGGGTAAGAAGGCATACCATTGTTAAGTATGTGATAAGAGCTTTATGCCTTTGTCACATTTGAAAACACAATTTATGTTGTGATTGTATGAAGACATCGATATAAAACTTACGCAGAGTTCTCCCACAGTTGTGTTTGCAGACCCATAATTTTATTTATGAGGGTAAGAAGTAGAAGAAAATTGACTGTAAGCAGAAGTGCCGCACTTGACTTGTTTTAAGGAAGCTTTTATTAGCTGGTTCTGGTCTTCGGTTTAGTAGGACCACTCTGGTGGAAGCAGGGCTTGTTTGTCTCATATTCTTGGTCTCCCAAGTATAAATGTAACTGGGGTACAATACCTAGTCCAGAATGTTGGGTATGGGCAAGATCTACTACATTTGTTAATTATAAATTCTGTCTACAAGCCATAAACCTGCAATAAATAAAACCTTCCAAAGCGGAAAAAAATATCGGATATGGTTGCGCATTTTCTAGCGTCATTTACCCCCCATTTTTATTTGTATTCTGAGAGTAAGTTGGTGACTGCGTAATGTAAATTTAAAACCAAAAACATTACAATCGTATAACAGCAAATTGAAGGGAAAGAGGTTCCAGTTCCTAACATATAGCGATTCATTTGGAATAGTTGATTTACCACCAATGTTCGATGCCTCAGTGAAGTGATAATTATCAACAAGCTTCTTTAATAAGAAGTGCCAACTTATTTAGCTTGTATAATTAATTAGTATTAAAACAAACATGTAAGTATTATCACTTTATGTCCTGTAAAAGAAAATTTCAGATTGTTTAACCTAATTACAAAATATCCCTTTTATAAGTACATCATCAATATTGTCTTCGGACTAAAATGCTTTATAGCTGGAAATCCTCGCTTTCCGCTCACTTTACATTCTCCAGCATCCTGGTGTATAAGATCAACATTTTCCAAGAATTTGGCACAAAGTTTTCGCCACCTTTTATACCGACATTTTTCGAAGCAAAATACTATGGTCTAGCTGCGTGTGGAGCGCCCTAAGATAACAGATGCGGCTCTTGGAACCGAGTTAGAGTGGCATAACTACGGTCCGGCCGTTTTATCTCCGGCTCTGACGTTTTGCGACTCAAAATTATCTTTAGAATGAAAATATAGGACTATATTAACTTTAAAATACTGAAATACAATTTAAAATTTCATCATAATGCAAGATATTTATTACAACACCACTCTATTCGAATATTTCATTCACACCTTTCACACACACACACACTAACTGCATCTGTTGGTAGTACTGGGAGTCTCTACATCCGGTGTCGTGGTCAGGAAGTTAAAACGGTCTGCTAGCGCCAATCAGCATTGTCGCTGGTAGGCGTGGCTCCCGAACCCAACACCGTGTTGCCAGCTTAAATTTGTTTGAGCCACGTGGCCTTTTAGCTGCTTTCGCTGGTGAACTTTCTTTGGTATATTTTTCGTGCGTGAATTCCGAGGTTTAGTGTTCGTAAGTCCTACTATTATCGCTATTATAATACGGCTACTGGTTCGTGAAATATGCAAATACATGAAATATTTAAAATACGCATTGTTTCTCTGCTTGAAATTCCCGCTGAAGAACTGGCAACAGCCTGCTTCCCCCTCTCGAGAAATGTCAGAGCCGGAGATAGAACGGCCGAACTGTAGTGCAACAAATATGGGGAAAGCGCCATCTACACGTTTACTGCCGATTTGGCACGTAGTAGGCTCATCCTTATTCTGGCAAATGAAAGAAAGGGCTGTTGTATTCTAATGTCCATGCTTGCCAAGACTGATCCATAAAATAACGACAGGTGTGTTGGCTACAGAATATGAGGAGTAAGAGGGAACGATTAATGTTTGTGTCTCCTTCAGAACAATCCGAAGTAATACTACAGTGTACTGATCTCCAGGTGGGGACTTGAGCATACTATAATGGAACGCAACAGTACTAGGTCAGAAAGGACACCAGAACAGCATTGATACCTTTTAATGAAACACTTTTACATGCCAAAGGAAACCACCTTTGAGAAACCAAAGGACACAATTTATTTTTTGAAAACTTCACAAATTTAAACTCAAAATTCTAAGTTAATGAAAGTAAGCATAACTCGTTTGAGCGCACAAGAGATGTATAGTAATATCGCTGAATATACGTATCGATGCAGGATTGTTGGGAGTCTGAAATTTATCTTAAGGATACCTACGGCTGAAAATTTGAAATGTATACCACAGATGTAACTTAGTTCAGATATGATACAGCCCAAATATTGAAAATTTCACTGGTAATTTGTAAAATATGGTCAAATTCATTTATTTGTGGTTACGTAACCTAAAACGTATTGCGATAAAATAACTTAAATTTTGGTCTAATATTTTAACAACAGGTTCCCAATACATCCATTTTTGAATTTGCCCTAGATTTCTCTGTGTCTAAGCTCCAGAAATGTTTGAAGCTATGAATATGTCTTTTTGCAATGAAATTTTTGTGTTTTATAGTAAATAGCGTGTGCTTAAATGCATTTCATGATAAAAACCAGGGCAATTTCTATGCACTGTGTCTATGTACATGTGTAGCAAGTTTCATTAGTCTAAAATTTAATACCAGTTTAGAGCATTTAAAATGGCTTTCGGATGCTGTCTAAGCATTCTTTGATTCAGGAAGGCTTACATTCTTTTATAGACCAAAAAGAGGAAAATGTGTTTTTTTAAATGTACTTGATATTTGAGTCATACATATCCTTAACTGCATATGATCTTTCAAATTGTTCTTTCACACCAGCCCTGTGTAGGCCTAATTTTGGACAAGCTGGTGTGAAAGAACGGTCTCATTTCCTTTATTAGACCTAATAGTGTTTGGTCTATAAAGCCAGGAATTAAGGTACTTACCTGTTGTAATTCAACTTTAAGGTATTCTGATGTGTAGGTATATGAGAATTTCTAGTTGTTTAGTGGGCTGATGCGAGGTTGTTGGAAAATCAATGTCATATTGACACTTTAGCCATGATAGCTTAGTAGCTAGAGCAACAGATGGAGACCGGGAGCTCCATGTTATATCAGCAATGGCACTGGAATGAGTTGGAATGATTATACTCAACTACACAGCCACTTCATGTTCCTTGTATTCAAGAATATGTCAGCAATAACTGCGGGAGCATTTAAATGATTACATCATTATCATTTACCTCAAATATGAAATGACTAAGCCATACAGTACCTATAAGACATTCTAGCAACAAATGTCATATTTAAATAACTAAACAGCTGAAAATTATAGAGCTGAATATCACAAAGTATAACAAGCTAATGTCATAATCATATCTAGTTTTAACGTGCTTTAAGACTAAAAATAAGGAATATATACATAAACTTGTTCTTCTTGCAGAAGAAGAATGTTAAGATAAGATTAGATAGATTTGCATTTAGTAGGTTCACTTGTAGCCAGAGAAGGCTGTGAACGTTGAACATGTCCAGAGGTATAAAGTTTAATAGCATATATATGTACTTGAAATGTTAACCTAAGACACATATAGTATAGACACATATTATAGCCGTCATCATATGACATCTTCAGCATTTCCGACACGCTTTTATTTATTTATTTTATCTGATGAATCTCGGTCTATCTAAGAGTTTTCGTTATTCAAACACTTACTAACATCTCATCCTGCAAGGTTATGGATTTTACATTATACATTTCAATTATGTTATACATTTAAATGTAGAAAATATCTGCAGTTAATGATTTCAAACTGATCGGCTCATCGCTTTTTAATATTCCCCCCAACTCCGCAAATGGATGACCACAGTTCTTTATTGTAGTTACGTGATCTGTGGTATCCCGGGTTTCTGTTATCTTGAAAGCGAACTCACATACGTTGATTACTTCCCGCGCCTTTAAGAGAACAACTATAGACTTATTTTTTAATTCTTTAGGCAAATTGACAAAAGCACATGTCTATAATTATGTACCTGGTCCAAGGGCTGAAACAGCGCTGTCAAATTGGCTAGAAGAGAGAGCTCGTTACTTCAGAAGGATAACTGGTAAATAAATGTGATAGTTATTGTACTAGTTTTATTTTGGATATATTCTTGATAGCTGATACAAATATTTCCAGGAACGGAAATCAGAATATTTCTTTCCAAATCTGTCTTCTTCGGAGTATAACATAGAGCAGGTAATGCAATCTGGCAGTGTGTTGAAAACTACGTTGATGTTGCGATTGAGATATGTGCATGCGGGTGCCCAATTGCCGCGGTTATCACCGCCCTTTAAAAACAATTCATGGCAAAAGCCAGATATAGACCATTCTATAAATTAATAAAGCTACAAATAAAATACATGTACATAATTAAGGCAATACCCAAAGGAAATAATAAAAATATAAGACCAAAAGACATAAAAGCCACACTCTGCATTAAATTCTAAACTTCAACTGAAAAAACTTTCAAAAACCTTCAAGGTCATCCGCCAGAATCTCTGCAAAGCTGAACTGCAGCTGAAGAGACGTTTGAAGGTGTGCTCTAGTAACACGTTAATCCAACTGCCCTTAGTGTTCACTGGCTATATAAAGTCAGAAGCTTTTGCTGCGTGCCCACCCGTTAAAGGTTTTGCCGCAGGAAAGATTGTAGGATGGGTTGTGGATTTCAGGAAGAATTTTGTGTTAAGGTAACGTAACCTCATGGTGTAGGAAAGGATACAAAACCGTATGCACCCTGGTGTTTTATTTCATAGACTTTTATTTACTTTGAAAATTTCGGTACTAAACAGCTTAGTGGGGCTCAGGTGTAGTAGCTGTAAGCAATAGCTCCTGGGTTTCCTCGGATGCCCACAAGCCACGCGGGGTTCCGAAACGGTCTAATTCGGCGTCTAATGGGGTCATAATCTCCCAAACATCTAAACAGGGCAACACGTGACGAACGGATAAAGCTTCGTTGCAAGACGGCCAAACTGGATCTGGCTCCCCTCTAAACAAAAAACATTGCGGAAGAAATCAATGGCCAATGCGTAACCGAGCCAAACTCACTTCCTCTCGACGAGAACGACGACAGGAAGTAGCCGAAGGAACTGGAATTTCCTTCAATATCCTAAGTTTGTTTCCGTGGAGGGCCAACCACTCTTCCCCCAAGCAGGACTGCAAGTCTCTTGGCAGTACAGCTGTAAAACCTTCGAATTAACAAACGGTATTCTAATTCCGGGCTCCATGGTAGCCATCTTAGCTGCTGATTCCGCCATTTCATTCCCCAGCAAAGCCACGTAACCAGGAAGCCATGCACAGAACCTCCAGGGGCTTACTACGACAGTTTCGGAATTGGCGACCCCTGGGTCCCTAGCCAAATTGCTCTATTGAAAGTGTTTTAAAATAGGAAGTAAAAGTTTGAAATTGAGGCGATCAGTGGTTCTTGAGCTAGGCGCACCAGAAAACTCTCACTTAAACATTGGTGAGGTATGCTGTTTTGGCTCCTCTTAATGGGCGGTTAGTATGGTGGCTGGAAACGCAGAACCTATTGTGTAACATACAGTGCGGTTTTCGACGACACCGTTCAACTATGGACTATCTGGTGTCCATGTTGATGCAGATTATGAAGAACTTAAGAACTATCATACTGTCGGAACAGTTTTTGTCCTTCAGAAAGCTTATGATAAGTTTTGGTGTCAGGGTTGCTGCGCACTCTGCACACCGTGAGCATACGTGGACGCCTACCATTCATCCAACACCAACTCCAATACTCAGACCATAATACGAGAATCGATCTTGGATTCTGTATTATGGTCTGAGTATTGGAGTTGGTGTTGATTCATCCCTCAGGAATTCATAGAAGATCGCGTTTTCCGAGTATGGCTGGACTCGGTTTTTTCGAATGTTTTTATTTCGGTGAACGGTGTACCACAGACATCGGTATTAAGCGATAGGTTTTTTGCTATTGGTTAATCGCTATTACGATTAATTCTATCTCGAATTGTGTGTCTCAGTGGGTTTCGTCAACGCCTATTTGTAGACGACTTTGCCATCTACTGTATTTCTCAGCGCAAACCATTTCTAGAGCTCCCTATACAGGCTACTTTAGGCAGTTTTAAAGATTGGAGTATAAAAACTGTTTCCGATTCTCGGCTGAGAAAACAATCTGCGTTAACTTCTGGCGGCGGCGGAGTAGATTAGCACGGACACTCCGTTCAGGTAATACGTTTTGCAATTGAGATGAGGTTCCTTGTATTGATATTTGAGAGAAACCTTAGTTGGTAATTGCATATAGCACAACTAAAAGAACGATGTGACCGTTCTTCAAATGTCTTGCGGATACTATTTGGAAAATAGGTGGGAGAGGATCGTACAGTGTTATTGCAACTCTATCGTGCACTGATCCGTTCCAAATTAGATTATGCTAGTATTGTTTTGGGCTCAGCACAGTCATCTGTGCTGAAGAAATTAGACACGGTCCATAATTATGGAATACGAATAGGAGTTGGAGCATTTCCATCAAGCCCCTTTATAACACTGTATTCTGAATTTGCAGAACCTCCTCTGCAGAGTTGTCGAGACCTGTTATTAGTATAGTGACCGCCCTTAAAGCATCCCCAGGCGCTTCGCTTTGTAAGGAAAAACTGTTCTCACCCCTAACCGCAATGTCATAAACATCTTACGTTACACTACGTGGGGTGGAGGGGCGTACAATGTTAGTACAATGAGATGCGTACAATGTTTAGCTGAAACTAGCAAGGGTTGCCGTTGTTTAAAAAGCATTTAGAAGGAAAAAAATTTTCAAGATCATTTTACTGTACGAACCAGTCATTTGGTTTACTTATTGATATTTTCAAATTAATTTAAATAATTATTGTATGCTATTTCTATAATACATAATGTTACAACGCTTTATAACATATATTACCTATACTGTTATGGTATAGTACTTATATTACGTACTAGAGCTAAATGCGTATTATTAACATAATATCCATGGAAAGCTTAGCAAAACATTACAATTTTAAAAGGGTTAAATGGCATCGATATGTATCAATTTGCGAGGAATATTTACTTGCAGATTAAAGAAGCACTGTGGTTATTCTGCTAGTTAATAATAATTTATAAGCAAATATTGCAAGTTAGAGCTTTGTTTAGGCTCTATGGTCCCTGGGCTCATTTGAGCATCATTTCACCCATTCCATTCACCGTGCGATATGACTTAACGTTGGAGGACGCAAGATTACAAAAAATACTTTAAAAGTAAGAAAACGAACTAAGGAATTAAAGAAAAACTAGTAAAGGAAACTCTTCTTGAATGCCGGAACCATTTTACAAGGGTGTCTGCTAATTTTAAAAGCTTGAATAAAGCTAAGCAGTGTAATTTCTTGGGGTGGGCGGGCTTCTATTAAACAAAATTTAAATAAATAATCACGTACATTCTGCATAATAATTAAATATCATAACTTTAGCACTTGAGAAAGGTTAGAACTGCTATTAACCACGGTCTCCACATCTTAATCAGATTACGCAAGTGCTAAACGCCAATAACTATTAAACACTAATCAATTTATAAAACTACACTAAGTAAAACATTATGTAACTTCTTTAACTATAAGAAGCTTAATTAACACATATAAGAAACACGTTTGCACAGTCTAAGCTAATAGAAGGTAGTGCAGCTGCAAGGACATAAGAAAAATATTGCAACAGCACTTTAAGGGTAGAAGACCCCTATAATTGCTTACATGTGAAAACGTGTGGTCAGAAGGGAAAATTTGATGGTGCGTGTGATGGAATGAACGTGGCTACTATAAATTATGACTGTAGACTTCATTGCAGGGCTACAAATCCTAGGTTTACACCGTTCTGCATTACCGTAATGGACGCGCGTTATAGGAACACATCACATAAAACAAAGCCACCTGGTTTTCGATTCCGGAAAATGTTTACAAAGCTTGACACTGATATGCATAAGATGTATCCTAAGGCAGAGAGAGTATACTCTCCTTGCTTGCCTAGAACGTCCCACGTAGATCTAGGCATGACTAAATACGATATATCTACCATGTTTATGTCCAGCATTCGCACATGTTTATTAGGCTATAGAGACCGTTGTGTATTTTATACTGATGGCTCAAAGAGTTCAAATGATGTTGGAAGTGCTTATATGAGTGGAACCGAAACATACACATTCGGATTTCACTCTGGTAATCAAGAAATGACCATACAACATTATTAAATGCATTATACATTCTTGTGCCTTCTTGACACTTAAGCAGAGAGTATTGGTAATTTGCCAATAATGGTACCAGCAAGTAGTGATATTCTTAGTAATTGGAAAAAAATGGCATGTAAAATACATAGTTAATTTCTCTTGATGGAGTCCGGCACATTTGACATAAACACCACAAAATACAAACGAACAACAACCAAATCTGATTAACGAGTACATGTAGTTACATATGAACGAAGTCTGAGAAACAGTTATTAGTAAAACATGTTTTACTAATTGTGTGCCCAATGAAAACTTACATTTAATACATACTGCCTGTTGGGTTTTGTTTTTAGGATTAAGATAATAAATTCTGCTTATTCAGAATCAATGTACTGTCAGAAGTTCCTCACATTAAATAAAAATAATAACCCTGTTATTTGCATGAAAATATTTTAATTCACAAAATGTCAAATGAAATGAAATGTGTAGTGTTTAACGCCCGCTTTTACTACATACGGCACCGCAGGCGATGATACTGATGATATATGAGATGAAGATGGAGCACCGGTGGAATGAGCTGGCGGGGGAAACCGGAGATCCCGGAGAAAACCCGCCCCAGCGCCGTGTGGTCCACTTCGAATCTGACTTTGCTGTCGGCTGGGATCGAACCCGGGCCGCCTTGGTGAGAGCCAAGCGGTCTAACCACTGAGCCACGGCGCCGCCACAAAATGTCAAGGGTGCAATGAAATGTAAAGTTGGTGTTGCTATTTATTACGAGGCGGGACCCAACTTTTAATAATAACTTCTCTATTATATCTTTAGTTTGGCTTGGTACTTTGATTCAGGTTGCTCATGCTGTTTTGAAACTTTTAATATGTTGCACCGACCGTTCTGACCATATTACTCCGCTCAAAATACATTTTTTCATACGAAATATTAAAAAGTAATATTGAGGAAAAATAGTATTTAAAACTTAAGTCCTGCTAACAAACTCTTTGCAGTGAAACGGAAAAAACTAAGATTTCACTCACATGACTTTTTCTCCTCTTGTAAAAGCTATTCTTATATACAGACATACACAAACTCCATTTACCTCATGTTCATTAGATAAACATTTTTGCAGGTCTTGGATAATCAAAAATACAATAAGCTTTAACGGAGGGTCAAATATTTTAGGTTCACAGATTGTCACAATGTAGTTTGTAATTAATTTCTCGTCTTTCCTTTTACATCATCAAATGAAAATACGAAATCAATATTGCAATTATAAAATCCATACCATATTGCTGGCCATTGGATAATAATTCGGTCCCATACACCTAACCCTAGGTTTTTGTGTATTAGAGGACCCCTACTCCTTTTTTACACATTTTGTCATTTCTGCTATCCTAATGTACATTTTTCTCTTACTTTTTGTTAGCCATTTCTCTTTAACTTTCCCTAAATAGTTGCGTATATTTCTCCTGTTCTTTTCCCCTTTTACTGACAGCATCTTTTTTCTAATTATTACTTTGACCCCAAATTGTCCCACTTACGTCGCCAGACCTGCTCTCTCCATATCTTTGACCAGTGGCGGCTGGTGGGTTAAATTATTGGTGGTGCACAAATGAAAAATAAAATACAGAGTAGTAATGACTCACCTATTTATACAGATTCTCTGCTCTACTCTCCTTAGACCTGACGAATCTATTGATAACTTTTGCGTTGAAGTCGCTGATCTTCATAACAAAATCTCTCTCAATTGAAAGCATTGCTAATGCTGACAATCGGTTCTGTGACATTGTGTTCCTAAGGAAAGTTTTTATTCTTTTTAACGTTGAGAAACAGCATTCTGCTTCAGCGGTAGATATTGGCATAGTTAACAGTACTCGGAGGAGTTTGACATATTCGCTGATTGTAGCACATAAATTGTTTTCCTTAATGAAGTCCATCAAGCACAAAATGCCGGACATTCCACGAAATTCCTCTGGACTAAATTACAGTCAGTTCTGTACGAATTTTTGTTCCAATGATAAAAGGATAGAGCCTTATTGTTTCTCTAAGGGAATCCTCTGGAAATGTCTTAGAAAATTTCTTGATGAAACAAAGTTGAGGCTACCAGATGCCCCGTGAAGCTAAATCTGTCCTTTGCTTCTCTAAGAATGCCACATACTTCAAGAGCTTCTCTTCTTTTCACATCATGATCTTCTATTCTTCTCATCGTAATTGCAGTTTCTTCGTGTTCCTCGATATCCACGCTATCTCTTACCTTTTGCACTTCCCTTTCAAATGCGTTTAGAGGGCGATGGCAAATGTTGCATTGCAGTCTCGTTTCTGCAGTTGATTGTACACAATGTCCACATGGGGTATGATCTTGTAGAAGAAAGACAGCCAGAATACAAAATTATAATCTTTCAAAGTGGCCATAAACCCAGAAGCCTGAACAAGTGTGGCGTTGTTTAACAGAGCTCTCTTCTGAATAACCTCCATGCATTTAATTAAATTCTCCCTGTGTTTGAAAAGCAGAGCACACAGAAGGTCACGTTATAGCCGTTGCTAAGAGTAGGAGGAGCTAGGTTTATAAACCTACATTTAAGCTATGTATAAGAAGCCACTTCCATCTCTTCACCTTCCCGCAACCCCCTCAGAGAGCCTGCAGTTGGGCGAAATCTGTGGTTAACTCTTCGCTGCAAAACTGGCGGCTCCTACAGCTAACCTCTATTTATTTCGACTTCTGCGGTCATGGGCAGCTACAGACAATAAGCGTAGTTGAAACATGTTTGTATATAAATCAATGCAAACAAATACAGCTTTAATGTACAAAATGCACCTGTTGTATATTCAGAATCAGTGGGTGTAGCGCAAACCTGCAAGCTTATGGAGGGAGCGCCCCTGTCTTTGACTAGAATATAATATACAACAGAAGTCTGCATTCTCTTCTCCACACAATGGACATTTACCTAGCTCCCTCTCTTGACCTATACCTTTCAAATTTCTCACTTCTGTTCTCGCACAAGCAAAACCTTCTAGCCCTAATGTATTACATATGCCTATATATCCTTCCCTCTACCAGGTTGTTTTTATTTCTCTATATAACCTCAGTGAACGTTTGTCACTTGTATTGGCAAAAATGTCTTGTCTGTCAATATTTTCTAATCTTAGCTTAACTTCTTCCTAGAAGCCCCTATACACATGCTCTTCTTCAACATATCATTCATTATATGTGTCCAAGACTCTTCCCAGTTACTTATCCGTTACTTAAGAACATTCCTTAATTATATTGCCATCTTCCAAATTGGCGATTCTGTATATTTCATTGCGCATGACAAGATTTTAATTTTAGTAGAATACCTGCCTTGTTACAATTGTGTTGTCCCATTAGGTGATGCTATCGGCAATCTCAGGATATATTTACAAAAAGAACTACGCACTTTGTCTCTCACTCATCTACTCACCATAATTCTAAACCATGTAACATTCTATTTTCTACTACTACCGTATAAATTATCTCCAACCATTTGACATGTATATCTGGCAGATTACTGTAGTATGACCTTATCACCCTGGTGCCCATTTTACCTTTAGCTAGTCCTCTTGTTTGTTCTTTCCAGCCACCATCTGAACTCAACTTTGTCTCCAAATAATCAAATCTTACCATCTCTATTTCTCTTGCATTAAACTCCCATTTCTCATTCTTACGCAACTTGTATCCTTTTCTGAAGACAATAATCTTGGTTTTGTTTTCATTCACCTTGGCTGCTTCGATTGTTCTTCTCAGGCCTCCACTTGAGATGGACCCAACTACAACGTCCTCTACAAATAGTAGCCGCGATTAATTAATTAATTTATTTATTTATAATAGTAGCCAATTAATTTATATCTCCTCTAAAATACCATCGCAAACGGCGAACTCGCGATGCCGATCAATAAATGAAGGCAGGTGGAGGAAAGGGAGACAGGAGTGGTGGCTGGGTCTTCGTTTACCCCTCCTCCTACCGCTCGAAGGTGCACGAAGGTTCGAGAATGTTTTCCCCCTCCATAAAAGGAGATTCGAGAAACTTCGGGGGCCGATCGATACAAGCGAGGCGACAGTCAGTTGTGTGAGTGTGAGCCGGGCAAGCAGAAGTGTAGTCGCGCTGAGCGTACGTGTAAAGACGAACTGGCTTTGTTTTAATTGTGTACATTAAATTGTAATTGTGATATTTGAATAAAGTGGAAATAAAGAACATTTTGAGTGGTGTAATTGGACTTTTTTAATTTTACGAACCCACAAAGTCACAACTGGCGTCAGGAGTGGGATAACGGCCATTGAATCGGCATTGGAAAAGCTTTTGGAAAAGATGAGCGAATTAACTGCGAAGACGGAAGCGGCAAATAACAACCTGGCCGCGGAACTGAAACAAATGAAGACGGCCAACGACAACATTGCCGAGAAGATGGAAGCGGCAAACAAAAGCTTGGCCACGACAATGACTGCAAAGATGGCGGAACTGTCCACAGAAATGAGGGCAGCGAACGACAGCCTGGCCACGGAGATGAAAGCGGCAAACGAGGCCCTTGCCGTGAAGTTCGAAGAGCAGCTGACCGGCGTAAAAGAGGACGTCACAGAGCTAGGCGAGCGCGTCGAAAACCTGGCGAGCCGCGTTGATGAGCTGGAGGGAAAGGCTGACAGCAACGCAAAGTCCCTGAACGCCATGGTAGAGTACGTCGTCAGCAGGAGGTTAAAGGATTTGAAGGTCGACGCACCGGGCAGCGACACAACATCGGCGCGCGTCAAACCTCCGAAATATGACGGCGCGTCAACGTTTGAAGTCTTCCTCCGCCAAGCACAACAAATGGTCACCAGAGGAGGAGGCCACACAGTTAATAGCCAGCCTCCAGGGTCGGGCCGCGGAAGTCCTAAACGCGGTACCGACAAAGGCGGCGTCCAAGGACATCTGGGAGGCCCCGGAGAATCGTTTTGGGAACCACCGCTTAGCCGTAGCGTACCGCAGCCAGCTGAAGGCAAGGTCGCAGCAGTCAGGGGAGACGCTGCAGGAGTTCGCCCTGGCAGTTGAACAACTGGCTAGCAAGGCACTAGTCGACCTACCACCAGAGTTCGTATCCCAGGAAGCTGCCTACACATTCGTTGACAGGGTACGGGACACGGAGATTCGTCAGCGCCTAATGCTCGGCGATTATAAAACAATCCACGAGGCGCTAACGGCAGCATTAAGGATGGAGGCGGCCAAGGTAACAGCTATCCCGTCGTCGAGAACGAGGAGTGTGCGCTACACCGGAGACAGAAGACCAGCTGAAGGACGCCGGTGAAGACCTAGTGGCCTGTCTTGGGGCTGTAGACAGCCCGGACACCTGGAGAGAGACTGCCCACACCAGGAAGAGCAGCCGGAAAATGAGTAAGGGCCGTCGTGGAGAGGGGCGTCGGCGCCATCACCACCATCCCCTCGAGTGATACTGCGCGCCTTCAGCCGGCATATGGATGACAGCCTCATTGCGGACAGTTGGGTGAGAGGGAAGCCGTGCCGCGTGCTGGACACTGGGGCAGCCGTGAACATCATCAGACCTGACGTGGCAAAGGGTTTTCCGACAAGGAACCGAGCCGAGCATATAAGCTTGTCACGGCATTGGGTGACACCTTGCCTGTGGAGCAGGAGGCCCTGCTGGAGCTGACCTTGGGACGGAGTGCCGTGCATCTGTGGGTGTTCGTTGCAAATATGTCTGGTGGCTGAGGAGTTGATTCTGGGACTTGATGCCCTCATAGCCACGAGGCGACGGTCAACGTCGGCAGGAAGGTCCTGCGGCTCAACGGAGAAGAGATTATACTCCTTCAACCCGAAGAGTGCCTTGAAATCTGCAGGGTCATCTTGAACGAAGACGTGGTTGTCCCCGCGAGGAGCGAGGTGGTGGTGATGGTGCGACTGGAAGGCCAGAGAACCAAGAGCATGATGCTGGACCAGAAGACGCATGTACACGGACTATGTGTAGCCAGGGCATTGTTGCCGTGCCCAGAGGAGGTGCCAATGAGACTGCTAAATCCAACGGACACCGATCACGACGTCCAGGCCGGGACGGAGTTGGGAACGTGCGAGCCCGTGGTAAGCGTAACAGCAATCGACAAGACGCAGGAGCCGGTGCCGACGCAACACCTGGGGCCCCGGCTAGAAGGGTTACTGGAGAGGGTGGCCGACCACCTGACAGCAGAACAGCTGGATAATGTTCGACAACTGCTGAGGCGATACCAGCGCGTCTTCAGCCAAGGCGACAGTGACTACGGCCGCACGGACAAAGTGCTTCACCGCATCGGCACCGGGGATGCCCGGCCTATTCGGCAACCACCTAGACGTCTTCCGCTGGCGAAGCAACGGGTGGTGCGAGACATGCTGGAGGATATGAGATCCAGGGGAGTGATTGAAGAGTCTGACAGCCCTTGGTGTTCCCCTGTACTCTTGGTGACGAAGCAGAACTGTGAGCTGCGCTTCTGCGTAGACTACAGAAAGTTGAACGCTGTCACCCGGAAGGACTTTTTTCCCTTACCCCGTATTGACGAAACCCTGGACACGCTAGCTGGTGCACAGTGGTTCTCGACCCTGGACCTGAAGTCGGACTACTGGCAGGTAGCTCTAGATCCGAGAGACAAGAAGAAGACCGCATTCTCGACAGGCCAAGTGCTTTGGCAGTTCACAGTTATGCCCTTTGGCCTCTGCAACGCACCAGCTACCTTCCAACGCCTCATGGAGTCAGTGATGAGAAGACTTACTTATGACGCCTGCCTGCTATACCTGGACGACATCATCATCGTCGGGAAGACTTTTGAAGACCATCACGAGAATCTGAGTAAGGTGCTACAGAGATTGCAGGCGACCAACTTGAAGCTGAACGCGAAGAAGTGCCAGCTCTTCCGCAAGGAAGTGAACTACTTGGGCCACTTAGTCTCAGCAACCGGAGTGGCCACGGACCCGGAGAAGACACAGGCTGTGAGAGATAGGCCTCGCCCAAAGGATAAGAAAGAGTGGCGCAGTTTCCTGGGGCTGTGCAGTTATTACCGCCGCTTCATAAAGGGGTTCTCCAACATCGCCAAACCCCTCACCCGCCTGTCAGAGGAACACGGGCCTTATGTATGGAAAGAGGACGCCGAAGACTCGTTCCAGCAACTGAAGAAGACCCTGTGCAGTGCTCCAATTTTGGGTTTCCCACAACCGGGTGGCGCCTTCATTGTGGACACCGACGCCAGCGACCATCGCATTGGAGGTGTCCTATCGCAGATTCAGGACTGCCATGAGCGGGTGGTAGCCTACTACAGCAAGACGCTATCCAAGGCAGAGAAGAACTACTGCGTCACCCGACGAGAATTATTGGCGGTAGTAAAGACCTTGGAGCACTTCCACAAGTACCTGTACGGTCAGCCATTCCACCTGAGGACTGACCATTCCACCCTGACCTGGCTATTGAGCTTTAAGAACCAGGAAGGCCAGACAGCACTTTGGGTTAAGAGGTTGCAGGAGTACCACTTCACCTCGGAACATCGCAGAGGGAAGAGCCACGGTAACGCGGAGGCTATATCCCGAAGACCCTGTCCAGAAGAGTCCGGCTAATGCACAAGAGTGGAGGAGAAGGAGCGTGCCGCAGCAGTTCGAGTAGTCACGGCAGTGCCCGCGGATGGCTGGAATAGCGCAGGCCTGAGGAGGGAGCAGCTGGCGGACGCAGATTTGGGGCCACTCTTGAGGGAAGTGGAGGCAGGGACGAGACCAACCTGGGCGGACATCGCACCGAGGAGCGCCACCTACAAGTCTTATTGGGCCCAATGGGACTCGCTGAAGACCAGAGAGGGCGTGCTGTTCCGGGTATTGGAATCACCCGATGGGAAGACGCTGAGAGGACAGTTGGTACTTTCCCGGAGTAAGGTCCCGGAAGTCTTGGAAAAAGTGCACGCCGGTACTTAAGGTGGACACCTGGGACCGAACCGGACGATTGACAAACTACGGCAGCGCTACTACTGGCTGAGGCTCCGAGCAGACGCTGAGAGATGGTGCCGTTAGTGTCACGTGTGCGCGGCGAGTCGCGGCCCCCAGACTAGGAGCCGGGGTGGCATGCAACAGTACAACGTCGGAGCGCCATTCGAACGGATCGCCGTTGACGTTGCTGGACCATTACCAATATCCGACCAAGGCAACAAGTACCTGATGGTGGTCGTGGACTACTTCACTAAGTGGCTGGAAGTGTATGACATTCCGAACCAAGAGGCAGGAAAAGTCACAGACTGCCTCGTGGAGCAAGTGTTTTGCCGATTTGGGGTACCGTTAGAGCTGCACAGTGACCAAGGCACCAGTTTTGAGTCCAACGTGATGAAAGAGGCACTAGAGAGACTTGGGGTTAACAAGACGCGCACAACACCTCTACATCCCCAGTCGGATGGCATGGCCGAAAGGTACATCAAGACCTTAGAGGAACACTTGAGGAAGGTCGTGGCCAGCCATCAGCGAGACTGGTACGTCATGGTGCCACTGTTCTTGCTGGCCTACCGGTCTTCAACACACGACACCACGGGGATCACGCCAGCCAGCTTAATGTTCGGCCGAGAGTTACGCCTCCCCTGTGAACTGGCTTTTGGTAGCCCTCCGGGAGTGAAACAGCCAGCGACCGAGTATGTGGAGAACCTGGTGGACCACCTCCACGACATGCACGAGATGGCTCGCCAGAACATCCAGAAGGCAAGCGACCGCATGAAAACCCGATATGACAGGCAACCCAACAGCCAAGGGTTCCAGCAAGGTGACCTGGTCTGGTTGTACCGCCCTACCCGGACCAAGGGACGCTGCCCGAAGATTCAGCAGCCATGGCAAGGACCGTACCGGGTGGTGAAGAGGATTAGCGACGTGGTCTCCCGCATCCAGAAAGTTCCCCGGGGAAAGATGTTGGTGGTACACCTGGATCGCCTGGCCCGCTACGATGGCGCTGTTCGGGACGACCAGCCTTGAGGGAGCAGTGTTACGCAAACGGCGAACTCGCGATGCCGATCAATAAATGAAGGCAGGTGGAGGGAAGGGAGACAGGAGGGTGGCTGTGTCTTCGTTTACCCCTCCTCCTACCGCTCGAAGGTGCACGAAGGTTCGAGAATGTTTTCCCCCTCCATAAAAGGAGATTCGAGAAACTTCGGGGGCCGATCGATACAAGCGAGGCGACAGTCAGTTGTGTGAGTGTGAGCCGGGCAACCAGAAGTGTAGTCGCGCTGAGCGTACGTGTAAAGACCAACTGGCTGTTTTAATTGTGTACATTAAATTGTAATTGCGATATTTGAATAAAGTGGAAATAAAGAACATTTTGAGTGGTGTAATTGAACTTTTTTAATTTTACGAACCCACAAAGCCACAATATTGTAGCGAACCCCGGGGAGAAGTTCGATACTAGGGAGTGTAGCTTTCAGAGGTATGCTACTCAGAGAGGGTAGGGAACGTAACCACCAACTGGTCGAAAAAGGCTTATAAATCCCAAATTGGTATGTACGCCAAGTTTATTAATTGAATAAATACAATGTCCGTCCTATCTTACTTGGTATTGATTTAGTTACTCGTTACTTTTAGTTACTTTGCTACTTGGTAGTTTTACATATAACTCGTTCTCCTGGTATACCTTCTTAATTACTTCTATAAATGCATGATTTATCCCCTCACTGCGTAATATATCCATAATGCTTCCCCGTTAGTAGAATCAAATGCGTTCACTGAATCTATAAATATCATATACACCCTTACCCATTTATTGCTCATATTTTTATCTACAATTGCTCTAATAATTAAGATGTCCGAAGTTCTCCTGCCTAGTCTAAAACCTACCTGGAACTCCCACAATTAGTTCTCCTCAACCAAATTTTCAGCCTATTCGCTAGATTTCCGGTAAAGATCTTACCTAGAATGGACAGTAAACTAATCCGCATTAAGTTAGCTGTCTGTTTTATCTCCCATAATCTTGTAAATTGGCAATGCCATACTTGTCCTCAATTTCCTAGGAATTTTCTTTCCTTCCATTATTTTATTAAATAGCTTTATCATTATTTTCCTCCTAGTTCCCTGAAGTGCCCAAGGCCTCCAAAATTCTCCTGGTATACCATCAATGCCACTAGCTTTGTTAGCTTTTAACCTCCTTATTTGTTCACAAAATTCAACGTCCGAGATATATGTATCTAATTCATTAATTGTTTGTGGACCCGCTAACAAATTTATTTCCACTCTTATAAATTATCTTGCGCTTACAGTGATTTGAAGTATGATTTGATATGTGCCTATATCCTCGTCTCTCACATCTTTATACAGCCCTCTTACCATTGACCGAATTTTCTTGGTGTCATATTCTTACTGCATCATTAAGCATTCTGCCTATTTTGTCACACCGTTCCCTGTTTGTCATAATGTAATGTCTGAAATAACTTCTCTTTGTAAAATCAAGAGAAAGTGAAAACAGTTGAATGTCCTCTCTTTGGAAGAAGGTATAAATATTTGAGAATTAAAACAGGTTAAAAGAAGAGTCTCTGTATTTGTTCCATATATATAAATATTTATATATAATACAAAGTCTAGCTGATCAAAGAGAAACTG
Organism: Mantis religiosa; assembly: GCA_030765055.1. Classification (NCBI taxonomy): domain Eukaryota; kingdom Metazoa; phylum Arthropoda; class Insecta; order Mantodea; family Mantidae; genus Mantis; species Mantis religiosa. Next base: position 19,172,682 of record CM060954.1, read on the forward strand.
CGCAGTTCAAGTAATTGTGCTTAATATTTTGTCAATTAGTATATTAAAATGACATAAACAGCGGCCTTCTTTAGCATCCTGGTACAGCTTCTAAAAGTAAACACGTTACTTTAGACCTCAAGTAATTTTCCTCAAGCAGAAATTAAGAATTTTAGACAAGTTCAAACGAGGTTCTCCTTAAAATGCAATTACTGGTGACTATAACGCTGGACAAGTAGTTATTTATGACAATGAACAAAAATAACACGTTATGCACAGAATGTAGCTCAAGCGCGGAGCAAATTGCGACACTGATGCAGTCCCAAATGCATGCGCTGTAAATAGAAACAACAATGTAGTAAAGGAATTCCAGTCAGTGGTCCGATAATAAGAAAAGAACCACATTCATTTAACGAATAACTTGTTTGCAGCAAACAAGGGCCAGCTATCGATGCGAAAACTGCGATACTGCATGCGGTGGCTGTGAGACACCAAAGAAGGTCTGTCAGCTGAAGAAAAAGATCCTGAAATATTAATATAAAGCTTAGGAAAGAAGATGTGAAGAAGATATAATGCTGATGCCTTCTAGTTGCAGATGTAACTGTTCTCTTTGATAATATGGTTCCTTCAAAATTATTAGCTCTCAGCAAACAGAATGAAGCTCTTGAGGATAAACAAGAATTTGAAAGAACATAAACTGTGTGTTGCAAAACATAGAACCTTAAACTACCCCTCATGGTGATTGGTCAATAACAAAAGCAATTTCGTTTTCAACAGAAATGCAGTATATGGGCAATAATGTTATCAGAAGAAGCAATTTCTGTAGAAAGAAATATGGTCCCAGTGGTTTCACTGAACATTTGTATCAGCTGTGACAAAAGAAGTGAAGATGAAACTACAGCTGAAAACTCTCCTTACAATGCTACCAGTCACCCGTCTCACGTGATGAACTCTTATCTTCTATCCAATATGACAGCACTTTATCAGCCCATGGAACATGGACAAAATCGTAGACTTGTACTTTGCTGAACGATTGTTAAAATAACTCTATGGAGGATTTAATAAATGTGCGGGAAATAGTACATTTATGTGAATTCGCTCTCAAAACAAGATAGGCCTTGGAAATAATGGATAGCTTAACCACAATAAAGAGGTGGCAAAGGTGTAGCCATTCACTTATGGACAGTTGGTGCTAATATTAGAGGACAGTTGAATGGATTTTTTTGTCAGTAGAGTTGTGGATTTTAAGTATTTGACCGATTTACATAGCAGTTTAAGATGTAATTAACTATATTCACTCAAATTAATATATTTATTACAACATATGACACATGAAATGAATAATAATTCTACTAATAATACTAATCATAATTACAAAACGTCAAGACCAATAATTCCAAAACCACATCTCAGAGTTAAATCAGAACAGCACTCTTGAAACAAAACAAGTAGCATATCTGGTAACATACCTGCTTCATCTCAACATCTTAACCTCATAAAATTATGGTTTTGGAAACTTAACAATGAGTAATAATTTATCACATTAATATATGTCGTTATCTTCATGAACTAAACTATGAGTTTTCAAACTTGCTAACAGACTAAAGTTGTTATATCAAACTTTACTGTTGTGTAGCTTCTTTTCCCTCATGAAGTAAGTTATGCCTTTTCAACGCTGACAACTGAGTAAAGCTCTTATTACAAACTTCACAGAGGTGTGGCTTACCCTCATGCAGTAAAATGTGTGTTTTCAAATTTGACAACTGAGTAAAGCTCTTATTGCAAACTTTACAGCGGTGACGCTTGTTGCCCTCATGAATTAAATTATGTGTTCTCAAATTTGACGAATGGGTAAACCTTTTATTACAAACTTTACATTGGTATGATTTCTTACCCTCATGGACTAAGGTATGTTTTTTCAAATATGACAACAGAGTAAAGCTCTTATTACAAACCTTACATTGGTGAGGTTTCTTATCCTCATGAATTAAATTATGTATTTTCAAATTTGACAACTGAGTAAAGCTCTTATTACAAACCTTACATTGGTGTTCCTTCTTACCCTCATGAACTAAAATATGATTTTTCAAATTTGACACCTGAGTAAAGCTCTTGTTACAAACTTTACATTGGTGTGGCTTCTTATGCTCATGGAGCAAAGTATGTGTTCTCAAAGTTGACAACAGGGTAAAGCTTTTATCACAAATCTTACATTGATGTGACTTCTTACCCTCATGAACTAAGTTGTGCTTATTCAAAGTTGACAACTGAGTAAAGCTCTTATTACAAACTTTACACTGGTGTGGTTTCTTACCTTCATGAAGTAAATTATGTGCTTTTAAAGTTGACAACTGAGTAAAGCTCCTATTACAAACCTTACATTGGTGTGGCTTCTTACACTCATGAATTAAATTATGTCTTTTCAAAGTTGACGACAGGGTAAAGCTCTTATCACAGACTTTACATATGTGTAGCTTTTTACCCTCATGAATTAAATTATGTGTTTTCAAATTTGACAACTGAGTAAAGCTCCAATTACAAACTTTACATTGGAATGTCCTCTTACCCTCATGAACTAAATTATGTCTATTCAAAGATGATAATTGAGTAAAGCTCTTATTACAAACTTTACAGTGGTGAGGCTTCTTACCCTCATGGACTAAATTGTGTTTTTTCAAAGTTGATAACAGAGTAAAGCTCTTATCACAGACTTTACATTGGTGTAGTTTCTTACCCTCATGAACTAAATTATGTGTTTGCAAACCTGACAACTGTGTAAAGCTCTTATTACAAACCTTACATTGGTGTGGTTTCTTGCCCTCATGAACTAAATTATGCCTTCTCAAAGTTGTTAAATGAGCAAAGGTCTTAAGACAAACTTTACATTGGTGAGGCTTCTTACCCTCATGAACTAAATTGTGTCCTTTCAATGTCGACAAATGGGTAAACCTTTTATCACAAACTTTACATTGGTATGGCTTCTTACCCTCATATATCTGCATATATGTCGTATTCGTTGAACTGCTAAAGCTCTTGTCAAAAGTGCTGCACTCGTGTAGCATTAAGCTCATATCACTGAAACTCGAGTCTTTCATGTGTAAAGGCTGTATATTCCTGTCCGCCTTATCACATTTACCATTATGATTGTAATGAACATAGTCTGTTGCAGTAAGGACATCACATGTAACATCATGTCTTTGAAATTCATATTCAGGGCCACCTATTTCGATACAGAAGCTTGCTTCTCTTGCTGGGACTTCAGCCAAGAGCAATGGTGGTTTGTCATTAGTAACACCAGCAAATGTTTCTGGGTATAATCTGAAATGTTAGAGGAGTTAGGATTATTTAGTGTTAAAACGAGATAATAACATCAGAAAAGAGTATCTGTTGCTGCATGCACTGAAATGGGCGATAATTGATTCATATAAAGTAACTATGTTGTTTATTATCACCTATTTATAAAAAAACAGATATTAACAAGCCAGAAAAATAATGAAATTTGGGAGATAATTTCACATGATGGAATTCAATACAATTGCCATATACACTGCAAGATACAAATGAAAAACAACCAAATATTACTAAGTAGTTACTGGAAGTCAAATGAATAAAAAAATTCTGAGATAAAAGCTGTCAGAATTTGCTTAGCTAATAGCATGGCTGATTATAATATATATTTAATATTTAGTGCCTGTTGGGCTGCATCTTCAGATTTAACTATTACAAATTTATTTCAATTAAGTTATTACATGCAATTAGGAATTATATTATTTGCCCGAAAAAATGTTAAAATATAATGTTAAAGATATATCAAGGGATTTTTGAGTAAACATCAAAGAAACTTTTTCATACAATAATTGTCATTTACTTTTACAATTTTTAAAAACACAGAAAAAAACTGTAATTTTTCGTACCATTGATTGACTGATGTCTCCGTTGGAGGACCAATTTAGGATGCTCGAAGCTTTTCACCTCACATACAATGCTTCTCAAACTCTAATTTTTATAGTGCTCTGGCAGGCCGAATAGCTGACAACTACAATACTCAATGGTGAATTACTGACTACCTACTACTTAAAGATGACTTTTGCTACCCATGGTATGCCTTGCCAGTCATGAAAGAAATGTTCGGTCAAAGGAATGGAACCTTGTGTTCTAGATGTTTTCGGGCTTCAAGCCAGGTGGAGAAATGAAGAGCTATCGACATTTCAGCAGTCTGCATCTCTCCCATCATCCCCCATGACCAGCTGTTGGGACTGGGTCTCCTTCCTGAGGGCTTCTGTGACAAGTATCACTTCTCAGCCACCGTTGTGAGTAACAAACGCTAGACTAAAGTGAGTTACAAGGCGTTGCCCCAAATGCCGTCTGTAATTTGTAGGACCGATCCGGGTTTCTAGATGGCAAGGCCTCAACAGCCTTGGGCCAGAACACGATAGCTGGGCCACCTGTGGCCATTGTATCCTGACGTCGATGATGTGGCTGCCCTCCAGTCTTCAGTCCAAGGCATACATTGTCCGAGAACTCTCCACATTAATGCCGTTCAGGTTCACCAATTCATTCTAACTAGATAATTGAAATGATTCACAACTACTCCGATTGTCACTGGTCAATTCGTAACTGCTGTATGTTCCAGGCTGGCTTTTACACCCACTTTTATATATTACCAGTCATGAAAGAAAGTTTCTGACTGCTGAATCTCTAGAATCGGAGGATTGGAAAATTTTTGAAGTACATTATTCTATATATGTCGTAATCGAGGTATGGAACACATCAGCATGGTACAATAAGGCCCACACTTCCGGTTTCACCACAACAGTGGTATCCTTTTATGTCACTTTTTTGTGCTCACACTACAAAAACCTCAAATGCACTAACTGAAATTTAATTCCTTTACAACAAACATTCATTTTTACTGTAAAAATACTGTTTGGATTTTAGCAAAATTTACTTTGGTTTTGATTTCATCAGCTTTATCATTCAACTTTGTGAAGAGCAAGAAGAAAAAGAGGTGTATCCACAGCCAGAAATGTTTGTAAGGAGCACAATCAATGGATGCATATGATATTTTCAAGTCAAGACCTCCTAGTCTCAAAGTACTATGAAATATGAATACAGAGTTTCATTAACATCTAAGAATTAGTCAGCCGTATACATAACAGTTGATATACATTTGACTTTTCAGTTCTAAATTCATAAAATGTTATGCCATAACACAGAGGTACTTCTAAAAGTGCTCTCTTTATGCTCCAGGAGATACCAGAACATGTATTCACAGTGAAATATAAATACTGAGCTTTGGATGGAATAAAATTTTTACTTCTGGTTAACAGAGGATAAAGGGTTCAGATATTTCTTCACTACAACATTCATAATCGAATTTGTTGATAGTGTTTCAGAAGATGTGAAATCAGACACAGTAACTGTTTATTGTAATATTTTAAAACTCAAAAAATAATACCAAAAGAGCTAGAAATGATGACTATCTGTATATGTGATAAGCTTTGTTTACATTAACCTGGAAGTGTCCAGCAACTTTTGTTCTACTTGGGATTGTGATGAAGAAAGAGTAAGTCAACACCTCAATGTATCAGTCAATGCCCACAAGACACAGTAAGACACTTTACCATACAATGATTTGGTAGTTCTGTTACAACAATGGTACTTCAAATGTCACAAAAGACTGTTTTCATTTTACTTTTCTGCCACCTATCCATAACGACAGAGGGAAGCTTTGACTATTGTGTTCCCTTGAACAAGCACAGCTGAAAAGTTCTCATGTTACATTCTTGTTTCTAATGACAAAGCCTAGCATTTGAAAACAACATTCTTGTTTCTTTTAGGAGGAAACGAAAATATACCAATTGGTTGGGGAAAGTACACTTTAAACAGAAAACTGATTTAATATCTTTATAGCTTTTGATTCAACAGTTTAAATATAACAATACCATTAGTTTGTTTAGCCTTAATTGGTTAGTATTATCTCTCCCCTATATTGATTACTAAATACTTAGTCTTGTATGAAAACAGAAAGGTTTCATTACATAATTTAAAACCTCTAATGAAAGAGTATAGTGATGTGGAAACATAATGAAGATGCCACTGTTATTGCAAAGGTGACAATAATTAGATACGAACAAGCTTCCAATAAATGGTGAAGCAATAAAAAGTTGTGGATGGTCAGTAATCTAGTGGAAGGATGAAAAAAGAAACTGCGAAGTGCAACATGCTGCCTAGCTTCAAGTTATCGAATATAAAATTAGTTTATCAACTGCTACAACTGCCAGCCACAACCCATGAACCAGAAAGTTATTTACATATTAAAGCTCCATTAAGGGGTTATATTAATTGTTTAAGATCCTGAAAGTGCACCTGCTCTTGCATAGTGAGTTACATTCCTGTAACGATTTGGTCTAGCAGTGAGGGAGTTATAGCAGAAACAATCACCAAGTGCTTCAAAACAACAGGGTTTGCAGATGCTGAAAAGGATAGTTTTGCACATATCGAAGCAGGAAACAATGCAGAAGCAAGTGCTGACTTAAAATACGGAACTTGCAAAATATTTCACATAGACCTACAACAAAAAGCAACAGTAAACCTAACTCAAAAGGTGGAAGAAGAAATTGAACGTAACATGTAGTTGAAAAGAGGCAAGTCTTACCTTGAAGATTCTACTGGAGGAAGTTCCCCATCCTGTAACAGAATAATTCAAATGTTCAGTATCATACAACCCTCCATATAATGTTAAATGTTCTACATAATATGGTTAAAATGTATGTGGAATAAATATGTGATATATTATCATGTACAGGTATAAGAAAACCAAGTAGTTGAGAAAGTATTTAATTGTTTGGTTTGGAGGCTACAAAACTGGCAAAAGAAATGTTTAATAAATCAAAATATATGATTAAAAATATCAATTATTTAGGACAATTATGACAGAAACATATGAGTAGAGAACAGGAGGGCAGAAACGGCTAACATACTGGGTTCATATATAACAATAATATTTTTAGACATGACATACGTTAAGTAACTGGTAACTGGTAAATAACATGCTACAACATCGATGATAAAACAGTAACATCAAATGACTTTCAGGATATAGTCTTCTCAACAACACAATCAAATATGAATATACTTAACCATAGATCCTGTATTGTATTTAAAATGCAGAGAATTGGAATAACCCAAAGTGTGAAAGTGCCAAAACACATTCCTTTTACATGCTGTATATGGTATCCAAGATGTATTTTAATTGTTGGGCTACATTCTAGGAGCTGATACCTACAATGCTATTAACATATATCACACAATGCACTGTTGCCATGTTATATGCTAAAGTAATAATAGAAATACATTGGTATATCATTGTAGATATTATTGTAAATATTTTTTGACATTGTCTATTGCTATACTTAGCTTAACGACAATAAAATCTTATCTTATCTTACTAATGTTACTTTTTATTTGAAGTGTAGTAGAATTGAAATATTTTGCAATAGCACAAAATGTATTCAGATGATTATTACAAAATATTCCTCAGACAAACTGCAGTAGGTCTCTATACAACTTACCTTAATGTTATCATAGACTGATGAAGTTTCTGTTTCCAAAGACCATGGTTCTTCTTTGATTTCTATTTTGTTATGCATTTCAGGGTCTTCCAGAAGAAACTCTCCCTCATTTTGTGAACCAAAGTGTGAGAACAGAGTCTGTTGTTCTGTTTCCCTATGCATTTCCCAGTTGTTGCTGCATGTAGCAATTTCGGTCTTGATAAAAGGAGTCTCTGATTTAACTTCCGTTTTGACTGTCATGTCACAATCAGCATCAATACTCGTCTTCATATAAACTACGTTGTGTAGTTTATGCATTTCCCAGTTGTTGCTGCATGTAGCAATTTCGGTCTTGATAAACGGAGTCTCTGATTTAACTTCCGTTTTGACTGTCATGTCACAATCTGTATCAATACTCGTCTTCATATAAACTACGTTGTGAAAGAACTCTCTCTCATTTAGTGAGGCTTGGTTGTTTGAAAGAGGTTCCTCTTCTTTGATTTCTATTTTCTTATCCATTTCAAACAGTTGCCAAATCTAATGTTGTTTTTAATGTCTTAAACCAATCTATGGAGAAAAAGAAAACAATAAATGTTATAAAATACACATAAAGTTATTCATCAGCATCTCTGAATCCATCAATAAATGTTCAAATTACACTATACACCAGTATTCTGTTGTAGTACAAACGACTTGTTGGAAGGCTGAACTGAACTTAAAGACAAACCCAAACTCAAAATACAGATAATTGTCTGTTTATACCAATGCTATTATACTGCAGCTAGCTTACTGAGATACTGCACGAACATTAAACCTCCGAATCTGCTAAAAATGTCATCAATAAAGATCAAAGCAATCTCAAATATTAAATATTCCTAATACAACCTGCTATGTTGGGAACTATTACGGTTAGTTAACTGTTCCTCCATATGCAGGAAATAATTTGAAATGTAAATAATAGAAGCTAGCAGCAGTGAAGAAGAAACAAATACTACATAAAATTAGTTATGAAACTTCACTTATCTTTTAACAAAAATGATGAACATTTCACAGAATTCAATTGAGACTGGTTTCACAAACTTTGTTTCTATCAGTCACTTACTTCATTGCCAAAGTTACGGTCACTAGAAGGATAATAATACCAAATTCTGAAAATGATACAAACTTAAAGGCAGAATTAATCGATGGTATTTCAAAATTCATTATGGGATTTCTATTTTTTAAAATAAATACTTTTTTCCAAATCATTAAATCTATCGGACCATTTAATTGCTTTAATAATATAACTTCTGGATTTTTTTCATGATTAAATGACCAAGAATAATAATGTGTGGCTGATTTATCAGTCTGTTCATACAAAATATTTCCAAAATGTTCTTTTGTTGTGGTTTCTAAATTATGTTTGGTTCTCTGAATACAAACCTGGTCGCAATCTAAACAATTAAATGAATATAAGCTAGACTTTTCTATTATTTTCAATTCTGTCGTTTTTAGAGAAATATAGAATATTTTTAATACTATATTTATTTGGAGGAACCAAAGTATACCAAATTATTTAAAAAAAAGTTGAAATATTTTACTTAATTGGTGGAAATGAATCACACAAGCCATATATAGGCTAAGGTTTTAGATGGATACAGTCACCATGAAAAATTCAATGCCACGGCCAGGATTTGAACCATGGATCTTCTGGTTTCCGTCCACTCGCTCTATCCCATTGAGCTACCATGGCCAACTTGCCGTCATGACATTAACCAATTAACTAAAATAATAAGAGTTAAATGATGAAGCCTGGGACTCAAGTACTTACAATAGTAAGTCACTACAAATGGTGTATCTCGAATGAGAGAGCCCCTAGTGGTTTACCGGGGAAATATACGAGTCAATTGCGTCTTTAAGTATCTGACAGGATTTTCACAAGATATACACTTAAGATTTCTGCCTAAACCAAATTAAGAATAAACATATGTCTTTTAATGTACATCATTGAAGTTCGTAGTAATCCCAATTTGTGGTGCATTAATTGTAAACTATATTAGTCACAAAGTGATGGTGATCATAGTTTGAAAAAGGAAGAAGATTGCACTACAAATACAACTTCATTACTGGGCTCAACTTGTTCAGCCTACTGGAACAAAAATATTTCATGACTCAGAAAAGTTTAGTGCAATCTTTTACTTTTTACCTCTGCGTTAGAAAAGATAAGCATTAAAGATGAAGTGGTTTGTTGAACCATCAGCTTCAGGAGAAGAGACAATGGACAAATGTGTTCCAGGTGGTCCTATAGCTATATCTGTAGAAGAGAAATCTGCCAATCATTGCTGGAACATACTGCAACTTCTAAGGAAAACTGAAAGCCAGCATAGACATCCAGAACATTTTATCTAGCACTAATATGATGAAGATATTTAAGAAAAGATTCACTGCTCAAAGAAACCAAATATTGTTGCTTATTTTATGTGTGACAAATATCACTTAACTTTACAGGTTGAAATGATTAGAGATATCTAAAGCAACACCAACTCCAAGTCTCAGACCATAATACGAGTATCGATTGTAGCAAAAATGGCGCCGCTCGTGGCCCAACATGTTATGTTATGGTTATATCCACCGAGTGAAGCATGTGTTTGTTTACTTTGATTGTGTGTTTGCAGAATTAATGTAATTCACATTAAAGTGGCATCTAGTGAACAACGAGTTAGTTTATAGTGAGTTTTTAACATAACATTAAGTTATAAAGTTTATGTAAATATATATAGTGTGAAATTTTGTTGAAATGGGTCGTTCTTATTCTGTTCCCGACTGCAAATCTAATTATGGTAGTGAACCTCATACGACAATATTTAAATTTGCTAAAGAAAAATCTTTATGGAATAAGTGGATCAGGAACATACATCGTAAAAATTTTGAAGTAAATGACAAAGCTGTAGTTTGTGTTCATCATTTTGAACAGACTTTGTGGTTAAGGAAGACATTTTTCCAGCAAATGATGGTGAACCAATTCGTTTCCCTCGAAAAGTAACAAAATTAGCTGATGATGCCTAACCTACGATTTGTAAGAATCAGCCATCCTAACACACAGTAAAGCTCAAGCAGAAAAGACGAAATCCAGAAGAACATATGCAAGACATTTTGCCGAGAGTGAAGAGAATATTAATAATTGGTCTGCACAAGATGTTATTGGCAGTTTTGAGTCTTTAAAAATCGAAGTTGTGAGGAAAGATTTTAACACATTCATAGTGATTATTAAAGATGATTAGTTATATTCTTTTCAATAACATTCAAGATCCCACCTTCACTGATGTTCCTACACTTAATGTGAACTTCAAAGTATTTCATAACCTAAAAGTGAGTGTGTTTTGCAATATTATGAACCTACCAGTGAAAAAATTTTAAATGGTTCTTGCAATGTGAGGGAACTGCCACCCTCAAATTTGACAGATGAATTAAACTGGACAATCTGGTGAGTTCTCTTAAATATTATAGTATAAGCAGTAGGTATGCCCTTACCAGAAAAGGTAACTATGTAAACAATATAAAAGAAACTTTATTACTTCCTACAGATGATGATACAGTCCAGTAACATAAAGTTTGCTTTAGAACAGCTGGAGCTAGCCTGTGCTAGTTGGATTAAATGTTCTCTAGATGTTTTGATATGGGCTACAAACATTTCATATGCATATCCAGAAGCATATCAGACAATAAGAAAAAGTAATGTATTGACATTACTACATCCTGTGTATCTAAGGCAATTTTTAACAAAGATGTACAAGCACCCCTGGCTTAGGACACTCACACACACAAATATATAAATGAGCCTTTACTTGTCAAAGTGAAGTGTGTGAGAGTGCTGGCAAACATATCTATGAACAATTACACAAAATGTTAAATGAAAAAGAAGTGTCTGAACACTTATCCAAGAAAGTGCAAAATAAAGAAACCAGAAGAAAAGCCAGTGATGAACTTGGTGAGGAAGGAGCTCAAACTTAGCAGCCAGTAAATATTTCAGGTTAGCTTTTTCGTTTTCTTTTTCTTTCTTTCTTTCTTTTCTTGTAAACGTGTTCTTGATTTTACCATTTCTGTTGTGTTCAAGGAAAACTTAACATTTGTTTCATTTAATCATGTTTTCCTCTATGTTTTACTGTGCAAAGTGTTAAATGCTTATGAGTCGTCATGCCTTCTAAGTTAAATTTTGATTCGAAGTATAAGGTAGGAAATGCAGTGGAACGTGCTACTATATGTGATAAACGATTAGGATTTGTCATGGTGCATTTTATTTATGTTATTACGTGTTTTGGTTGAAAGTATAAAGTGATAAATGCTTAAGAGTTATCTTGCTGCTTCTTAATATGGAATATATTATGCCCATTGTATATAGTTTCCAATTTTGCGTAACCAGAGTCGCTGGGCTTCGAGGGGCGCCATCTTGGAATCTTTATTAAGGTCTGAGTATTGGAGTTGGTGTTGTCTAAAGTATATAAAATACAGAAACAGAAGAGTGTAATCTGCATATATTTCTACATCTTATCATACTGTATCATTACAGTAATACTGTATCAATGATCCTGATAATTTAAAATTATATCAAGTGTTAGATCTACAAATTTCAGTCCCAAGTGGTTTTACTGTGGATCAAGTGTCCTGAAAGTTCAAGTTCAACTCAAGTACATCCTGAGGTTAAAGCTCTTACTTTTTCACATTGGACATTATTGACATTAAAAATGGGAGGTAAAAATGAGTAATTTTACACATCTACACCACACATTGTCTCTAAGGAGAAAGAATGGAGAAAGTACAAACATGTGACGCAAGATGGTTCATCAAGGTCCATGTACAAAGAAACATATGTCTACTAGTCTACTGATTCTTGATATACAGCAGACATATACATATATTGCAATTGTAGCCAATCTTTAAATTTGCTTGTAGATGAATTCAGGGAGACAGGATCATTCTTGATAGCAAATGAAGGTTAAAAACTCATGCGCATAGACAGTAAAATTTACACACGATCAGCAAAAGGTTAGAATATTCATCACAAAAATCACTCAGGTGCCTTGTACAAGTAACTAACATTTCAAAAATTTTTGCACAGAAAGCAACAGAACTTTTATAAGCTACTGTTGTCTAGGATTTACTCAAGTGACCACTAGTCGGGTAAGTTTGTGTTACTGAATTTTAAGAAATGCTAGTAATAGAACAATCAATTTATGATTAATAATGTTCAGTGACAAAGAATGGTTTTATTTATATGTTCACATTGCATCACAACACAACTGACATACTACATATAAGAAATTTTGTACATGAGTATCCCTTCTATGATACAAATATTGGGGTATCATGTGCCGTAAATGAATGCTGAATAATATGTGTTCAACTTATGTAGAAAGGTACCAAAATAATACACTGGTTCCATGTTTCGAATAGTTAATGACATATAATGTCCATCTGGATATTTCCAGCAGGACTCTGCCATAGTGCATACACCAGATGTGTCATTAATTTATTGTAGGAATTTTATAAAGAATTATTATTTAGGGATAAGTCCAGCCTGGTCCTATGATCTTACAGCATGGGATACTTATTTATGGGGGAAGATGAAAAATAAAGTATAAAAACTAATCTACACACGTTAGAAGAATTGCAACATAATAAAAAGATAGAAATTAACCCAATTTACAATATATAAAAAGAGAAGCTAATAACAATAAAGCAATATTGATAAAACATGCAATAAAGCAAAAGTGATATTTGCTCTTCTGCAAAACTTGGCAGTCGTCCTTAGAGGCCTCTAGGTGTGCCATGTCTCATTGCAGACTGACTTGCTGGTATGCCAGTCAAAATCAGTGAGGATGGTGTAGTGTGCCTCTAAAGTTGAATTTATTTATTTTATTATTTTATTTATTGTTATCTGAAAAGGTTTCCAGAGCCATAGCTCATGCTAGGGAACAGTACAAAAATATATAAAATGATGGCAAACAACCCTTAACAATACTTATATTACATTTTCATAGTAGGAATGAATTACCTTACAAGAATAACATATATGAAACATACAAAGATACAAACATTCACTATAACTCAAGAAATAATAGTAACAAGGAACTTAACAGAAAAAAAAGAAGCTACATATTCTATCGGACATTAATCCATATTAATTTTTAAACAGTTCAGCTTTCAAACCAGCTATAAATGTGTAACACTTTATCAGCTATCAATATATGCCTTCAGTAAATTTTCAGCAACTTTCCTTTTAAAACCTTTTATGTCCCTGCAGCCTTTCAGTTCCAGTGGCAGTGCATTATATAAGTTGATAACGTGTGAAGTTATCAATGTAGTGAAGCGTCAGATGGGTCAGCGATCATAAATCAATCCTGATAATTTATTGCGACTGGTTGAGATGAAGTTACAAAGAACTCTTCTTCGTGAAGATGGTATTGGTCAGAATACGAATCATTTGCATGTTTTCTGGTATCTATTATATTGCAGAAATATAAGCATAAGCCAGAAACAGATACTGCTTTAACACTAACACATAATTATGATGCTGCTGATGATAATGACCAACAACTCATTGCAAGCAGTAGTGATACGGCAAGTGCAGGAAGAAGCGATGGAAACAGTGACAGTGAATTCCAATTGTCTCCTGATAAGAAGGTTAAAGTTGCAAATATCACCACAGCATTTGATGACAACATGCTAGAGCACATATACAATGATTATTACATAAGAGGTTCCAATACATATGACAAGCTTCTGAAAAGATATCCTGAACTGAAGGCTAAAAGCTATATTAAAAACATACTGAACTATGTGGCCAAGAAATGAGAAGGAAATACAGTTTTTAAAGGAAATCGTACACTGCAGCAGTAGATTATCAAGGAGCATAATAGCGAAATTCAAAGAAGCTTGAGAATGTGGTTCCACCATACATAATTGGCATTTACAACAGTGGCATTGGACAAAGCCAGAAATCTCGGAAGTACAAACTTTACATCTTCACTAGAATTTATTACTAATTTGAGAAAGGACTTTAGGATAACATCACGCCGTATCACTATACTCCAAACATGAAAAGTTAAGGATGACGAAGAAGAGCTGATTCAAAGAGTTCAAATGTTTGTTGCTGACATCAATGAGCATATCACGACCGAAAAGATCAAAATTAATTCTATGCAGAACTGTGACCAGAGTCAGTTCAATTATGAGCTTTCTTCTGACAGTAGGCTATCTATGAAAGGGGAGAGAAACACAATCTCAATGTTGCAATCAGTTAACAGTGCAACAAATACTTACATGATCGATGTTGCTGTATCAAATGAAGGATGGTTGGCAGGCAAATCCTATATTTGCTTCCAAGAACCTTGTGGATAGTTTGGACCCCATGTGTCAAGGGAAACAGAAACTTGATGCCATTGTAATGTCTTCGTCGGTGCAAGTGTGAGTGGGAAGATGATGAAGCCTACACCTGAAGATGTTCTTTCTGTCAGTTTTGGATCCAAATTTGTCATTTGTACTTTGTGACTCCTGGTCTGGACATAAGAGTGAACAAGTACTACTGGTTTTAGTTAATTGATGGAAATTAATCATTTCTTCACACTAGCCGTATATAGGCTAAGGTTTTCGATGGATAGAGTCAACAGTCAATGCCATGGCTGGGATTTGAACCACGGATCTCCTGGTTTCCCTCCAGTCGCTCTAACCCATTGAACTACCATGGTCAACATACCGTCCTGACATTAAATTCTCCATTTGACTCATATATTTCCCCGGTAGACCACTAGGAGCCCTCGCATCCAAGATACACCGTTTGTGGTGACTTACTATTGTAAATACTTGAGTCCCAGGCTTCATCATTGAACTCTTATTATTTTAGTTAATTGATGGAAATTAATCATTTCTTCACACTACTTTAAATTGGCTAAGGTTTTCGATAGATAGAGTCAACATGAAAAATTCAATGGCCGGGATTTGAACCACGGATCTCCTGGTTTCCATCCAGTCACTCTAACCCATTGAACTACCATGGTCAACGTGCCATCCTGACATTAAATTCTCCATTTGACTCGTATATTTCCCCGGTAGACCACTAGGAGCCCTCGCTCCTAGAAGAATTTAATGTCAGGACGGCACGTTGACCATGGTAGCTCAATGGTTTAGAGCAACTGGACGGAAACCAGGAGATCCATGGTTCAAATCCCGGCCATGGCATTGAATTTTTCATGTTGACTCTATCCATCGAAAGGACTACTGGACTTATCTGTGTGGAAAAGATGTAGATTTAAAAATCATTCTGCCTAAAACTACAAAATATACCAAATCTCTGGATGTGTATTTCTTCGGGCAGTATGAAATACATGCCAAGAAAATAACAGGCTATATTAAACCACGTTCCGGTAATATCCGGCCAAAACTGCATAACAGATTCTTTATCATGAATTTACATTCTGTCATTTACAATCAGTTATCTGTGGAAGGATATAGACCACTGTTTTGTTACATGTGGCAGAGTGCTGGCTATGATATTGGTGAACCATTGGACAACTTCAACAGTGTAACTGACACGTGCCGTTCAACACTGGTGTTATAGAATGTGCAAATATGAAAGGCGATCAGCTTTTCTTCACTGTGCGTTTTGTAGTCATTCATATTGCTGGGAGCATTTTATTGAACGTCCCCATTTACATTTACATTAAGATATATGCTTTGTGTATGGCACGTAGAATGGACCTACAGTGATATATAGAGCATGATTGCAGAGTTTTGCAGAACAGTGACACCCAACAGCACATTGAGAGGTACGTAATGGTCCTGTAACCAAACTTTCATACAGATATGTTTGTTCAAGCCAAAGTACTTTACTTGTTAGTTGAACATAATAAAGCATTGGTGACACTTGAAATGAGAGAATCGAACATGACATTTTGAAAATTTGCAACCGACATAAGACAAGATACTGTTAACAACATTGTCGAAATATATGTTTAATAAAACATATTAGCATTACTCGAGTAATTGTATATAGAGTACACTTCAGCAGTTGAGAAACATGCAAACACAACCAGTGTTTAAGTCAGAATTATTAAATCCATTTAGTTATTTTTCACAAATCAGAATCTGATGCAAGCTGCATTGAAATAATTTCATTTGCATAACATGTTTTCTTTAAGAATAAATAAGTTAAGTTTTGCAGTGTTACAAATAGATGCAGGAGTGATGAACTGAAACACAGTTGATGATACTGTGACTTTGTGGGTTCGTGGAATAAAAAGTCCAATTGCACCACTCAAAAATCTTCTTTATTTCCACCGACTTACAGTTAAGCACTTGCCAATTACACAGAAATACGTGATGCACACAATTACAATTCACCAGTTCGTAAGTTAACGTTCCGATGCACGTACACAGTCTTCTCGTCCGTTTGCTAGCTCGTCAAGCACTGACTGACTGCCCCTTGCACGACGTGTCGCTTATATAGGGTCCGCTTGCCCATCTAGAAGGTTCTCGATTAAATTGAACGTCCCGTAATTTCCAGACCCTAGTAGAAGGGTAAGGAGACGGCTCAGGGGTCCGACATCCCTCTCCTAACCATCCCTTCAGTTAGTGACAGGAGACAAATGAGTGGGTGTGGCGTGGCCTCCGGTCCCTTCTCAGCTGTTGCTTGTGGTGCTTCCCGATAATTGGGTGACACTGCTCCCTCCTCAAAGCTGGTCGTCCCGAACAGCACCATCGTAGCGGGCTAGACGATCCAGGTGTACCACCAACATCTTCCCTCGGGGAACCTTCTGGATGCGGTAGACCACGTCGTTAATCCTCTTCACCACCCGGTACGGTCCTTGCCATGGCTGCTGGAGCTTCGGGCAGCGTCCCTTGGTCCGGGTAGGACGGTACAACCAGACTAGGTCACCTTGCTGGAACCCTTGGCTGTTGGCTTGCCTGTCATACCTGGTCTTCATGCGGTCGCTCGCCTTCTGGATGTTCTGGCGAGCCATCTCGTGCATGTCGTGGAGATGGTCCCCCAAGTTCTCCACATACTCGGTCGCTGGCTGTTTCGCTTCCGGGGGGCTTCCAAAAGCCAGGTCACAAGGGAGGCGTAACTCTCGGCCGAACATTAAGCTGGCTGGCGTCATCCCAGTTGTGTCGTGTGTAGACGAGCGATAGGCCAGCAAGAACAGTGGCACCTTGACGTCCCAGTCTCGCTGATGGCTGGCCACGACCTTCCTCAGGTGTTCCTCTAAGGTCTTGATGTACCTTTCGACCATGCCATCCGATTGGGGATGTAGAGGCGTAGTGCGAGTCTTGTTCACCCCAAGCCTTTGTAGTGCCTCCTTCATTAGGTTGGACTCAAAGTTGGTACCCTGGTCACTGTGTAGCTCTAACGGCACCCCAAATCGACAGAACACTTGCTCCACGAGGCAGTCTGTGATTGTCTTTGCCTCTTGGTTTGGGATGGCATACACCTCCGGCCACTTGGTGAAGTAGTCCACGACCACCATTAGGTACTTGTTGCCTCGGTCGGAAACTGGGAACGGTCCAGCAATGTCAACGGCGATCCGTTCGAATGGCGCTCCGACGTTGTACTGCTGCATGCGACCCCGGCTCCTCGTCTGGGGGCCACGACTCGCCGCGCACACGTGACACTGACGGCACCATCTCTCAGCATCTGCTCGGAGTCTCAGCCAGTAGTAGCGCTGCCGTAGTTTGTCAATCGTTCGGTTCGCTCCCAGGTGTCCTCCCGAAGTACCGGCGTGCACTTCCTCCAGGACTTCCGGGACCCTACTCCGGGGAAGTACCAACTGCTCTCTCTGCGTCTTCCCATCGGGTGATTCCCATACCCGGAACAGCACGCCCTCTCTGGTCTTCAACGAGTCCCATTGGGCCCAGTACGACTTGTAGGTGGCGCTCCTCGGTGCGATGTCCTCCCAGGTTGGTCTCATCCCTGCCTCCACTTCCCTCAAGAGTGGCCCCAAGTCTGCGTCCGCCAGCTGCTCCCTCCTCAGGCCTGCGCTATCCCAGCCATCCGCAGGCACTGCCGTGACTACCCGGACTGCTGCGGCACGCTCCTTCTCCTCCACTCTTGTGCACTGGCCGCACCCTTCTGGACAGGGTCTTCGGGACATGGCGTCAGCGTTACCGTGGCTCTTCCCTCTACGATGTTCCGAGGTGAAGTCGTACTCCTGCAGCCTCTGGACCCAACGTGCTGTCTGGCCTTCCAGGTTCTTAAAGCTCAATAGCCAGGTTAGGGCGGAATGGTCAGTCCTCAGGTGGAATGGCTGACCGTACAGGTACTTGTGGAAGTGCTCCAATGTCTTTACTACCGCCAGTAACTCCCGCCGGGTGACGCAGTAGTTCTTCTCTGCCTTGGATAGCGTCTTGCTGTAGTAGGCTATCACCCGCTCATGGCCATCCTGGATCTGCGATAGGACACCTCCAATGCAATGGTCGCTGGCGTCGGTGTCCACAATGAAGGCGCCACCCAGTTGCGGGAAACCCAAAATCGGAGCACTGCACAGGGTTTCCTTCAGGTGCTGGAAAGCGTCTTCGGCGTCCTCCGTCCACACATAAGGCCGGTGTTCCTCTGTCAGGCGGGTGAGGGGTTTGGCGATGTTGGAGAACCCCTTTATGAAGCGGCGGTAATAACTGCACAGCCCCAGGAAAATGCGCAGCTCTTTCCTATCCCTTGGGCGAGGCCAATCTCTCACGGCCTTTGTCTTCTCCGGGTCTGTGGCCACTCCGGTTGCTGAGACTATGTGGCCCAAGTAGTTAACTTCCTTGCGGAAGAGCTGGCACTTTTTCGCGTTCAGCTTCAAGTTGGTCGCCTGCAGTCTCTGTAGCACCTTACTCAGATTCTCTAGATGGTCTTCAAAAGTTTTACCGACGATGATGATGTCATCCAGGTATAGCAGGCAGGCATCGTAAGTCAGCCCTCTCATCACTGACTCCATGAGGCGCTGGAAGGTAGCTGGTGCGTTGCAGAGGCCAAAAGGCATAACCGTGAACTGCCAGAGCCCTTGGCCCGTCGAGAATGCGGTCTTCTCCTTGTCTCTCGGGTCTAGAGCTACCTGCCAGTAGCCCGACTTCAGGTCCAGGGTCGAGAACCACTGTGCACCAGCTAGCGTGTCCAGGGTGTCGTCAATCCGGGGTAAGGGAAAACAGTCCTTCCGGGTGACAGCGTTCAGCTTTCTGTAGTCTACGCAGAAGCGCAGCTCGCCGTTCTTCTTCGTCACCAAGACTACAGGGGAACACCAAGGGCTGTCAGACTCTTCAATCACTCCCCTGGATCTCATGTCCTCCAGCATGTCTCGTACCGCCCCTTGCTTCGCCAGCGGAACGCGTCTATGTGGTTGCCGAATAGGCCGGGCGTCCCCGGTGTCGATGCGGTGAAGTACTTTGTCCGTGCGGCCGTAGTCACTATCACCTTGGCTGAAGACGCGCTGATACCGTCTTAGCAGTTGTCGAACCTTCTCCAGCTGTTCTGCGGTCAGGTGGTCGGCTGCCCTCTCCAGTAAGCCTTCTAGCCGGGGCCCCAGGTGTTGCTTCGGCGCCGGCTCCTGTGTCTTGCCGATTGCCGTTACGCTCACCACGGGCTCGCACGTTCCCAACTCCGTCCCGGCCTGGACGTCGTGATCGGTGTCCGTTGGATTTAGCAGACTCACTGGCACCTCCTCTCGGCACGGCAGCAATGTCCTGGCTACACACAGTCCGTTTACAGGCGTCTTCTGGTCCAGCATCATGTTCCTGGTTCTCTGGCCCTCCAGTCGCGCCGTCACCACCACCTCGCTCCTCGCGGGAACAACCACGTCTTCGTCCAGGACGACCCTGCAAATTCCAAGGCGCTCCTCGGGTTGACGGAGTATAACTTCTTCTCCGTTAAGCCGCAGGACCTTCTTGCCGACGTCGACCGTCGCCTCATGGCTCCTGAGGGCATCCAGTCCCAGGATCACCTCCTCAGCCACCTTCGCGACTAACACCCACAGACGCACGGCACTCCGTCCCAAGTTCAGCTCCAACAGGGCCTCCTTCTCCACAGGCAAGGTGTCGCCCGATGCCGTGACAAGCTGGTATGGCCGGCTTGGCTTCCTTGCCGGCGAACCCTTCGCCACGTCAGGTCTGATGATGGTCACGGCCGCCCCGGTGTCCACCAGCACGCGGCACGGCTTTCCTCTTATCCAACCGTCCGCGATGAGGCTGTCATCCATACGCCGGCTGACGGCGCGCAGTGTCACTCGAGGGGATGGTGGTGATGGTGGTGATGGCGCCGACGTGCCCCTCTCCACGACGGCCCTTACTCGTTTTCCGGCTGCTCTTCCTGGTGTCGGCAGTCTCTCTGCAGGTGTCCGGGCTGTCCACACCCCCAACACAGGCCACTGGGTGTTCGCCGGCGTCCCTCAGGTGGTCTTCTGTCTCCGGCGTAGCGGACACTCCTCGTTCTCGACGTCGGGGTGGATGTTATTTTGGCCGCCTCCATCCTTAATGCCGCTGTCAGCGCCTCGTGGATGGTTTTATATTCCCCGAGCATTAGGCGCTGACGAATCTCCGTGTCCCGTACCCCGTCGACAAAATTGTAGGCGGCTTCCCGGGATACGAACTCCAGTGGCAGGTCAACCAAGGCCTTGCTAGCCAGCTGCTCGATCGCAATGGCGAACTCCTGCAGCGTCTCCCCCGGCTGCTGTGACCTTGCCTTTAGCTGGCTGCGGTATGCTGCGGCTAAGCGGTGGTTTCCGAAGCGATCTTCCAGGGCTTCCCAAATGTCCTTGGGCGCCGCCGTCGTCTGCACCGCGTTTAGGACTTCCGCGGCTCTTCCTTGGAGGCTGGCTATTAACTGTGTGGCCTCCTCCTCCAGTGACCATCCGTTGTGCCTGGCCACTGTGTCGAACTGGCGGCGGAAGACCTCAAACGTTGACGCGCCGTCATACTTGGGAGGTTTGACGCGCGGCGATGTTATGTCGCGTCCCGGTGCGTCGGCCTTCAAATCCTTCAACCTCCTGCCGACGACGTCCTCCACCATGGCGCTCAGGGACTTGGTGCTGTTGTCGGCCTTTCCTTCTAGCTCATTAACGCGGCTCGCGAGGTCTCCGACGCGTTCGTCCACCTGGCCGATCCGCTTGCCGAGTCCCGTGACGTCCTCCCTCACGCCGGCCAACTGTTCCTCAAATTTCGCGGCGAGGGCCTCGTTCGCAACCTTCATTTCTTCCATCTTCTCCGTGAGGTTATCGTTAGCCGTCTTCATTTCTTCCAGCTTTGCGGCCAGGTTGTTATTTGTAGTCTCCAGCTTCGCGGCCAGGCTGTTATTTGCCGCTTCCGTTTTTGTTGTTAGTTCGGCCTTCATTTCTTCCATCTTCTCAGTGATGTTGTCTTTAGCCGTCTTCATTTCTCTCAGTTCCGCTAAAATCTTTTCTAATGCTGCCTCCATTGTTGTAATGTTCGGTGATGTTGTTTTCCCGCTTTCTGACACCAGTGTGACTTTGTGGGTTTGTGGAATAAAAAGTCCAATTGCACCACTCAAAAATCTTCTTTATTTCCACCGACTTACAGTTAAGCACTTGCCAATTACACAGAAATACATGATGCACACAATTACAATTCACCAGTTCGTAAGTTAACGTTCCGATGCACGTACACAGTCTTCTCGTCCGTTTGCTAGCTCGTCAAGCACTGACTGACTGCCCCTTGCACGACGTGTCGCTTATATAGGGTCCGCTTGCTCATCTAGAAGGTTCTCGATTAAATTGAACGTCCCGTAATTTCCAGACCCTAGTAGAAGGGTAAGGAGACGGCTCAGGGGTCCGACATCCCTCTCCTAACCATCCCTTCAGTTAGTGACAGGAGACAAATGAGTGGGTGTGGCGTGGCCTCCGGTCCCTTCTCAGCTGTTGCTTGTGGTGCTTCCCGATAATTGGGTGACAATACAATAGGGAACATGATACAATAGGGATATAAACATGCTACACTTCTACGAAAAGACAGCACTTTTGTTTCTCTCAGCAAAGGGACGGAGACATAATGATCATGAGAGGATTGTTACAAATCACACAGATAAAGTTTATATCATATATAAAAACTGATGCCTTCGCTTCATTATCAAAACATACATTCTGCTTATATCATCAAAGCATAAGAGGGTCAAATAATAAAATGGAGGTGCTAAGTATAGATATACAAGATTTCAATTGTAATATGCATAACAGAACACCACATAACACAAGCAGAGCTAAAAAATATGAGTAACTGCAGGTACATAATAAGTTCCAGGTTTTGTAGAACTAGATAACGTTATAGAGACGTACGTATATTTGTTAATTGTTCAATGAAGTTTACAAACATAATGTTGCATCTTTTTGTGAACAACAATTTGAATGCAGTTCAGAAAAGTAAAATTTGGTATGAACTGATGTATAGCTTAGAGAAACCACAGGACACTCCCAAGCATTTATAAACAGATTACAAAGATTTATATTAAAAATTATTACCCTTATTGTTAAATAAATATATTCGCATTTAAGCTATCTTACAAATAATTATAACTTGGCAACAGGGGATGTTCTTAACAAGAAAATTCCAGAGAAAATATGTATTGTGGTCTCACTTACAGAGATCAACAGTACGACATTCTGAAATCTTGACTCAACAGCTATATAATGCTAATACCCCAGAATTGCTTAATAGTTTTGTTAATAAGTTTACGGACATTATCATTAAACTATGTAAATGACATCTTCCTAAGCTACTAAAATTAGGCAAGTGAGTCAAACTTGTATATACTTTTCTCCACTTACAAGTTTTTTGATGAAGACTAGTTTCTGGGAACTTCTCCCCTATCGTCAGTTCTGTGGTTGACTCAAATCTTCCTAAGCTTTCACAAACACCTTTAAAAAATTTCTGGTAGAATGCTGACCTCACCATTATGAGGAAAAGAGTCCTAGCTTGTTACCATAAATTTCAACGATCAAAGTGTAATGTTCTCCGAGTGAAATATGAAGAGATTTACAGAAAAGTGAAATCAGAATATGGCACTATGATAAAACAAGTGAAAGTCAACAGTTGGAAATCCTTCTGTCCCATACAAGTGAATCCATGGGGTATGGCAAATAAATATTCCAGAAAACCTAAAATCTTTAATAATGTATGAATTTGAAATTTGAAAGTAATGAGTCGGTAATACTGTACTTACAACACTGAAAACTGACAGTGGAAACAAGATGACTGGTAAAGAAACTGCAGATGCCTTGGCTAATAAATTTTCCCCGACAACACTTCACATAATGATCAACAAGGTTAATCCGTGATGAAATTAATACAGTACCCGCCACCACAGAGCATTGCCTTTTTCCTTCAATGAAGTAGATTATGTCATCTTAAACCTTAATGACCAGAAAGCTGCAGGTCTAGATGGCCTTTAGCCAATAAAATCAAGAAGATCCACCTTTCACATCCTACATTGCTTAAGGAAGTTTTTAACAAATGTTTAGTACTTGGTGTTTTTCCAGATAGATGGAAAATGGCTGTAGTAAAAATAATTCCCAAGCCTATGAGTGACACTACATCAACATCTGCTTACCGTCCCATTAGCCTATTGCCTGTTTTAGGGAAGTGTTTAGAGAAGCTAATTATTGATCGCATACTGTTTAATCTAGATTCCAAGAATCTCATTAGTGATCTTCAATTTGGCTTCAGACCTGGAAAGTCTACAGAATCAGCAGTCTGCAACTTAGTTGATTGGATTCAACAAGTTCACAGAGAAAAACAAATAGGTCTGCTTATCTCATCAGACATATCTGCTGCATTTGATCATGCCTGGTGGGCAAAGATACTCCACCAATTAAAAGTGAAAGGTTGTCCTAGCAATTTATATAAGATTGTAACCAACTACTTTCACAACTGAAATAGTCAGCTTAGTATTAATAATATAACTGTTATCAAACAAATGACTCGTGGATGTCCACAAAGTTCAATTTGTAGCCCAGTTTTTTGAGTTCTATTATATGATGATTTAATAACACAATGATTACCAGAAAACTGCCAGCTATACGCTTATGCTGATGATGCTCCATTACTTGTTAAGTCTACTACCTTTCGGAAGTTACAGATGACGGCCAATGCACTCTCCACATCATTCATTCCTGGGGTGTAACTAACAAATTGAACTTTAATTGCCAGCAAGACATTGGCTATGCCAGCCACTAGGAAAAGAAATTTGGAAGAATTATCTCTGTACATGAATAGAGAGATTAAATTAGTGGATAATCTGAAGTATCTAGGACTTATTTTAGACAGACGTCTGACGTTCCGAGATCATCTTCATTATGTAACCAGGAAGGATAGTAAACTTCTCACCGCACTGTGTGCTTTAACAAACCAACATGGGACCTAAACTATTCTTTATTGAAGTTAATATATAAAGGGACAATTGAACCTGTGCAGGAGCATTGCAAAGTATTTTTCAGAAGAAATGGGCACAGAAAAAATTATTACAGATACAGCGTGGATACATCTTAAGAATCATCTGAGGATACCGTAACATCTCCACTCCAACAGCACTTATTATTGCAATTATTGAATCTATTTTTTTTTTTTTTGTCATTTACGTCCTCCAACGTTAAGTCATATCGGACGATGAATGGAATTGATCATATGATGCTCAAATGAGTCCAGGGTCCATAGTGCTTAGAGTTACCCGACATTCATCTTTCAGGATAAGGGAAAATCCCAGAAAAAACCTTATCCAAGTAACTCACCCTGACCGAGATTCGAACTCGGGACCTCTTGAACATGAGGCAGACATGCTACCACCACGCTATCGAGGCGGGCATATTATTATTGAATCTATCTTTCTTATTGGTGTGTATAAGGCAAATATCAACAATATTAGAAATGGCCGAACTTTGCCACAACATATTTCACACCTGCAACTGGAACAACCAGTTAAACAAGCTTCTCATCCAGCCACCTGTGTCCCTAGTCTTCTTGAAGATTGTGCAGCAGAATATCACCAGTACTCCATTTACACAGATGGTTCTTGGATAGCCAAAGGGCCATATAAATATGCTAAAGTAGGATGTGCATTTGTAGTATTCTCTTGCTTTATAGAATGCCATTCTTCCATGTTCAAACTTGCTAAGGAGTGTTCAGTCTTTCAAGCTGAATTATCAGCAATTCGTGCGGCAGTGGAATGGTGCAACAACATAAATGTACCAATCACCTTTACAGTGACTCAGAAGCAGCAATTGTTGCTTTGAAACATACAAGAAACAGCAGTCCTATTGCAGCTGAAATAAGGAATCAATTATTAAGTGGTTCTCATCTATGTATTTCATAGGTCAGAGGGACGTGGGGAATGCCGGAAATAAACGTACAGATGAGCTTGCAAAGAGAGCTGCGACTTCAAATCTTCCAGAAATTTACCTCTATGCCCTATTTATTGTGTTAGGCGAACATTAAAGGAGATTATCATCAACGATTGGAATGAATACTGGTTAAAAAGTGGTTGTGGTGCTTTGATAAGGATTTATATTTCCCAACAGTTTCTGACAGACATAAATGTGAATTCGTTAATCCTATGTTCTCACTCAAATCTTATCTGGATATGGCAAATTTTCAGCTTACTTATTTCGATTCAAAATCAAATCTGAAAGATACTGCTGTGCCTCGTTTGTTCCCCAATCTACCAAAGTATTTAAGCAAACCAGCTGGCAGCTTCAGTTGCATTGCTTGAACAAATCCAGACGATAGAAGGCGAAAGGCAGACAAGGAACTTCAAAGAAAAAATGAACAGTGGTTGGCTGATGATGTGATAAGTGGTTTTAATGATTTATGTGAAAGGTGTGAAAATAAAATAAGGACTCTTAACAAATGGCAAAAGATTGTTTTCTCTGATTTTGTGTGCTTCTATCAAATGTGTTTTCAAGGCATACCTAAAGTGTTAAAAGTGTAAAAGTAGATGACACACTTAGTATGCAAATTTGTGTGGGCAACTATATAGTAAGTTCAAGTGAATTGAAATGGATTCTACCATCATCATTAAAACTTACCAGATGGTCGCAACTGGAGGATATATTACTAAGGTATTTTAGCATAGACAGCATGAATGAAAATTCAAATGAGGATTCTTTAGTAAGGTTGAAGCAATGCTTGACATTTTTAGAAGGTAAATCATTTGTGGGTACGTTGCTTACAAAATTGAACAGAAAGTATCCTGTAAGCACTGTGTATCAATGATAACATCAGAATCCTGCAACAGTGTGTATTTTGACATACTCAACAAAGATGGTTTAACAGCTCCCTCCTCTAATGTTGTTAGAGTAAGTCACTTAGCTTGGAGCATTATGTCTGCTCTTATTTCAGAAAAATATGAAGCAGCTTTTTTGAAAGTGTGAAATCAAACAACAGCTTGTTTCTTCAGATATTGATCTTTCATTTTTTGGTCAGGATTATTGCCTTTGTGGGAAACCATTATCAGATATAAGAGAAATTATTTTAAATACAATTTCAAATATACTTATAAATATACAAAACATAAAAATGATAGTTTGGTACACATACAACAGACAAATAAAAAGTGATAACTTGAAGTATTTCAACGAAAGAAGTAAACAATGTGTATTAAGAATGGTATATAAATTCAGTTATTGTTAATGCTTTTATCTCATGCCATTGCTATACACACTATTTTAAGAAGTTTCGCAAAAACATAAGATCTGGTGCAGGCTTTCTGTTTAAAATAAGTTTACTTATTTTATAGATTACAAAATAAATTTTGTAAAATAAATTTTGCAGAATATGTTATACGCAGACTAATTTATCAATGTGAAATAAATGTTGATAAACTGCAAGTTCTATCATTTTTTTATAACTTGTGTTCCCCTCCCTAGTGTATGTGCTATGAAATGTAGATATGTTGTGCTTTTAAATTTGCTGTTATGATGCCTTTTATTATTGTTATTATTAATCTGTCAAAGAAAAGTATATAGGTTTTGCTAAGCATGTTGATTTTTCTCTTTCTGGGTTGAATTCATTTTGAGCTTTATTGCCAACGAACTTGAAATACAAGTTTTTAGCATTGTCGAGATTATAAGGCAAAAAATAGGATTAGCAACTTAGTGGCATGTTAACAATATTAATATAAAATAATCTCTTAGAGAGATAAAGTCATTAAAATTGCTTTAATTAGATAATTCCTCTAGTTTTTACTTTGAATTATAATTTCTTATGTGTGGTCTAAAAATGCCATTGAGTTTAATAATAAGCTTTTAGCATTGTAAAAAAATCATGAAACAAGACTAGCAGCTTACTGCCATGTTTACAATAGCATTGTCAAAATTGTACAACAAGGAATGATATATGACAGTAATCTCTTGGAGAAATACAGTAATTGCAGTTCCTTTAAGTAGATCCTAATCCCTCCAGTTTATACAATGGATTTAGAATTAAATATTCAAAAAGTGTTACGCTTTGCTATTTTTAATTCTTCAGGTAACAAGTTGAAAAGTCGGAACCATTTATAACTGGGTCCTTTACTAGAAATTTTTTGATAAACAGAAGCAAAGGAGTTGCACTTTTTGAGTAAATGACAAGTATGGGTTACATCTTCATTTCAAATTAACAACAAAAATTTGGAGACTAATCCGTTCAAAAGCATTAATTTGTTCTCCACAGGTATCCTTAATGAATTTTGGTGTAAGTATACAACACACCAGCTCTAAGTTTAAAAATTGGTAAGTTTTGTTATCAAATGCTGGTTTTAGTGGAGATTGTCGAAAACATCGGCCGTCTATGACACGCCCCTGCCACATTGTAGGCTCCCGCCTGTGTAGAGTCGGCCTTGTGCAGTATCGCTAGTTTATAATAAGAAAAATAAATGTGTTAGCAACACTCCGCTGTTTTTGGGTATATCGGAGCACCGCAGTTGGCGACAACATGTTTTCGTGACGCTGCGCAACTTTTCTTCACAATTACACCATAAACCTATGAAATGTATGAGCTTTGCTCATGGTCGGTACCCATCAAACAAACAAATGTCTTACCTGTGAAAATACAAGAACGTGAATGTTTTAATACATGCACTGCTATTTCTGAGAGTAGAAATTTGATTAACGTTAATAACTACGGCTCATCGTCCTTTGTATCATTTTTCGTATGTGTAAACTATTTGATTTACATGGCCGTGATATATATCATGGTCGCTTGGTTTAGCAATGGATTTTAACTCAAGAAAGTAAGCTACTTTGAGAAAAGAAGAAGAAAATAGGTATATCGAAAATATCAACAGTGTGAGGGAATACGTATCAATAAAAACAGCCATTCAAATTTGTAATAATTTTGGCTGAGTAGTCTGGCTTCGAAGTGCTCCTTCAGTTAGGAATATTTTCTGATGTTATATGATTTGATGTATGATGGTGGTAGTTAAAATGCTTTATGTTGATTTGGTGAGGTTGTTTTGTGTAAGAAGTGTTCAATGTCCTAGAGCGCTGCTCAGCAAACAAAACAAACGATTGTGTTAGCCTCATTATCCTGAACGAGTTTCACAAATCTTGTTTGAACAAGTTTCTTCTGATCGTAATTTTGACACGTACATCTTTCAGTGAATGTTGGAAGAATAAACCCTCAGATTTTTATATTAAACTTATTTCCAATGTAGCGGAAAACATTGCATCTTATTTAACATTGCCCAGGGCAGGACACTCCCTGCCTTCCTGCGCAAAACTGCTGCTGACTGAGGGGGTGACGTCACTGAGAATACAACGCAAGAGCGCTTACACGTGAATGTGCGTAATGCAATATTATGATTGCACATTGTAAGATAAGGCGCTGATGCATGCAAATTCCACAATCCTTCTGATGAAATAAACGAGATGCAGTTGCTTATGAACAATTGTAGTTATTGGCTGTATCTTTTGTCGAAACATGAGTAAAAGCAGAAACCATTGCGCTGTTGCTGAATGCAAAAATGCTTCGTATAAAACTACGGATGTGATTTTCCATTGTTTGCCTAAAGATCGAGAACTACAGTGCAAGTGGGTTTTACGCTGTAAAAGGGCTGATCCGGTTAATGTGAATAATGCAAGGATTTGTGCCGATCATTTCCTGCCCGAAGACTATGAACTGGATATAAAAAACGAGCTGCCAGGGTTGCCGCTGAAAAGAAAATTAAAGGACGACGCTGTACCGTCACAGAAAATTCCTAATTGGCATGGGGATGCATTTGAGGCGGTAGTAGCAAGTACCAGCAGAACCAATTTGCACGCAATTATTATCAGATACACATTCTATTTATGTATTTGTTTCTATGTGTACACTGAGTTTATTCGCTCTTTTTTTTTTTATAAGAAAAGTTGGATGCGTGGAATAATAATAATAATAATAATAATAATAATAATAATAATAATAATAATAATAATAATAATAATAATAATAATAATAATAATAATAATAATAATAATAATAATAATAATAATAATAATAATAATAATAATAATAATAATAATAATAATAATAATAATAATAATAATAATAATAATAATAATAATAATAATAAACTGTTTTTATTAATAGGCAATATCAGCAAGAGATCGCCGGTGCGAAGTTAGGACCGTGCGAAAGAGAGCGCTGTCTACTATAGCATCTTTATCTCCCCCCCCCCAAAAAAAATTTGACAAGTCAACCAGCACAGAGGTAGTTCCTGACCACTCTGTTGCTGCTCAAGAGGAAATAATTAGACTAAAGACTCAGATGCAAGCCCTGAAGAAAGAAAACAGTGTTTTGAAACGGCAGAACAAGGTCCTGAAGAAAGCCAAGGGTTCTAAGTTTTTTGTGAAATTAAATAAATAAAGTAATATTTTGTAGCTTCCATGGACAAAGTGCTGCGAAGTGTAATGGAGTGATGCAAAACTTAATTTCTATAATAAGTTCCAAATTTCCCGAAATTCATCACAAAGTGATCTCTCTTTATGTGAGGACAAGAACCTTCATTAGAATTAGGCACCTAAACAAAAGAGCGAAGGCAGAAATGATCATGTAATTTGCAGCAAAGAAAAATCTTCAATGGGTTGCTTCATCTTCTTCTTGAGCTACAGTGAGTAAGTACATATGATTATTAACATGTTTTAAACTCTTAATACTAATGGCTAGAAGGAACCTTCATTATAATACACAAGTGGGTGTTTATTTCTTCCAATTTTACACGTAGCAGAGCTTAAATAACACATACTCAGGGGCTAGTGTTTAACTCTCGTGGTTGAACTGTATTCTCAGTGACGTCATGCGCGTTAGCCAGTGGCAGTGCAACACTCCGAAATGGCCTACTTGAGTACTCTAGTTGCCTTGCACATTGCCATCTGGTAGAGTTGTCAGGGCCACATAAATTACGTCCATAAAGGCCAGGTACAGCAGTTACTCTCGTATTTAGCAAGTTTTTAGCGTATGTGCGAAAGTTAACAAATGTAAAATAGCTTGCTTTCCCAGTCGTGATAAAACAGTACTTGGTAAAGGTGCACTTTAACGGCGTAACAATATAGCGGGTGTGACTTCATGGCTCGAGGGTTGCCAATATGCAAAGCATGCTTCCACGGAAGATACCAAACTAGCGATACTGAAATGCGTAAGGAAACCAAAGTAAGGAAACAGTGGCAGTGGATCATTGCTTACCATTCTAGTCTCGACAGCTTCACGATAGCAATGATGTAAAATTGGTTATTATTATTATTGTTATTGCTATTACTGTTGTTTGGCATTTGCAATGTATTGTTATTATTTATTTGAAAACTGAAAGGAATTGTAGCACAAAGCTTTTGGAATAGTAAAATTCTTTCATAGTTATACATTTTCCTGTATCAGCATACTAACACTTTTTTTTGTAATTTACGTCCTCCAACATTAAGTCATATCGGACGATGAATGGAATGTGTGAAATGATGCTCAAATGAGCCCAGGGTCCATGGAGCTTAGAGTTACCCGACATTCGTTTTTTAAGATAAGGGAAAACCCCGGAAAAAACCTTATCCAGGTAACTCACCCTGACCAAGATTCAAACTCGGGACATCTTGAATGTGAGGCAGACATGCTACCATCTACGCTACCGAGGCAGGCATTTTTTTTATTTCTCTGCCCCCATGGGCATACTGAATAATGATGTGATTTTGCAATTCCACCCACACCAACCATATACAAGCCATTCGAGATTGTGTATCGCCTAGGCGATACCCTCCTTGTGGAATCACGGGAATTTTGTTAACAGGCGTAAATCTTTTCCTGTACACGTTCATGCAGGCATTGGCGATGGTAACACATTCTCTGAAAGGGTCGATGTCATTTTCGTCCATGAATTCCTTTTGAAATTTCATTGCTCCCAAAAATAATAGGCGAACGTCGGACTTGCAATACTTCATCATTTTTTCCTACATGTTAAACGCGTATCTCTCGCTCATTATTTTTAAGTGCCTACTCCTTGAAAGCTTCTCGTTCTGTTTCAAACATATTGTCAGGGGAAAAAGATTTATCCGGAATGGGTCCTATATATCTTTTATTTTCCCTAGTGTTAAACCAATATGGAAAGTACCCCTTACACTCCTGAGGCTGAAGTTTGGAGAATCGCGAAAGGGGCATAGGTATAAAGTTTAACACATTGAGGAATGTTACATTTAAGTACCTAATTCAATATATTCTGTTTCCATTCATGATGAGTTCAGGTTCCCATTTCAAAGTGCCCACTATATGTTTCAAAATAAATTGTCCATCGTAGGATCGTAAATTATGGGCAAAAACAACTACATCCCAGGTTTTAAAT
This sequence comes from Mantis religiosa, assembly GCA_030765055.1. Taxonomy (NCBI): domain Eukaryota; kingdom Metazoa; phylum Arthropoda; class Insecta; order Mantodea; family Mantidae; genus Mantis; species Mantis religiosa. The sequence continues at coordinate 19,204,995 of CM060954.1, forward strand.
TTAGCTTGCGTAGCATGCTCTAAAATGTGTTTTACCGTATCCTTATTGTACACCCACTCCCTCATTCTGCATTGCGTACAGTAAGCAGTATTTTCGTTTATACATTTTGAACATGCCTGCTACAAGAGACACAAATTAGGTCCATGGAAACGCACTTCTGGATTTTCTTTCGGGTTGTCTCATAAATTCATTCGATTCTTGTTACGTGTTTACGACTAAACTCCTGAGAACACTGCATGCCCCCATTACTTTTACATCAAAGAAGTTGCCTAACAATATGGGGTTTGTTTACAAATACAATAATTGAAAAGAATGCTATGAACACAAACCACAGCGACCTCACGGCCAAAGGTAAATAGGTCAACTTATGTAAGAATTGGTAACCAAACTTCAGTACGAGTTTGTGGATGCAACAGTGTGGAGTTGTAACTTGTGAATGTTAATATGGAAGGCAAGAAGGAACATTTTCGACATTTAATGCTGTTTTATTACCATAAAGGTAAAACTGCCTCACAAACTCAACGGAAAATTTGTGCTGTTTACGGAGAAGATGCAGTGACGGATCGGGCGTGTCAAAAATTGTTTACTCGATTTTGAACTGGGAACTTCTCTGTGAAAGACAAACCTCGTTCTGGATGACCTGTGGTTACGGATGAGGAAAGGATAAAGAACATGATTACGAACAGTCCCAGAATAACAACTCGGGAGGTAGGTCAGGAGCTAAACTTATCTCATGCAACTGTAGCCAGGCACCTGAAGAAACTTGGTTACGTAAAGCTTCGGGATGTGTGGGTTCCGCACGAACTGAGGGAACAAAATTTACTTCAGCGCGTTTCCATCTGTGACGCATTGATAAGACGCAATGAAACTGCCCCTTTTCTGAAACAGCTAGTTACAGGAGACAAAAAGTGGATTGTGTACAACAACATCCGAAAGAGAAAGTCATGGCATAAGAAAGGGGAACCACCACTCTCAGTTCCTAAACCAGGGCTTCATCCTGAGAAGATTCTAATGCTTCGTTAAATAGTGAAAGTTTTCCAAATTCTTTAAAAACCAGTATAGTTAGACCAATTTTTAAAAAAGGGGATAAAACACAAATAGTTAATTATAGGCCAATAACTCTAATTTCTGTTTTCGCAAAAGTATTTGAAACCATATTAAGCTCCAGACTGATAGGTTTCCTAAATAAATATAATTTGCTTAGCTCTTCTCAGCATGGCTTTAGACACAATTTATCCACTACCACTGCAATAGCTGAACTCTATCATGAAATACTGGAAGGACTCGATAAGGATAATAAAGCTGTGGGAGTTTTCTTGGATTTATCCAAGGCTTTCGATAGTGTAGTTCATGACAAATTACTGAATAAGATACAAAAATATGGCATTAGAGGAAAATTTTTAAATGTCATTGAATCTTATCTGTCAAATCGTAAACAATGCACAGAAATATATTATCAAGAGCAATGCATGACAAAAGTTACAAGGTCTAACTACGAATTAGTAAGGATTGGTGTGCCTCAAGGATCTGTACTCGGGCCACTCCTGTTTTTATTATATGTAAATGATCTTCCTAAATCCTCAGAATACAAAATAATATCATACGCAGATGACACATCAGTTATTTTTACAAATAAAAATATAAACGGTTTGGAGAATTTAATAACTAAAAAAACACAGGATATATATGATTACTTACAAACTAATAACTTAAAGGTAAATATACAAAAGACTAATATGATCAGGTTCCAGCATCAAAACAACAGGTCTAGTCAAAAACTAAATGTAAAAATACATGATGAAACCATTGAACAAATAGAGAAAATAAAATTTTTAGGAGTAATTATAGATGAAAACATGTCTTTCAAACATCACATTGATCATGTAAGTAATAAAATTAGTTCTTATTTATATCTTTTAAGACGCCTAAAAGAGTTCCTAGATATAGAGCATTTAAAGTCAGTTTATTATGGATTAATTTACACACATTTACAATATGGGATTGAAATCTGGGGTAGCACATGTAAGGTAAACATTAACAGGTTATTAATAATACAAAAAAAGTGTATAAGATGTATTTATAATCTAAACAACAGAGAATCCTGTAGACAAACCTTTATAGAAGCCAATATATTAACTGTTATATCGTTATTTGTATATAAAGTAATCATGTTTGTAGTAAGTAAATCACACTCTGTATATATTAAAGACAGTCATATGTATAATACTAGATTGCTAAATAATTACTATAGAGATAATATTAGTAAACGAGCCACAGAAAAGGATCCCCTTACTATGGGCAGAATACTTTATAACAGGTTACCAAGTGATATTAAAGCTCTAAGAGGCAATAAATTTCAAAAAAGACTAAAAATGTACCTAATACAGAAGTGCCTATATAGTATTGATGAAATGTAAATATTTTATGATTCTTGACGATGCTTGAAACTTGTATGAGTCTATAAGCAAATAAATTGAAATTGAAATTCTGCTGTGCATTTGGTGAGATTGGAAAGGAATTATTTATTACAATTTCTTCCTCCTGGGGAGGCCATCAATTCAGAGAAATACTGTTCTCAGTTGGATCGTCTGAAGGTTGCCCTAGGAGAGAAAAGGCCAGAATTAGTATGTAATGGTGGAGTCGTCTTTCACCAAGACAATGCCAAACCACACACTTCTATGGTAACTTGTCAGAAATTACGGGATTTCCACTGGGATGTGTTACCTCACCCGCCTTATTCTCCAGACATTGCCCCATCCGACTATCATTTATTCTGATCCCTGCAAAACTTCCTTAATGGCAAACACCTTACTTCCTTGGAGGATTGCAGACTCGCTGTAGAAGAGTTCATCAACCAGAAAGCTGAAAGATTTTGGAAAAATGGAATTGATAAGCTTCCTGAGAAATGGAGATATGTTATTGATAATAATGGTGCATATTGCACAAAATAAAGTTTGCTTTGTAAAGTTCATTGCCTTGTTTACTTTCGATGACCTTGCATATGTAAACAGATTACCCCTAGATAATTAGGCAACTTTGTTGCCATAGTTGTGTTACGGGCATACAGTGCAGACGTTCTTTGTCGTAAACACGTAACAAGAATCGAACGAATTTATGAAACAAACCAATACATACACAGTGTCCTGTGTACATTCGAAGTCGATAAACATAAATATAAAGAGTTTCTTATATAAAGAGGCCTTATATGGTTGAATGTAGCATAAATGATTCCTGTCTACATGATTCTTACAATTACTACAATATTTCTCTCCGCACTGGTGCTGCGTTTTTCTGTTTCTTGTACTATACAGTTTATCACAATTTAAGCAGGCTTTTTCAACATTTGTGGTGGACAACACGGCGTTGGGGCAGGTTTTCTCCGGGACCTCCGATTTCCCCCGCCATCTCATTCCACCGGTGCTCCATCTTCATCTCATGTATCATCAGTGTCACCGCCTGCAGTGCCATATGTAGTAAAAGCGGGCGTTAAACACTACACATTTTACTATATTTTTCAACATCACATACAGATAACTCTTTCCCATAAAAGATTCTCTTCGTTAAGTGGTTTTCAAAGCACTGACGACCATTAAACTGACGGTTACAAGCATTGCAAGGCATGTAAGTTTGCATACGGCAATGGTAGTCAAGGTGGCACTTAGTACATCTTTTATCACACTTGTGTTTTACCTTTCGCACCTTACATGGAACACTACAGTATCTGCAATACCAACGGCATTTAAAGGCTTGGTGCAATTTAACAATAGCATTAAGTGACCATGGTGCATGATATCAATACATTTATCGGTAAGCGTATTTGGTTTGTTTTTTCCGGTATGATCTCCAAACACTGTAATACAATACCCGGGTAAGACGCCTTTGAAAGCTTTCACATCGCCCAAGCAACATATTTCGGTCTGTCGGGATGTTCACCATCACCTATGGATATTCTCAACCACCCCGGCGAATTTTGTAGCAGGTTCCCATTAACAAATTGTAAAAATTGCTGAAACATGTTATGAATCCAGTCCCTTGGGTCTGCACCTTCAGGAATTGAGCGCACCGCTATATCGGTTTCCGAATATCCAGAGTACAATTTTTTCATTGTTCTTTGCCTATGTTCTATAATATTAAATTGCGCTTCCTCTCTTACCTCCGATACCGCCTCCTCTCTAGGTTTGGGTAGCACATCATCAAGAATAGGTATGTCGTATTCATCCACCAAATATTTGGATAAATCTTCTTCCTCCATTACACCTACCTTGCACTCACGTTCAAAATGCCTGCCGTCCCTCTATGCTTTTTATATTATACTCTCCTAGCGCGAGAACTGCCTTGTCTTCCCTTCTAAGATTCTTTGGTTTTCCCTCTCCTAACGCGCGAACCTCTCCACTTTTCCCCTCGCCGCCTCGAACGCAAAGCCACGGCGCAGCTGGCTTCCGCTCTCCTCCTTGAAAACCTCGTGTGCAGAGCATCTTCCCTCTCCTAACGTGCAGCTGGCTTCCCCTTTTCTTCAAAGCCTCGTGTGCAAAGCTTGCTAGTCTCGAACGCAAAGCTAGCTAGCCTTGTGCGCAAAGCCACGGTGCAGCTGGGTTTGAGACTTTTCCAGAAGGTATGCAGAGCAGCTGGGTTGGAGACTTTCCAGCAGCTCTGCATGAGACCACAACTTCCTGGGTTGCCTCGTGAAGATATGTATATAAACCCAGGTTTTTGGCGGAAGTTTATCTCATTTTCACTAGCTGCAGGAACCCTTGCCAGTGACTATCAGAATCTGGACTTATTTGCTGTTCTCTCTTCTTGGACTTAAAACATTTTTTGCTCCATTTGCATTTGAACTTAGAATTATTTCAGTATTTTTCATGTCTTAATCGCTTTTTAAAACAGAACTTAGAATTATTTCATATTTGTCATGTTTTAAATGCTTTTAAAACAGGACTTTGAATTATTTCATGTTTTAATCACTTTTAAAACAAAACTTGGGATTATTTAATTATTTCTTTCCATTAACTGTATCGTAACGTAGATTTATTGCCTCTTTTTATTTTGACATTAGCTCTTAAAACACTTGTATTTAACTATTATATTAGAATTTTTTATTTATTTTTTTTTCTGTTTTCTTCATTAAAGAAATTATGTTTTTCATTTTCTTGATTTTTAATTGTTTCTTTGAACTTTTTCAGCTCCAACTAAATCTACAGTTCACTCATCTTTAAATCGCACAGCAAACGTCTTCTAATAGTAAGTAGCCTTTGTTTTCTCTGTATGCTTTTCATTTGAGTGTACATAAAATTAATTTGAAGCATTCATTGTTCTTTGCAGATGTATGCTGATTGTGTACCTCCATGCCATTCAATTACCTGTTTTCTATTCGGTTCCTATGTGTATGCCGGCTTCTCTCTTCTTAAAACGCTTAAACTTTCCATTCTTTCCATTTGCGATATTAAACCATTCAGTTTCTTTAATGTGTACGCTGAAAACAAGTTGCATGACATTAAGTGCCCAAAATGTAAAGTTAAATTTTCGTTCTCCTGAATTGGTTGAAGGTAAACCGTTGGATTTAAATCTTCCATTATAGAAATGAAAAGTAACTTGCGTAAGTATGTTTTGTAAAAGTACTACCTTTGGGGAATTATTTGTACAACCAACCCTCCATATACCTTAGGTGTTGTCATAAAACTGTTAAGTTCATCGATGGAGAGCTTGCTCTTGAACCCCTTCTTTGATTTTATCACTCTTATGCTCCAAAAACAGATTATCCCACTATTTACTCTAATTGGGATATCTCTCAGTATCTCAATCATGATTAAAATTGATTTTTTTCATTTTTCTAGGTCTTGTCATTTTATCCATTTCACATGGAACTACTCTTTTCAACAACCTTGAACAGCAATTCCCCTCCTATGATTTCATCCCTACTTTCTCTCCTAGCAATCTTCCTCCTCAATGGCCAGCTGTTGCTAAAATTCTTCATTCGCTTGCTTTAAGTGACATTCCTGCAGTTCTTATTGGCAAATTTTGTGTATCCCTAGACACTAATTTTGATCTTCTTCCCTCTAGTGTTCACCCTGTGTGCTCGGTTCCTAATAATTTTATTTTCCTAACGCGGTATAACGATATTTCAAATTCCTTTATATCTCATTTCGTTGAACCATGTCGCATCCATGGTTTTCATGGAATAGTTGGTGCATGTTTTGCCTTTCAAAATTTATATATTGAATGGTTATCGTATGACCAAGTCCTTGGGTATAATACATTCACGGTTTCTTCAGAAAAGGTCTCTTTCCATATTAATTTTCAAGTTTCCATTATGAACGATGTAAGCTTCCCGATTCGCTGGCTAGATATTACTCTGGGTATCTTCTCATGCATTATATTACCATTCTTTGGTTTTGCAATTGTAGGCTACTTTGATGCCAAAGGTGCCTTTAGAATGCATTTTATTCGTGACCTTACTACTGCTTCAACAGGTTGGCTCTTCCAAAATGAACAAATTCTCCTCATTAAACAGCTGTCCAAATTTAATTGCACCTCCACTTCCTGCTCCTGCTTTCTTTGCAAACCTTCACCTCCTTCACTAAAGCACCTGGCGTTTGCAATAATTCAAGATTTTGAAGCTTCTCGCTATAAGTACTGTGCTTCGTCTTTCTATTCTTCTTTTAGTTTCTCATCATCATTTTCTGATTCCTCTTTATTATTATTTCCTTTCAGATGGACTTCTCAAACAAAGAAGTTGTGTACTAGAATCCCCTAGGTGCTCCAGTAACTCCTGCGTTGGCCCCAATTACCAACCTGGATGGGACATTCAGCGTTATGAACCCCAAGTTCCGCTGCTTTGTGCCGTGTTCAACTAATATCATAGACTGCCATCTAAAATTCAAAATACCCCTATATTACGGGGTGCAAGTTATTCAACTGAAGGTCCTTTACGAAAAACAAACAATAGTAACAAAAGTAATTGCAGGAGATGAAGAATCTTTGAATGTATGTGTAACCAACTTCTTGCATAATTATTTTGTGCTAGATGCAGGGCAGCCGTTGGTTACCTTAAGATTAATTAAATACCCACGGGCTGCCCTGATGGAGTCATGGGATATATAACCCATGACTATCAAAAAAAAAAAAAAAAAAAAGATAATTCCAATATTTCTACATTTAAAAATATTTCATTAAACATTATGCTTAACATTTAAGGTAGTCATTTTAATTTTTCCCAAAGTCGTTTTTCCCTTTCCTTTTTACTTCTTAGTTTAGTAAGACTAGTTTTCTTTATTTCAGCATTAATTTTAAGTTTAACTTACCTTATTTATTTAGATTGTATTCAGGTGCTTCTTAAGGCTCTTCGTCGTATCCTGCAGCATAGTTCCCCAAATCATCCTGCCCCTGGCATCCTTTATTAAGTTTAGTTATAAGTTGCAACAATCCTTCAAATTCTTGCTGCATTTTATTCACATTGTCTCGAATTTTATTCACCAATTCAAATTGTTTGCTAGTATTCCCCTTCCTTTCCTCTATCTCCCTCCTCACTACCCCTCATTTCATTCTCCGTTTCCCGCATTCTTTTCTTGCAGGCTTCCTTATTTCCTTTTGCTACCTCAATCTCTTTCGATATATTCTTCAACTTCCCCTTCATTACATTCATTTCTTTTTTACACTTGTCTACCGCAGCCTTTCTAATACTGTTCACCGACACCTTTGCCTCTTCGTTCGAGTCCCGTCCTGCACATTCAGAACTTACCCTCAAATTTCCTTCTGCGCTCCATCTCAAACTGCGTTTCACTCTCCCTGACATTTTTTCCCTCCAACATCAAGGTTCCATTCACCATTTCCGCACTTTCCAAATAAATACACAAAATCCTCCGCAAAATAACTATTTACCTCGTTCTTTATATTATAGGCCAAAACCAATTCCGTTTCTTCCGACATTATCTTCCAATTCAGTTCCAATCCATCCGGAACATTCACCTCTTCCAACAATTTACTACAATCCAATAATTCCACCCTCACACTGGCATTTCCTCCCGTATACATTTTTACCAGAGTTCCATAAAATGTACATTTCTCACCCTTTTTCTGCCCCTTTACACACTCGCACCTTTCGTTCCCCCCGTAACCCCCAAGACATTCCATTTGCCCCATATCCAGCTGTCCATAATATAATTTTGAACAACTCTCTCTCCGCACGACGTGACCAGGTGCAGGCACTCATAAACTTTTCTCAATCTTTTCTCGTTCATTATCGTTGAATTAAACCTACATCCTACTCCCTTTTGATATACACAAGTACAATTTCCTGCCAATTCGTAATCCTTTCTGCAGATGGTCGCATTCTGCAACCACCCCGTCTCATCCACCCTAAATCCACATTGTCCAAAACTAACGCAACTGTCCTCGGCCCTCGCTAACCAAAAGCATGTTGTTGCTATCCAAATCAATTGCATTTTGAAAACACTCTGCTCAAATTCCATTGCCTTTTATACCTCTTTCCTTTCTCAGCAATGGCCGAATATGTGCAAGTACCTCGAGGGTTGTCGATGTCTCTTCCCCCTCACCAGCGAAGAATGCACCATCATTACAAGATTGACAACTCATCAGCTCCTAAAAATTTCCCCCTCTAGATGTTGATCATGTTGGAATTCCCTCAATTTGGAATGCCAAAATTCCTTCTTCAAATTTAAACGTTGTCAAATCCATTGGAACCAACCTTGGATGCAGTCTCATATTGATGGTCCTGCACCTTTCATTTCCCAATGTCCTTTTTGCATCAAATAAATAACTTTTCCTTTTAGGAGTGGCAGCTGTAATGTGCAAATACCTGAGAGCTGGCTGTACCATCTGGTCCCTCGACGAGCACGAGAGGACCATCATTGCAGATTTAGGTGACTATCTAGTCCATTATGCACCTGAAGATGTCGACAGGGTGTGGCATGAACTCCCTCCCAACTGCAAAGACATGTTCGACAAGTGGACAAGATGCACCAATCACTATCCAAAATACTCATTCATCGCCTGCCGCTCAAATTACCAAGCTTATAACCCTGTTTCTCCCATGTGCCCTCCTTTTCGCATTGACTGTATCGGCTGTTACTGGATCTTTGAGGGGTGGTATCAAATGACAGGCGAACGGATTTATCCATACGCCTTTAATTATCCACAGACCTATCATTGTCCTGATAACTACGTCATTCCTAAAAACCAACCAAAATATGTAAAGCATTACAATTCTTCTTAAATATATTTTAATTTTTATTGGAACCACTTTTTTATTTCATAGTATCCCTCCGCCTACCTCCACCTCTCTTTCACTTTGCTGCCAGCAGCCGAGTTGTCAACATCTCTGGTGTGTGCGCGGGAGATGCAGTGAGTGGGAGATGAAAAAAAGGCCTTACTTACACCGAACCAGAGCTCGACTTCGACCAACGAAGGTCAATTGGTACAACTCCGGTTGGTACAAGTCGATTTCCGGTTTGGTATAAGTAAGGTCCTAACTACTCATGACATTGACGGCACCATCTCTCAGCGTCTGCTCAGAGCCTCAGCAAGTAGTAGTGCTGTCGGAGTTAGCTGATTGTTCGGTTTGCTTCCAGGTGTCTTGAAGCACTGGCGTGCACTTCCTCCAGGACTTCTGGGACCTTACTCCCGGGAAGTACCAACTGTTCTCTCTGCATCTTCCAATCGGGCGATTCCCATACCCGGAACAGCACACCCTCTCTTGTCTTTAGTGAGTCCCATTGGGCCCAGTACGACTTAAATGTGGCGCTCCTTGGTGCGATGTCCTCCCAGGTCGGTCTTATCCCTGACTCCACTTCTCTCAAGAGTGGCCCCAAGTCTGCGTCCACCAGCTGCTCCCTCAGGCCTGCGCTATCCCAGCCATCCGCAGGCATTACCATGACCACTCTGACAGCTACGGCACGCTCCTTCGCTTCCACTCTTGTGCATTGGCCACACTCTGGACAGGGTCTCCGGGACATGGCATCTGTATTACCGCGGCTCTTTCCTCTACGATGTCCAGAGGTGATGTCGTAATCCTGCAGCTTCTGGACCCAACGTGCTGCCTGGTCTTCCAGGTTTCTAAAGCTCAGTAGCCAGGTTAGGGCAGAGTGGTCAGTCCTCAGGTGGAATGGCTGACCGTACAGGTATTTGTGGAAGTGCTCCAAGGTCTTCACTACCGCCAGTAACTCTCGACGGGTGACGCAGTTGTTCTCTGCATTGGATAGCATCTTGCTGTAGTAGGCTATCACCCACTCGTGGCCGTCCTGGACAGGATAGGACACCCCCAATGCAGTGGTCGCTGGCATCAATGGTTGTGGAAATCCCAGAATAGGAGCACTGCACAGTGTCTTCTTCAGGACCCGGAAAGCGCCTTTGGCGTCCTCCGTCCACATGCAGGAGTGCTCAATAAAGAATAATTTGTTTGGGTTGCTCACAGTAGTACCTGGTATCTGCCACATTATTTGGTTTATTCAGACATGTTTTGAAGTTATGAGCTCCTGATTTTGGAACCATACCCTGCCCAGACTAATGGCTAGGAACTAAACAGACAACCCATCTCCGGTTTGAGTATAGTATAAGTAGCTGACCATTCATACCATTAAAACTTTCATGAACATCGACATGAACTTCCCTCCACACAAAACAGGAAGATCTACCAACGCAACTGATGCCAGGCCACAGTACAAATATTATATAAACAATAGCACACCAAATCAGTACAGTGACATTCTGCAACAACGTAATAAACCCAAACAACTAGAAGAGTTGAAGAATTCCTTTACAGACTCTTCCAGCAGTTCTTTAACAGACTACTGTTGTAGAAACGGTCATTCATGTGTCTACTTCATGTTAATGAAAATAAACATTATGTTATTGTTATTTTTTAGGTACTAGGGAGAATTGGAATAAGATAAGCCATAAGTAATAAGTTACCTATCTTAAAGAGGTGGTAGCTATGTAATTGTTTGAAATAACTCTTTTTATGTCAACCACATAGAAAAAAAGAATGAAAACAACCTATCTTAAAAATATAAATATATAAAATTTTACAGTAACAAGAAATATTCATATGATATACACTTTTTTGTCGTAAAAATATCTTAAATACAAGCATTTTAATTAAAATTGTGGAAAGCTCGTACCACAAACTTAACATTAAGGTGTCCTCTTATCCTCATGTAGTAAATTATGTCTTTTCAAACCTGACAAATCATTGAAGCTCTTATTACAAACTTCACATTGGTATAACCCCTTACCCTCATGAACCAAAAAATTATGTCTTTTCAAAGTGGACAACTGAGTAAAGCTCTTATTACACACTTTACACTGGTGTGGCCTCTTACCTTCATGAACTAAATTATGTGTTCTCAAACTTGACAAGTCAGTAAAGCTCCTATCACAAATCTTACATTGGTGTGGCTTCTTACCTTCATGAATTAAGGTATGTGTTTTCAAAGATGACATCTGAGTAAATCTCTTACCACAAACTTTACATTGGTGTGGTTTTTTACCTTCATGAATTAAATTATGTCTTTTCAAATTTGACAAATGAGTAAACCTCTGATCACAAACTTTGCATTGGTGTGGCTTCTTACCTTCATGAATTAAATTATGTGTTTTCAAATTTGACAACTGAAGAAAGCTCTTATCACAAATCTTACACTGGTACAACTTCTTACCCTCATGATCGAGAATATGTACTTTTAAATGTGAGGGACTGCTAAAGGTCTTTGCACAAATACTACACTTTTGCAGCCTTTTGCCCACGTTACCCAAACTTATGGGTTTCAAGTATAAAGGCTCTATGTATATATCACCCTCATCACTGGATTTCCCATAATTTTCAGAGTGAACATCTTCCTTTGCAGTTAAGATTTCTGTAACATCACTCTTTTTATATTCAAATTCAAAATGATCCATTCCATCATATAAGCTTGTGTCTCTTGCTTTGAGTTCAGAAGAGAGCAATGGTAATTCGCTATGAATAGCACCACCAACTGATTCTGGGGAAAATCTGAAAACAGAATATGTCAATAGAAGCACAGATATAAGCGACAACTCTAGTTAAATCAATTCATGGAAATAAATTATATCTTCCTGAGACCCATGGTACAGTATACTTGTACAAATTCTCCAGTAGATGGCAGGCAAGAGCAACAGGACTCTGCTAGCTCAATAGGAACTGCTGATATCTATGGAGCATTTTGCAACTTTGTTATTGCATTTCACCCCAAACTGGGTTGTGTGAACAGTTTGTTGGAAAATGACAACACACCCTTTGTTGCAGGGCAAACACTTGTTCCAAGGTAACTGAAATTTTATACTTTAAAGCAGCGTGTTTCCCTTTTAATAATATACTTTTCCTTTCACTTATATTAAAAGGTCACTTTTATCTCAAATATATACATCCTCATGCACTGCTCGGGAATTTGTAATCCCTTTTTCCATTAAGGACAGCTTTCTGTACTTTGAGACTCAGTTAATATAATCTAACTTGTAAACTTTAAAACACCCAGTTCTGAGCAACAAGAACGTTATTTTTATATATCTGCATTTAAATAACGATTTCATTTCTGATTTAGATGATGAAGCTGAGAAATATCTCTTAAAAATGCTTGCTAATATGGATGATTCTGAAGGTGACTTTTCTGATGGAGTTGGGGATTCAGAAAATGGAAATACTAGCAACATAGAAGATTACAATCGTGTTCCAGATGACTAAGATAAAAGCAAAATTGAGAGATCCAGTAGTGATTTTGATGAGGTATGCTATCACTGATTATTAAACGTGATGACCTCTTGCCAACTCATGTAAATTATACTTCAGCAACAGATCTAATAGAAATCCATAGTGCTGAAGATGACAAGGAAACACAGAAAAAGGAGAAGAACATGAACATATGGAAAATTAATGCTCCTGAATAGCAATTACATACACAAATAATATCATGAAATTGGCAACACATACTTATTTTGCCAGGTTGTTTAAACCATTCTATAGTGCAAAACATTCCAGAAGGAAAAATGTAAACAGAAAATTTGAACAGACTTTCCTCCCAGTGATCAATAAGGCAAGTTAGATATAAGGCAATTAAACCTAGGGAGAATAGCAAAAGAGATCATTAATATGAATTACAGTTCAAGTCATAATATTGTGCTAGTGTTATTAGTAAAGCCCAGAATTCTAAGCAAAATAAAATAGTAAAATAAGCAAACAAATAAGCACAAAAAATGACAAAATTAGCACCAATACAAAAGAAAAAACGAATGCATGTAAATATAATAGAAAATAGTTTTGCAGAACGCTTACCTTATTGAAGGCTGTTACAAGTTTATCCTGAGATTTTATTGTGTATAACTCCTGTATCTATCAGTGAAAAATGATTTGTACAATGAAAATGTTCTTTCCAGGTCGCATGCTGTCACCGGTACATGAGGAAAGCACCACAGTTCTTCTTTGGCCAATTGCTTTTCAATGTGTATTTCTTTGCCAGAAAGCTTTTTAGAAATTTGACACTGTTTTGTAACCAGAATTTTTCTACAGCACCTGAATGAGCTTATCAAATGCAATTTCTGCAACTCTGTATGCTTCTGACAACAATGTTACTGAAACTTCATGAATCAGAGAAGGTGAATGTTCCAAGGGCTTATTTCGAGCTTCCAATTGCTTTAAAATTTCGGGTACTTTGGAGAAATGATTATGGATGTACTATATCTTTTCTTGTATGCCATTTTTAACAAAACATTCTTGTGCTGTGGCAATACAGACTGCATCATCTGCATTCAGGGAATTCCAAACAGTTATCACTTCACTGAAATGTTCTGCATAGTACGACACAGCCTGTAACCACATACCCCACTGAGTCAAAACCAGCTGAGGAGGCAAAAATAAATTTGGAAGTAGTTCACGAATTTTTTTAATTCTAATCGATGATTTTACGAAAACTTTCTTCATGGTAGACACAAGAAGATCCCGTCTTTATACTTGCTTCTAACAGTTTCAGCGACACGATGTAAACCATGTGCAAGGTACGTCAGGTGAACTAATTTAAGGTAAATTAATCCAGCTGCCGCTTTAACAACATATGGGGCAGTATCACTCAGAAATAGCAATACATTGTCATATCATATCCCTTCTGGCCACAAGAAAGTTAACGAGTCCTCGAAAAATTTAGCCACAGTTGAGTGATTTACTTGTTCAAGTATTTGTATATTCAGAAGAAATGATCTGCTACCTACTTTCATAGCACCAACTACAGCACTATACACATATTGTCCGGATGCATCTGTGGTTTCATCAATAAAAATCCATATGTCTTCATACTTCAGTGTATTCCGAATATTAACAATCACATCTTGAAGACTCTGTGGCATATAGTTTTTGCGCAATGTAGATTCACCTGGCACCCTTTTATTTGTGTATTTTTCTAAAAATACACAAAGCTGCACAATTTATACATAAGTCTTTGGAAAATGTATCACTAGAACTTGATTGTTCACCAACATTGCCTTTAATCAATTTCTGGTTTAACTTAAGATTTATTCTTAAACCCCTCTTTATGCTGTGTTGTATTAATGTGCCACACATGTCATATGTTTTGTTTGCAGAAACACTCTTTTCACATACCAAACAAAATAAGACACTACCATCTTCACTGAAAATATTTTTTCCAAACTTGTTCACGCATTTGCATAGGACAGCTGACTGAGAGGTTTTTGTGGGCGGCATTCGTAACTTCACTATCGAACTGAACTAAAAACTGTAATGCAAGAAGATGCACCTCAGATCTTATGGAATCAGCATCATTGACATCATTACCATATCTGACTGCTGAGTTGACACTATGCAATCATGCACACCTGACTGGACTAAATATTGCAGCTTGGAACTCTGGGAAACACCATGTTTGTTCGTGACATCACTGTGTTATCTCAGGTGATAAGTGACTGACAAAATCACTAGTAATCGCAGTAAGTAATTTTTCTCCTCACAGTATGATTTCACTATACTGGTCTATATCCTACTTGTTTCTTTCTTAAGAATTTAGCCGAGTAAATAGCAAATCATTGATAAATCATGTATAACCATGAAATATGCATATTTAAATGTATAGTTTTGGGCAAAATATGCTTTTTTAGTTAAACATCGTAAAATAAGTCAGCAAAAACATTTTCCTGTGAAATAAGCACAAACAAAAATAGTTAAAGTTGCTCATTGAGATGTGTCTTATGGGCATACTCTGTCTTACTTTGGATGCCAATATCAGAAAAAATGTCTGTGCTGTGACAATTCTGCCTACATCTTCTGTATCTAAAGAGTACAACACTGTTTTCAATTCATTGAAGTGTTCTGCATAGTACGGCACAGCCTTTAACCAAGAGCCCCATCGAGTTAAAACTGGCTGAGGAGGTAAAGACAAATTTGGAAGGAATTCATAAATTTTTTCCAACTCTTATCGGCGACATTATGAACAGTTTCTTTACCCTAAGATCCACATCTTTATTAAGGGTCCTAATTGTGTCAGCGACATTATGTGAACCTTCTGATGATAAAATGATGGCTAGGAGTGCAAATTTACTTTTAAATTTCCATGATTTGGATAAAATAAGCTATTTTAATTAAAAAGCATAAAATAAGTAAGCAAACCCCGTGTTTCAGCAAAAAGGCATTTATAAGCATTCTGCTTAAAAATCTTAGCTCTAATTATTAGTAATATTGTATTAGTCTGTGGTACAAAATACCTGCAAATAAATGAACAATATCTCTGCTACAGCAGTAAAAGAATGTATTTACATATGAGCATAATTACAAATACATATATAAATTTATGATGCATGGTAATAGAATAAAGTATATATAATCTATTGCATTTACAATCCAGAAAGTTGTCCAGTTCAGAAATTCGTTTTGGTCCCATATGACTACACTTAAGACCAAGTTTTACTGTAAATCAATTTGTATTAGTTCAAGAGTTCAACAAGATATGTGCTAAAACATAAATGTGACAGTTATAAACAAAGAAAAGTAAACAAAACACAAAAGGCAGAAAGTTTGTAATTGAAAAGGGTCAAATCTTACCTTGAGGATTTTACTGCAGGAAGGTCCACATCCTGTAACAGAATAATTCAAATGTAAGTTTCACAGAATTATCTATATAGTGTTAATGTCCTATGTAACATGACTAAAACATAGGTGCAAACAAATACTTGATATATTATCATGTAATAAGTTGTAAGAAAACCAAGACAGGGAGAAAGTATTTATTTGTTTTATTTAAACAACACAGAACTGGCAAATTAAATGTTTAATAGATCAGAATATATTATTTAAATGATCAAGCATTTAGGAAACTTATGAGAAAACAACAAGAGGGGAAAAAAAGGTAACATAACATGTGAATAACATTACTAGGACTAGACATTAATGATGTTACTGGTGAAATACTCCCTACAAATTTTATCAACATTAATGATTATAATAAAGCAGACACAAATAGCTTTCAGCATAGAGGTCTTCTCAACAACACAATTATACATGAACATACCTAACCATGGATATTAAATTGTATTTATAATGCAGAGAATTGGAGGAACTGTCCATCCATGTGTCCATTGCTGCTGGCAGGCTTTAGTAAGCCTGAATAATTTCTGTGCATGCCCACCATTAATACGGTTTAACCGCAGATACAAAAATTTATGTATAGGTAGTTGTAGGGTATCTGGTTTTGCTTTAGATAGGTACTATGTTAGAGAGTGCGATTTGCCCCTCTAAACTATTTTTGTAGTACACAATACCCATTACATCAAGGATATTATGCAAGGGATAGTGATGTGCATTCCATAACCTCTATTATCCAAATCCCAACCTCAACCTGCCCGTGGTGCAACCTGCTTTTACCAATGAGGCTCTGGGGACCGAGCATTAGCAGTATACATCAGAAATAGAGGAAATGCTATTTCACCTCTTATGCTGGCCTGTCACGGCGTACAAATGTTCCACAATTGGTGCTTGTGAGAAAAGCTGATGGACTTAAAAACTCCTCCCGGCCAGGTCCGAGGGACCCATTAACCAAAGACAGGTGTGGCCCTCCAGATATATTGGGGGTTAAACTGAGTGTATGATGTAACCACCATTACAAGCACAAAATTGGTGTCCACTTAAAACACGGTTATATTTATGCTACTTAAAACATGAAATATTGGAGGGCAAGAGAGCTAATGGCTTCATTGTCAAAGCCTAGCATTTGAAAACAACAACAACAACATACCCATTACACCTTGATGTAAATAAGTTTTTGCATCCTGATGGGTAGATTTAAAGGCCAACTCTCTCTGATTGGGGATTAATGGAGCTCAGCTTTAACTGCTGCTAGGAATTGCTCCTTTGCTAACTCGGATACCTGCATGCCATACAGTGTACCTCGTGATGCTTGAGGTGGCATCTAGTGGAGTCATAGACCCCAGAGACCTATCGACAATGCTTTGATGTTGAGGTATCCTTGCATAGAATTTTTGAGCCCAGCACCTAATTAAAATGTAAAGCTGCCAATGTACATTCTTTTTACATACTTGTACATAATGATATCCAGGAAGTATTCTAATTTGTTGGGTCACTTTATAGGAACTGATACCTACAATGCTATGAAGATACATCACACAATGCATTGTTGCTGATTATATGCTCAAGTGTAATAGGAGTACACTGATAAAAATGCATCACAGGAGATGCTGAAGATGTCCACAATGACTACACATGGACCAATCAATCTCCTCTATGATCCCTAGATAATGCTGCACAGCATTAAGCTGACTGTTCCATATCACACACTTGTTTCCTTTGTTGCTATTTTTTATTGAACATCACCAACACAGCTTGTAAAGTCCGTTTACTCAACGCATGTGCAGTTCCGAGTCAAAGGAACCTGAGCCACCCGCCCACTAATGACCGTCATAAATCTATCTCCACACTTCAGAAATGGAACACTGTCGTTGAGGACCAATAGCAAACCTGATTTTCTCGAAGTGACAGACGCATGTCTAGTCCACGTGGAGTCTCAGTTGCCAAAGTTCCAACTTCTAGTTGATCTGTTTCATTACGTGCAGAAATTCGTTCTGTGTCACAATGTGGAGACCGTAGGAGGAAAATGCAGTGGTAAATGCAAATGAAGTAGAGATAAATAATCAAAATGAAGACAGTGTGAATAACTGGACCGAATTATATTACTGGAAAAACCTAAAAAATAACAAAGTTATAACGGGAACTGTTTCTAAGCAAATTCAAGCGCTTGTTTTGAACAATTAAATATGTGCTGACAAATAATCTTGGTAAGGGGTCATGCAATGAACCTGATAAGTTCTGGATATTCACAGAAGTACAGTGAGAAATATTGTGACGAAAGGAATACCAAAGACGCTGATCAAGTGTGAAAACAAAAGGAAACGTTTCTCTAAAGTAGAAAATTTCATGTGCTATTTAATTCGTCGAGAAATTTATAGATTCTATGCAAAAGGGAGAGCGCCCACCTTAGACGAATTGGTTGCGCATTTGCAAGAAATTTGTGATTTTCCTTATGGGCACTGCACTTTGCGCGGTCTTCTAAAGGAGCTGAGTTTCAAATACTACACTTTGAATAAGATAAGGGTTATTATGGAATCCAGTAGACTTGTATATATATATATAATTTGTCAAAACTAAGGAAGTTTTGCAGTAATGGACATAAGATTATTTCTCAAAAACACTTTTTAAACCAATTCTCGAACTGTATAAACACTTAAGCTCCACTTACTTTTTAAATTAGGACAAGTTTCAAGGACACCGCGTCCCCATCCTCAGCTGATGTTCTACTCAGTAGAAACTTGTCCTAATTTAAAAAGTAAGTGGAGCTTAAGTGTTTATACAGTTCGAGAATTGGTTTAAAAAGTGTTTTTGATTGATGAAGCTCCACTGTTTATAAATACTTCTATTGTAGTTTTATTATAAGATTATTTATTTAGACGAAAACTCGTACTATACCCATGACGTACCGAGAAAGGTGGCAACCTTGCAGAACGGTCTGGGAGAAGGAGGGTCGGGGGTTGTAAAACGATTATAAGGGTTCGTCAAAGGCAGAAGCCGATGTGCACATGCTTTAACTAAACAGACTTTAAAAGATGCTAAATGAAATGGGAAAATGATGCACAAATGAGCCAAGGGTCCATAAAATATAACCCTAAATTCAACCTGCAAGTAAACAAGAAAAAACAAACGTCCAGAAAGTAAGTTCTGTTTGGTAATAAAATTAAATTGTGTACAGATACAGAAAAATTATTTATGGCACAAAATTCTAACCCTCTTAAATTACTTTTCCACATAACGGCCAAAATTTTGCTGGCATTTGTCATAGTGAGACACAAGCTTTTGTGTACCTTCTTCATAGAAGTTTTCCGCCTGTGTCTTTAACCAGTTGGAAACATTTTATTTCAGCTCTTCGTCATTGTTGAAGTGTTGACCGCCAAGGAAAGATCGGAGATGCAAAAACAGATGAAATTCGCTAGGAGTGAGGTCAGGGCTGTACAGGGGGTGGTCAAACACTTCCCAGCCAAATCCCTGTAGGATGTTTTCCGTCGCATTTGCAGTGTGTGGTCGTGCGTTGTCATGAAGAAACACAACACCTTTTGATAGTGACACCTCGGCGCTTATTCTGTAGCGCGTGGTGCAATTTCCTAAGTGTCTTGCAATAAACATCTCCTTTCATTATTTGACCATGAGGTAAGAATCAATGAGTAAGATGCCTTTCCTGTCCCAGAACATAACGCCAGTCTATTAGATTTTTAAAGTTTTCAAGAGGGTTTATACTGTCACCCGAGCGTCGGAACACCCTGTAGACTGGGCAAGCCGCAGACGGGTCGGTGTTCGCCCCGCTCCCTCGTTTGTCTTATAGCGTTAAGAAGGGATGGCTGGGACCAAAAACATCATTGTGCCGTCTCTTTCTGTTCCACCTGTGTTCTCGAACTTACGGGATATTTTCATCTAATGGAGAACCTTCCAGATCGGCAAGCGGACCCTATATAAGCTACACGTCGTACAGGAGGAGTTAGTGAGTGAGTCAGTCAGTCAGAGTTCTTGGTGTAAGAATGCAGTGCTAGTGTACGACGAGAAGACTGTGTGAGAGCATCGGAAGATTGTACGTAATTACGAGTGCAAGTGAAATTGTAACGGACGAACTGGTGAATCGTAATTGTGTGCATTACGTAATTCTGTGTAGTTGGCAAGTGTTTAACTGTAATTCGGTGGAAATAAAGAACATTTTTGAGTGGTGAAATTGGACTTTTCATTTCACGAACCCACAAAGTCACAATACACTACATTACCGGATATGGACCATATGGAGTGTGCCTTTATAGATTTGGCCAATCTGTAAGTGATCTTTGTCGTTGTGGAGTGATGGATACACCAGATCATTTTCCTTTGGGAATGTCCCCTAAGTTGTCTCAAAATGCAAACATCCTGTGGCATCTTAGAAATAAACCTATGTTTGATTGTTAATAAGAAAAAAGAATACCTTTGTATTAATAAATAATTTAGCTGATAAGTTTTCGTATATAAAATACAAAGAGTTTTATAATTTAGTTTTGTTAAAATTGTTATTACTGTTCTCCTTGTTACTATGTTATTTTTTTATAAAAGGTGAATTCATGTATGTATAAAGAACAAATAAAGATTGAATAAGTCCAGCGGATCAAATAGGTGCTGGACTTGAAAAAGAAAAAAGGGAGCCCCCTGGTCTGTGATTAGCACAGGCTAAGGGGCTTTTGTTTCTGTCTTTTTTTTTTGTCCCAGAACACTTACGGGGAATTGGGTACCTCCAGCCAGGCTATGGCCACCCGGAGGGGGTAGATGGTTGCCTTATAAGTCCCGGGTACTAGCCTGCAGAGCTAGTAGAAGTTGTGCTTGATCACCAGGCGGCCCCACCGAGGTTTTCGGTAGTCTACCCTGTGGGATTAATGCACATAAATGGCATATCCACTCCCATCCCGTCTTGATGTTGTGCTCAGCGGGGGGGCTTTTAAAGAAATCAGATATTGCCCCATGGAAAGAGCCCCGGAGTATCCATCGCTCCCGGGTAGAAGGAGGCCTGGGTCCTTGGTCCTACGGGTCCAGGAATAATGGGAGTAGAACCTCTGCACATAACTGTCCCAGAACACTGTGCACATTATTTTTCGAGGTATCAAGATTTGTTCTGGGTTAAACTTTGCTGGGGATGAGGTGTGCCTCCATTCCATCGATTGACGCTTACTTTCAGGGTGTCGTAAGAAACCCAAGTTTCATCTCCTGTGACCATCTGTGTCAGAAATTCTTCGCCGCCTTCATCATATCGGGTCAAAAACTGAAGTATACTTCCCATCCGTTTTGTTTTGAGTTGCTCAGTAAGAATCTTTAGCACCCAACGTGAGCAAAGTTTATGAAATATCAGTTTTTCTGTAACAATTTCATGAACTAGTGATCGTGAGATTTGGGGAAATTCCATAGCGAGAGCACTAATTGTAAGCTTGCAGTTTTCCTGGATCTTGTCATCAATCGCATGAACCAGTTCTTCTGTAACTAAAGATGGACGCCCACTTCGTTCTTCATTGTGCACTTCACTATGTCCTTCATTGAACTGTCGGACCCATCTTCTCACCATTGTATCACTCATTGCATTTTGTACGTAAACATCGCAAATTTGCTGATAAATTTCAGTTGGTTTCACTTTCCTAGCATTCAGAAAACGAATCACAGATCTGATTTCACAAGCGGCAGGATTTTCAATCAACATTGACATTGACAACAAGAACAACAAAGCGTATGTGGCTGGCAGCGATCTCACAATGGCACATGTTTCTTCTCCTTCATATAGAACGTCTACTGCACATGTGCGGAACTGCAATCGCAGCACTGCAGCAGAATAAACTGAAACAGAACTTACTTTCTGGACGCCCCTTGTATTATGATCATGTAGGTGGAAAATAGCCGGACATTATTTCTGTACCCCATACAGCGGTATGAGTACAATGTAATGTCACAATGAATATGACACTTGTATTCCCTGGGTCACTTATAAGTAGCCCATTGTCCACATGTTCTTCTGGAGTAGGTCACCTTCAGTAGACAGTACTGAGCCTCTTTTGTATGCAAAATGTGTCAAATATCCAGTACAATGGCTGCTGGCATGATATATGGTGTGAATTTATAAGTTATTACCAGATCTAAACAAAGAATGTGGCTATGTAGCACAAATTAGACATAGACCGTACTTGAAAGGCACACTACACTGAAGTTAGTTTATCTTAAGACAGAGATCAAAGTTCAGCTAAGCACATAATACATGCAGGTTTGCATTCTGACCAACAGATATCACCTGACCTAAGCTCCATGGCCAGCCATCATGCACAGTACTTTAATCTGCAGATGCAATAACACTTCCTCATCTGAATCCTGTAAACTGAAGGCTTTTTGGGGTAATACCAAACAAGCAACAGCTAAACTCGAAACCCTACATTCTCAGTGCAGTTGGTGTTAGTGCATAAGCTAATTTTTTCTCCACATAGGAGGAGAAAACGACACTAGTTGCTGCAGCCAGCAGCTTCTCTCTCTGAAGATGTCCAAGGGACTTAGATACAGAAGGTCAGGTGATATCTCCTCAGTTGGACCACCATGGTCTACAGGCCCAGAAATTACATTGGTGGATTATTTTTTCATTTACGTCCTCCAATTAAGTCATATTGGATGGTAAATGAAATGGTGAAATGATGCTCAAATGAGTCCAGAGCCCATGGAGCTTAGAGCTACCTGACATTTGTCTTTTAAGGATAAGGGAAAACCCTGGAAGAAACCTTACCCAGCTAACTTATCCTGACCGAGATTCAAACTCGGGACCTCTTGAACATGAGGCAGACACACTACCTTCTACGCTACCGAGGCTAACATTGGTGGATTACATCATTAGTATTTACTTCATATACAAAACAGTGTAAGCCTTGTGGTGTCTAGAACACATTATAGCATCCAGTGGCATATTTATCTAACTCATCAGCTTAAAATTATATAACATCTCATAAGTTACTCTAATTGTGACATGCAGGGGTAATCACATCTAGTATCAACTAGATTTATAGTTGGGTTATCTGTTGTCTTTATATCCTTTTTTTTTTTTTTATTATTTATGTCCTCCATCAAGTCATATTGGAAGATGAATGGAATGGGTGAAATGCTCAAATGAGCCCGGGACCCATAGAGCCCAGAGCTACTCAACATTCGTCCTTCAGGATAAGGGAAAACCTCAGAGAAAACCTTATCCAGGTAACTCACCCTGACCGAGATTCGAACTCAGGACCTTTTGAATGTGAGGCAGACTGCTACCACCACGCTACCGAGGCGGGCTTTAAATCCTTGCCTTGATTTGCCATTCATTTTACTTTTTAAATGTAGCAGATTGTAATATTCTGCAATAGCACAGAATATATTGGGATGATTACCGAACATTTCTCTAACTACAGTAGGCTTCTAGATAACTTACCTTAGTATTATCCCAAACTGATGATGTATCTGTTTCCAACTGCCAAGATTCATCTTTAATTTCTATTTTGTTACACATTTCATGATCACTGTTGTATTTGTTATCCATCATTTCAGGATCCTCTGGAAGAAATTCTCCCTCATTCTGTTCTACGTCATTTGCCCTATCTATCTCCCAGTTGTTGCAGCATGTAGCTGTTTCGGTCTTAATCTGTTTTACACGTTCTTTGATAAAAGGAGTCT
This sequence comes from Mantis religiosa, assembly GCA_030765055.1. Lineage (NCBI taxonomy): Eukaryota > Metazoa > Arthropoda > Insecta > Mantodea > Mantidae > Mantis > Mantis religiosa. The sequence goes on from CM060954.1 coordinate 19,228,762, forward strand.
CTGATTTAATTTCTGTTTTGACTGTTATGTCACAATCAGTTTCCTGAAGTACATCAGTACTTGTCTTCATAAAAACAAACTCTCTCTCGTACTGTGAGTGTATGTCATCTGTGAGGGGATTCTCTTCTTTGATTTCTATTTTGTAATCCATTTCAAAAAGCTGTTGAATCAGATGTAGATCTTATTTCAGGTCTTATTTTAGATGTAGATCTTACTTTCAGAAACAAATCTGCAAAGAAGGAGACATTATATGTAGCACAAACTATGTATAAATTGAACCATAACCTTCACTGAATCCATCAATAATTGTTTAAACTACACTACACACCACTGTTCTCTTATTGTAAAAAAATTTCTTAGAAATATTACACAAATATAAATATTTGTAACAAAGGCTTCACTTATCTTAAGGAATTGGTGTTAATTCTTATTTCTAATGGAGATCGATTTCACAAACAGATTGTTTGTATCTTCAGTCCATAAATAAACTACATCGTCAAGGATTCTGGTTACCATGTTCTTACGGCTGGTATTTCAAAATTCATTAAGCGATGTTTGCGTTTTAAAATAAATATCTTTTCCCAAACCATTATATCTATCGAACCATTTAATTGTTTTAATAATTTAACTTCAGGATTTATTTCATAGTTAAATGACCATAAATGATCTGCTACGATCGATTTATCAGCCTGTTTATACTTAATGTTACGAAAATGTTCTCTCATTCTGGTTACTAAATTACGTTTTTTCTTTCCAATATAAACCTCAACACAATCTAAGCAATTAAATTGATAATTACCAGATTTTTTATTATTAGAAATTTTATCCTCTTTAGAAAAATGTAGTAAATTTTTAATACTATATTTATTTTGAGGAACTAAAGTTATACCAACTTCTTTAAAAAATTTTGAAAATGTTTATTAACCCAAGAATGGTAAGTAAATATTTTAAAATTATAATTGTCTTTTATTGTTTTAAGGATAGAAATATCATTAAGAGTTTTTTAATATTTAGCTTTTTCAATCTTCTTTTGTTTAAAACCATTAATTAAAGCAGTATTAATAATATGTTTACATTCTTTATTCAGGAGTATATTTATTGATCTATAAATCAAACGATTAAAAACAGCAAATTTAAGTGACAAAGTGTTAGAACTTTTATTTTTATCTAATTATCAATATGAGTAGACTTTCTATAAATACCAAAATATAATTTATTGTTATTTCTTATTATCATCAAATCTAAAAAATGAAGAAAACCATTAATTTCAGTTTGTAATGTGAATTTTATAGCTTTATCTTGAAAATTTAGTAATTTTAAAGCATCGTTAATATGTTTATCAGGAACAATAGCAAAAATATCATGAACATATCTATACCAGGTTTCAAAAATCAAAGAAAATGCTTTAGTGACTTGCATTTTGAAAAAACTCATAAAAAGATCAGCAAGAAAAGGCGAAAGAGAATTACCCATTGCTAAGCCAGAAGTTTGTTGAAAATTTCAGCAAATGTTGATCCCAAAAAAACGGAGTAGTTTTAGTTAATTTATGGAACTTAATCATTTCTTCACACTAGCCGTATGTAGGCTAAAGTTTTTGATAGAGTCAACATGAAAAATTCAATGCCATGGCCAGGATTTGAACTATGGATCTCCCGGTTTCCATCCAGTCATTCTAACCCATTGAGCTACCATGGCCAACATGTCGTCCTGAATGTAAAACAGAGTCAAATTTCCTGACAAGTCAGTTGGAGAATTTAATGTCATGACGGCAAGTTGGCCATGGTAGCTCAATGGGTTAGAGCGACTGGACGGAAACCAGGAGATCCTTGGTCAAATCCCGGCCATGGCATTTAATTTTTCATGTTGACTAACTGTAAAAAATCAGTAAGTTTAACAAAATCAACTATTAAGTCCTCGTGTAAATTTATTGAATTAAATCACTTTTTAAAATAAATTTAAAGTTTTTCTTTAAGAATACTAGGAAATAAGGCAGTTACATCAAAAGTAATAAGTTTATCAGTTTTAGATAATAAAACACTGTCAATCTTTTTTATTAGTTCGAAAGCATTTTTAATACTTAAACTTTCAAATTTATCAAAATTACTAAACTTTTTATGTAACCATTTAGCTAAATTATAAGTTGGTGAATTTATACAATTTACAATAGGTCTCATTTTATTTCCAGGTTTATGAATTTTAGGTAAAACAGAATTACTAACTTTTACAAAATGTTTTTCTTTGTCCGATATAACTTTCACTTCATTATCTATTTTATTAAAATTTGTAATACAAGATTTTAAAGAGTCTTTATTAATTTTTATAAAATTTTCACCTTGAAGTAAAATTTTTACTCTATTAATATAATTGAATTTATCTGAAATAACAATTCTGTTACCTTTATCCAATTTAGTGAAAATTAAATCTTTTTGATTTAATGATTTAATAATAGATATGTTTTTTATTATTATTATTTCTCTTAGGTTGGTATTTACCTAAATTTTGTAATATTTTGCTACATTTCAATTTAATCAATGATTTATTATTTTCACTTAAATCTTGACTAGCAATTTCTATATCTGCAATATAATCATCTATATTGTTTGAAAAATCTACACATGTTTTTAAACCCTGATTTAAAAAATTTAACTCTTTCATTAAGGTTAGAATTTGATAAATTAACATTATCTTTATTATTCTTAATAACTGGATTTCATTTATTTTGTTTCAAACACAAATTATATAATATGTGAAGTAAATGGTTAGAAACAGTGATGTATTTAACATTTGAAAGTTAACAAACATCAAGGATAATTTAAGTGGTTTCTGTTTGAATTACCGACTCATTACTTTCAAACAAATTATATAATTTATTTTTTAATTTAGCACTTTTATTTTTCACACTTAAATTAAGAATATGAAATAATTTGCATTCTAAATTAAGCCAAATTGTATAAGTTAAAATCTTTGTTAATTTAAGATGTATATCATATAATTTAAGTTCAATATTATTCAAACTTTTAAAAGTAAACTTTTTTCAGCTTGAATTACTTTTTTCTCCACTGACTTTTGATCATCATCATCATCATCATCATCATCATCATCATCATCATCATCATCATCATCATCATCATCATCATCATCATGAAATTTAATAGTTTTTCTAACAAATATAGGAACTACTTTATGCTTTACACAAAGATTTACAAAACGAATGTCTGCAAAAATAGATCTTTTCTTCTTTTGAAGTTTTAAATATAGCTTAATTTCAGATTAGTATCCATAAAATTTAAATTAAATGCAGAAATGTTATTATAAGCAAAATTATTCATAGTAACCTAGAAAATGAAAACTATGAAAATGGATGCTTCAAATTAAAAGCTACTGATTACGTAGTGAAGCAATAAATATTACACAATATAAATATTTGTAACAAAAATATTTGTTAAGTGGAGCCTTTGTTACAGATATTTATATTTGTGTAATATTTATTGCTTCACTGTAGCTAGCTTAATTTTCTACGTAACTTCTTGGAAAGTTTAACCTGGCCTAAGAAACTCAAGGATATCTCCAGCCCAAACTACAGATACTTGTCTGTTTATGTCAATGTTGTTATCATGCCAGCTAGCTTACCGAGATACTGCACCAACATTAAAAATCCTAATCTGCTTAAAATGTCATAAAGATCAAAGTAATATTAGATATAAGTGAAATAAATTGCTATGTTGGCAGCTAATATGTTTAGTTTGTATTTCGTAAACTTTTCTTCCACAGTACTCATGTACAGGAAACAATTTGAAGATTAAACATAATAAAGATTAGCTATAAAATATCTGCAGCATTTCAAGTCACCTTTGGGATATATCTCTGTACTTGATATTGCCTTTAAGGTTTAACACAATATTTAAATTAAACACGGTGGTAGGGGAACACAGCAGGTATCAAGTGACTGTCAAATCTTCAAAGATATGGTTGCTATGTGATATCACTGAAGGTGTATTCTCCTTGCATGGATAAGAGATAAAATTTTGATTATCTTAGTTTTGCTATTCCCAGACATACATACATCTCTGTACTCTGGGGGCACCATACTAGCCTCTGGTTCCCAAGATAACATGGCTTGCTTCAAAAGGCAGTAAAGCCGTGGTGCAGTATTGTAGATTTATGACACATAAAAGAACCTAAATCTGCAATTTGTTACATCCAATATAGAATGAGATAAGAAAAGTACAGAAGTCAAAGAGCATCCATAAATAAAATTTAATTTCAATATCTTTCATACCTATTTAAGAGAGCCATTATATGAGAATATAGTTAACAGAATCTGTATTTTCCAATAAGTAAGGACTATGATACAATGAAGCACAAAATTAATATAATTTTGAGTCAAACTAATACTCAATGCTGCACTTATTGCTAGTATTTACCTAGAACACGTTGGAGGCAATAGGTGTGTCTCTGTCTGTGCTCTATTGTTATTATATTGTTGCCAACCGCAACGCTCTGAAATATGTGAATACAGAGACACATTGCCAACACATTTTATATTTGTTATTATAAATGAGTGATTCTCTAATGGGAGTACTGTGTAGTAAGCTTAATATGGGAACACAGGTAAATGTTTAACTACAAAAGAGTTTTACTATTCCTGCTAAAATTCCTTTCAGTTATTAAACAATAATAAATATTAATAAACGATTATGATAATAATTACCACTGCCACTGGCCCCCCACCACCACTACAATGACAATGGCAATGGCAAATAATAATAATAATAATGATGATAATAATAATAATAAATTAATAATTAATAATAACAAATTTTCGCACATCCACTAAAAACTTGCTAAATACGAGAGTAGCTGGTGTACAGCTGGTGTGAATATACATATTGAAAGTCTAATGAAGAAATTAGGTAGCATTTGTTTCCAAATATCAATTTTGAAGCACAGTGTAAATTTGAATACATTAAGAATAGCCTATTTTGCAAATTTTCAATCATTAATTTCTTATGGTATAGCAGTATGGGGAAATAGTAGTAGCATTATCAAAGTATTTAGAATCCAAAAAAAGAATTATGATGAATTTAAAGAGAACAGATAGTTGTAAGCAATGGTTAAAAAAATTACGCATATTGTCATTACCAAGTATTTACGTTTTAGAAATAATAGTACAGGTTAAAACGAACTTAGATAAATTTTAAAAAAAAGCAATGATATTCATGACCATAACCGAGAAATAGTTCAAACTTACATGTCACCTATCATAAAAAGAAAATGTATGAGCACAGTTTTAAATTCAACGGAATTCATATCTACAATAAACTGTCAACTGAAATAAAAAACATTGAGTCCTTCACAAAGTTTAAACCCACATCAAAGAAGTATTTGTTACAAAAGTGTTACTACTCAGTAGAAGAGTATTTAAATGACAAAAGGTAGGAATAAAAGGAATGTAAATTTTAATTATTAATTTAATTACTATGCTTAACAACTTATTGTAATTCTTGTTTCTTGTTACTATTTTTTGTGTAGTTAGTAATTTGACAATTCCACATCACCTTCACAAAGTTTAGAAACACTTTAAAGAAGTATGTTACAAAAGTGTTACTACTCCGTAGAAAATTATTTAAATGACAAAGGGTAGGAATAAAAGGAATGTAAATTTTAATTATTTATTTGGTTATTATACTTAAACAACCTATTGTAATTCTTGTTTTTTGTTACTATTTTTTGTGTAGTTAGTAATTTGACAATTCCAAATCGTGAATGTATGATTTACGGATGCAATAAATGAATATGAATACCCGAACCTCTTGGAAGTAATCCATGTGGCCCTGACATTTACAACTCTACCAGAGACGGCACTTCAGAGTTAAATACGGCACAATGCTTTACGCTACATTGGAAAGAAAATTTTAATTGAAAAAAAAACAGAGGGTTTATTCTTCAAACATTCACTGAAACATTTACATGTCCAAATTATTATCAGAAGAAACCCGTTCAGGACAATGAGGCTAACACAATCGTTTGTTTTGTTTTTTTGGTTCCGTCTCTGAGCAGCGCTCCAGGACTTTTAACACTTCATACACAAAACATCCTCATTAAATCAACATAACTAATTTTAACTACTACCGTCATACATATTTGAATGACTGTTGTCATTGATGCATATTCCCTCGCACTGTTGATTTTCCACATACCTATTTTCTTATTTTCTCAGTGTAGTTTACTTTCTTGAGTTAAAATCCGATTGCTAAAGCAATTTCCCATGTGCACAGACCAAAATAAAACAACTGCCAATTTGATCACGTCACGACTTTGTAAATCTAATAATTTACACCTAAGAAATATGGTACAAAGGACGATGAGCTGTAAGTTACTTAAATTAACGTTAATAAAGTTTCTACTTTCAGAAACAGCAGTGCATGAATTAAAAGATTTAGGTTCTTTTATTTTCACAGGTAAGACATTTGTGTGTTTGGTGGGTGCCGACCATATAAATCATAGTTGTAGCTTTATCATTTGGAAGTTAGTATCTTATGTATTATTGAAAGGGCTCTCGCAGCTGTAAGGCATGGTTTCGGGTCTGCAAAACGTAATTTTGTTATGACGTTAACCTTATAAATAAGACGAGTGCATTGGTAGCAGGTTTCCGAAGTGATGACATTTAGACTATAAACAATTTTTAAGGTAATTTCATAAATGTTATTAACTTCTATTTCACCTTATATTGACCCCTTCTGTACTAGACGAGTGCAATAAATGTGTAAAATCGTGTGCTACAGGAAGCTCCCATTTCTAATGTAAAGAATGTCCACTCCGTCTGTCGAGTCCTACCTAGAGCAAAACTGAGAGACATTAAACATGCCTCACATTTATGGTACATGTATTATTACTAGTAATATAACCACCACAACAACAACAGTGGTACATATAATTTTGTTTTTCTTTTAAGTTTACTTTTAGTATTAACATTGAAAATTAGTGAATCACCGACATTTGAAGATTACCTCAGAACATGTATTACAGTAGTTCAGTAATAAAGTAGAACATCAAATCATAATCGCATTTCATCTGCCATGTGTATTGCAAATTTAAATGTTGAAGGGAATATTAAAGAATTCCTCCATTTGTACGAAGAGTAAGTATATAAGAAAGACGGTATAAGTGCAGAATAGGTGCGAAGGCATATCATGGCTGTTGACGGTATAGCTCGGGTGTTGCCAACTTCCAGAGCATACGAAAATACCAACATTATGCAAGGATCCAGAGTTATTATTATACATTATTATATTCTTACTATTATTAGTATTACAATTAGTTAAAAACGTAAACGAATTTAGCACAAAGTTTTGGAATAGTCAACATTACATAAGCAAACCAGCAATACTATAACACCCAAATAAACTGACGTAAAGATCAGTGGATCATTGCCAGAGTTTTCTATTAATTATTATTGTTGTTAATAATTATAATATAATTATAATAAACAAAGCTTACTACGCACTATTCCCATTACTATCGCTAGTTTATAATGAGAAAAAAAAATATATATTGGCAACGCTCTGCTGTTTTTGCGTATATCGGAACGCCACAGTTGGCAACAACTTGTTTTCGTGACGTCATTCCGTACCAACATAACTTGCGCAACTATTCTGCACTTTTAAAACTTTCTTGAAGACTTTTGATTCACCTAATAGCTCTAAATAGTGTGCAAGATTGCTGAAAATTCTTATTGTGGAATGGTAACATTCCTTCTGGAACATTTCTAAGTTATTTGTTGCCTATGAGTCTGCCTGGATTACTTGAAGTGTGGTCATGCACAGCAACATTTGTTGTCAAGTTATTATAATTATTTGTAAGATAGCTTAAATGAGAATATATTTATTCAACAATAAGAGTAATAATTTTTAATATAAATCTTTGTAATCTGTTTATAAATGCTTGGGAGTGTCCTGTGGTTTCTCTAAGTTATACATCAGTTCATACCAAATTCTTATTTTCTGAACTGCATTCAGAAAAGTACATGCAACATTATGTTTGTAAACTTCATTGAACTATTAACATATATATGTACATTTCTATAACGTTACTTTCTATTACATTTTTTCCATCGCCAACTCCTATCTGCTTGGCAGCACTCCTGGACAGCTTTGGAAGGCACACAACTCCGGGCAATAAAGGAGAGCGTACAACCCTGGCTAACTTCCTGCAGGGATAACCGGCGAGCCGAGGTGATACTCACCCGACTGAGAATTGGGCACACACGAGCGACTAATGGCCATTTGTTAAGAGGGGAACCGGCCCCAGTGTGTGCTCCATGTGCAGTACACCTCACTGTGCAGCATGTATTGCTCGAGTGCCCGCAGTACGCCCGCGTTCGCCAGTCAGTAGGCTTGGAACTAACTTGCTGGTTGTTTTAGGGGACGACCCAGTGGCCGTGGTTAAGGCACTGCGGTTTGTTGCCGAAATTGGATTTAATAAACAAGACTGACTTGCATTTTATATTTGTTAATTTTAGAGATTTTAAGTTATTAGTCTTGGAATGGGTTTTTTATGTACTTTTAATAGTTGAGTGTTTTTATTTTATTTTACATTTTAACTTAATTTGTGTAGCTTTTAGGTTTTAGTGTTGACTTCGGGCCCCGATGACCTTGTTGTCAACGGGCCCTAAAACACCACACACTCACTCACTCTATAACGTTATCTAGTTCTACAAAACCTGGAACATATTATGTACCTGCAGTTACTCATATTTTTTAGCTCTGCTTGTGTTATGTGGTGTTCTGTTGTGCATATTACAATTGAAATCTTGTATATCTATACTTAGCACCTCCATTTTATTATTTAACCCTCTTATGCTTTGATGATACAAGTAGAATGTATGTTTTGATACTGAAGGAAAGGCATCAGTTTTTATATATGATATAAACTTTATCTGTGTTATTTGTAACAATCCTCTCATGATCATTACGTCTCAGTTCCTTTGCTAAGAGACACAGAAGTGCTGTCTTTTCTTAGAAGTGTAGCTTGTTTACATCCCTATTGTATCACTATCACATCACGAGGTTTGTTGCTCTCCGTGGATGTTCTGTTACTTGAACTGGTATGACCATGTAAGTATTGTCACGGCGAAAAGCACAGAAATTTCGGTGCCGAGAGATAAGTGTGGCTTGAAGATTGTGATAGGTGATGTAATTCTGCTGCTACGCAGTGTGTTTCTATGCAAATAAAGAACATTTAGAATTTCGGCAAATTGACTGCCTCGTGAAGCAAGTGTTCTGCCGATTTAGGGTGCCGTTAGAGCTCCACGATGAAGAGGGCACCAATTTTGAATCCAATCGGATGAAGGAGGCACTGGAAAGACTTGGGCTGAACAAGACCCGCACAACACCTCTACATCCCCAGTCGGATGGCATGGTCGAGAGATACGTCAAGACCTTAGAAGAACACCTGAGGAAGGTCGTGGCCAGCCATCAGGGAGACTGGGACATCAAGGTGCCACTGTTCTTGCTGGCCTACCGCTCGTCTACAAACGACACCACTGGGATGACGCCAGCCAGTTTAATGTGCGGCCAAGAGTTACGCCTCCACTGTGATCTGGCTTTTGGAAGCCCCCTGGACGCAAACCAGCCAGTAACCGAGTATGTGGAGAACCTGGTGGACCATCTCCACGACATGCATGAGATGGCTTGTCAGAACATCCAGAAGGCGAGCGACCGCATAAAGATCCGATACGACAGGCAAGCCAACAGCCAAGGGTTCCAGCAGAGTGACCTAGTCTGGTTGTACCACCTTACTCTGACCAAGGGACGATGCCTGAAGCTCCGGCAACCATGTCAAGGACCGTACCGGGAGGTGAAGAGGATTAAGGATGTGGTCTACCGCATCCAGAAGGTGCCCCGAGGGAAGATGCTGGTGGTACATTTGGATTGTCTGGCCCGCTACAATGGTGTTGTTCGGGACGACCAGCCTTGAGGAGGGAGCAGTTTCGCAGCGAAAAGCACAGAAATTTCGGTGCCGAGAGATAAGCGCGGCTTGAGTACACAAAGAGCCTGCAGATAAAGATAACAGGCAGACAGTGCTTGCATAAGCAGAAAAACATAGCGCTTGAGATAAGTGATTTGCCGGCCCAGATAGGGTTTCACGTAAGGAAGGTTCCAGTGATATCTGGATTTAGAGAGAATAGTTGTTTTTCTTATTTGCTCGAGAAGTCTCGAATTAATGAACGAGATATATAAGAGATTGTGGCCTGCCTCGGTAGCGTAGATGGTAGCATGTCTGGCTCACATCCAAGAGGTCCCGAGTTCGAATCTCGGTCAGGGTGAGTGACCTGGATAAAGTCATTTCCGGGGTTTTCCCTTATCGTGAAAGACGAATGTCAGGTAACTCTAAGCTCCATGTACCCCGGACTCATTTGAGCATCATTTCACCAATTTCATTCACCGTCCAATATGACCTAACGTTGGAAGACGTAAATTGCAAAAAAAAAAAAAAAAAAAAAGTGACACGCCAGCGGGAGTTGTTGTAAAGACATGTAACAAGAGTGTTGTAAACAGTGGAAGTGAGTAAGCTGTTTGTTATTGTCATCGACCTTGGTGTTGTACATTGTGATAGGTGATGTAATTCTGCTGCTATGCAGTGTGTTTCTATGCCAATAAAGAACATTTAGAATTTCGGCAAATTGTACTTTTAATTCTACGAACCCACAAAGTCACAGTATTAAATCACCTTGTTTGATACAAATGTTGCACTAAAAACGAAATACAAAGATATGCCTCTAATGTAACATGTCCCACATGCTTTATAGCTAATGTTTGTTATATTTTATCTATAAAATTATTACATAAAATATAATTATTTGTAACAAACTTCATTTATCCTTTAAGAAAAATCATGAAAATTCCATGGAATTCAATTGAGAATGGTTTCACAAACTTTGTATATTCAGTTACTTCTTTCACTTTTAATGGTCAGCTTTTTCAACAAACTTCTGGCTTAGCAATGGGTAATCCAATTTCACCTTTTCTTTCTGATCTTTTTATGAGCCTTGTTAGAAAGGCAAGACACTTATGCATTTCCTTTACAGTTTGAAACTTGGTATAGATATGTAGATGACATTTTTGCTATTGCTCCTCATAAACACATAAGCGACGCTTTAAAACTACTAAATTTACAAGAAAAAACTATTAAATTCACTTTAGAAATTGAAGCTAATGAGTGTCTTCCCTTTCTAGATCTACAGATAATAAGAAATAACAATAAACTAAACTTTGGTGTAAATAGGAAGTCTAATCATATTGACTATTAAATAAAACCTAAGAATCCTAACCCTTTCTCACACAAATTTGCTGTTTTTATTAGTTTGATTTATAGATTAATAAATATACCCTTGCATAAAGAGGAATTCCATAGAGAATATAAACATATTATTACTGCTTTAATTAATGCTTTTAATAGCGACTTTGTACATAAAAAATTGAAAAATTTAAATATAGAAAATAGTAAATAATATTTCTCCCCTTAAAAAGAATAAAATATGATTATAATATTGTGACTTTGTGGGTTCGTGAAATTAAAATTCCAATTGCACAAACTCAAACTCTTTATTTCCACCGAATTACAGTTTGAACACTTGCCAATTGAACAGAATTACGTAGCGCACACAGTTACAATTTGCCAGTTCGTCTGTCACAGGTCCACTCTACACTCACAATTACGTACAACTCCTCTGATACACATACACAGTCTTCCAGTCCGTTCACTAGCACGGCTCTCCTCATGCTGCTCGCCAAGAACTGAACTGACTCGCCAACTGCAGCCCCTTTTTATTGGAAGATCGCTGTTTCTGGAAGTCTCGTGGTTCAGTGAATCATCCCGACTGTTCCAGACGTCCGGGGCAGGGGAAAGAGATGGCTAGTGATGTTTTACCAACCATCCCCTCGTTAGCACTACAAGATAAATGGGTAGGGGTGGGCTGAATGACTCCTGCCGCCCTCCTTCCGATAATTAGGTGACAATATTTACTTACCATCCCTGGGTTAATATTTATTTTCAAATTGTTTTAAAGAATTTGGTATAACTTTGGTTCCTCAAAATAAATATAATATTAAAAATGTTCTACATTTCTCTAAAAAAGATAAAATTAAAAATAATAAAAAATCTGGCTCTTAGTCATTTGATTGTTTAGATTGCAACCAGAATTGCATTGCAAGGACCAAACATAATTTAGAAACCATAACGAAAGAACATTTTGGAAATATTATGTATATACAGACTGATAAATCAGCCATGCATTATCATTTTTGGTCATTTAACCATGAAATAAATCCAGAAGTTATATTATTAAAGCAATTAAATGGTCCAATAGATATAATGGTTTGGGGAAAAGTATTTTAAAAAATAGAAATCTCTTACTGAATTTTGAAATACTGCCAATTGATTCTGTTTTAATTTTGTATCATAATCAAAAATGAAATGAAATGTGTAGTGTTTAACGCCCGCTTTTACTACATACGGCCCCGCAGGTGGTGACACTGAAGGTACATGAGATGAAGATGGAGCGGCGGGGGAAACCGGAGGTTCCGGAGAAAACCCGCCCCAGCGCTGTGTTGTCCACCACAAATCTCACTTTGCGGTCACCTGGGATCGAACCCGGGCCGCCTAGGTGAGAGTCAAGCGGTCTAACCACTGTGCCACGGCGCGGCCACTCATTTTCAGAATTTGGTATTATTACTCCTATTAGTGACTGTAACTTTGGCAATGACTGACAATAGAAACAAGGTTTGTGGAACTAGTTTCAATTGAATTCTATTATTTACATTTCAAATTATTTCCTGTATATGGAGGAACACTTAACTAACCGTAATAGTTCCCAACATAGCAGGTTGTATGAGGAATATTTGAGATTGCTTTGATATTAATCAGTGACATTTTAAGCAGATTAGAAGGTTTAATGGTGGTACAGTACCTCATTAAGATAGCTGCAGTGATAATAGCATTGACATAAACTGACAAGTATCTGTAGTTTGAGTTCTGGACATGTGTTTGAGTTTAAGTTCAGTTCAGCCTTCCAACAAGTTGTTTGTACTATAACAGAATACTGGTGTGTAGTGTAGGTTGAACATTTATTGATGGATTCAAAAAAGCTGATGAATAAATTTATGTATATTTTATAACATTTATTGTTTTCATTTTCTCCACAGATGGTTTGAGAAGTTAAAAACAAAATTCACTTTGACAGTTTTTTGAAATGGAAGAGAAAATAGAAATCAAAGAAGAGGATCCTCTGGCAGACAACCAAGCCGCACAGAGTGATAGGGACTTCTTTCACAACGTAGTTTCAATGAAGACAAGTATTGATACTGTACTTGTTGACACTAATTGTGACGTGACAGTCAAAACAGAAGTTAAATCAGAGACTCCTTTTATCAAGACTGAAACAGCTACATGTAGCAACAACTGGGAGATGCATAGGGAAAGAGAAGTAGAACAACAGACTCTGTTTTCAGACTTTGGTTCACAGAATGAGGAAGAATTTCATCTAGAGGACTCTCTAATGTTGGATAAGAAATACAACTGTGTTCATGAAATGTATAACAAAATAGAAATTAAAGAAGAACCTTGGTGGCTGGAAACAGAAACTTCATCAGTCTGTGATAATATTAAGGTAAGTTGTATAGAGACCTGCTGCAGTTAGTCTGAGAAATGTTTTGTAATAATCATCTGAATATATTTTGTGCTGTTGCAAAATATTTCAATATACTACACTTAAAATAAAAAGTAAAATTAATGGCAAATGAAATCAAGGATTGGTAAGTAACAGGGAATCCAGTGATAAATCTTTAACCTGTTGGGGAATTTAACTCAAAACCAGCCTTTTTGCTTTTTAAAAAAATTACATCCTTACAATAACATATCTTGATAAAACAAAACTGGATTTTACTTTGCAGTTGCGAAGTAGTATTGTATTTATTTACAAAATGCAACAAAGTTGGACTTTGAGGCCGGTTTACTGAGCCAGAAGAATTCTAACCTTTGTTTCTTGAATGCTAATATGATTATAACTAAACCTAAAATGTGTTTCAAATGGGAAGGTGTTTGTCCTTGAGTGCTACTAGGTTAGCAACCAATCGGAGTCCTGCATACCCCCTAAGTGGTGTGTGAGGAGTGGCAAACTAATCGATCTCAAATAAATACTATTCGTGCTAAGACAGGAATTCAGATTCTGCAAAATCTGATCCATGAGGAAGGAGAGAGTAATGTATTTAACATAACCGTAAAATTCCCATATTTTTAGCTCAAATAGTTTTCTTAATACAAATAAATAAAGCCCTATTATATTATAACAATGCATTGCGACGTAAGCACTGTAATGAATATCATTATTGGTTGGCATGTATGTAATAATGTATATTTGAAATTACTGAGAACTGAAACGTAAACATTTGACATGACGTGGTAAAAGAAATATCTACTTTGACTAAGCCAAGAGAGGAGAGGAAACGATACACTTCTTGCTAGTCTGGCAGAATGTGTCTGGTCACATATCTTTGTTTATGAATGGTTCGTAATCTCTATTTACTCTAGAGTTCAAAGCAGCATTATTCAGTTACTCTTCCATGAAAAAGTGTATCAGCTGGATCACTGAGATGCGATCCACTTTCCCTCCCTTACTACTGCTAGAACAATCCAATTGAGTTAATGTGGGCTCAAATTATGTTGCAAACAGAAATAATATTTTTGAACTGACTGACGTTGAACGACTTATTCACAAATAAATTGACAAGGAACACAACAAGACTGGGAAAACTTCGGGAGACATAAACTGCAAGAAGATGACTTTTGGAAAGAAGTAGCACGCAACGAGATTTTGGAACCTATGATCATAAATTTGCAGCACTTAGACGTTGAAAACGATGACAAAGACGGATTATCTCTTAACGCAAGTAACATGCATGCACCGCTGTTATTTTCATTGGATTAGGAAAATAAGTAATTCATAAACTATAATTAACTTTAAACTGAATATTTAAAACATTTGTGTAATATATGAATATTCATGTTGCAATTGTGATTACAACAACTGCATTATTAGAAAACTTTGGAAAATTCACTTTGCATTCCCTTACGTCTAGCGGCACGAACACTTGCAAGTGCGCGAGAGAGAGGGAAATATAAAAAGAGTAGGGATAACGACGTGGCAACAGTGAAGGCTTTGACGCATCTGATAGGCTACAGGATAAAACTCTTCCCATTTGAAACACATAAGAACACATAATGGATTTTAAGTTTGATAAGGGAAAGAAAATAATTGACATTGATTTGAAACTGAACAGAGACACACATACACTGTACTGAGTGTAGGTTTTTTATACGTATTCCAGTTCTAAATATTTGGAGCTCCCAGTAAAAGTTAATTTAGAAACATGGTAATAGAAACTTATTTATACATAATTTGCTGTTATACATATTGAATATCAGTGAAGTGCAGCTGAGCTTTATGTACTTAAATGAGCATGCAGCATATGCTACCCAAATAGAGGTGCCATACATATTTTATTTATTGCTGCTGATAAATACATCAGCTGTGTAGGCGACTTTTAGCCAAGAAAATGAAAGACAGATGTTCACTTTTGGCACAACAGTGTTGTAGCAACAGACAATAAATATCTTGCGTTTACTGTTAAAGAGTGGTATTTTGGTTTTCAGTTCTCGGTTCCTTTTAATCAGTCATGGAGAAAGGATATGTTAATGCTAGATCAAAAAGTAAAGTTTATACAAGCATTGGCACTTAATAAACACAAAACAAAATTCAAATTTTCTTCAGACTAGGGAATGGCTTATACCATGTTATGTTGAGTCAGCAGTAATAGAAATGCTATTTTGGATGAATTTTTAACATTGGCTGCAAAATCGAATAAATGCAGCCTTCAGCAGGTAGGGAGATATGCTGATTTGGAAATGGCTCTTTTCAGTGGTTCCAGTACAAACTAGTTGCAGCTCTACCAATCAGTGGCAACTTTCTGAGATGAAAATTGATAAATTTAGCTAAAATTGTGAATAGCAGGATGGTTGGAAAGACTTGTCATGGAATAACAGGGAAAACAATCTGCAGCAAATCAAATGCTGTGGAGACATTACAGTGCAGCAGTGGAAGAAAAGGTTCTACCAGGAATCATAGGCACTTATCACTCTCAAAATATCCACAGCTGTGATGAGACAGGCCTGGTCTATAATCTTGTTTTGTAATTGGTATTATAGCCAACGATGGGAAGATGGTGGGATGGTGTTCTCGAAGTTCTATTTGGAGCAGTATTATTACAAACATATTGATGGCGTGGAATGAAGGTTTACTCATAGTGATGATGCTCTCATTTTGGTGTCCTTTGTAGCTATGTTTTGCATCAGATCTTCTCTGGATCTTGGTCTCGGATACTTGGATAGTGGAATGCAATGTTAAGGAAATATAAAAAATGGTTGCAAGGTTTTCTTTAATTTAAACTCACTGCAATTCACAACATCTACAGTGATAAAATATATTCTTATACAATTCTGATTTTGTTGTTGTTTTCAAATGCTAGGCTTTGGCAATGAAGCCATTAGCTCTCTTGCTCTCCAATATTTCTGTGTAGTGGGTCTGGCAGGTAGGGCTTCACAGGTTAAAAGATGTTCTTCAGTCATTTCCTCTTCTTTGTTGCACAGAGGACAATTTGGACTTGTATAAATTCCTATTCTCTGTAAGTGTTTGGCCAAATAATCATGTTCCGTAAGTAATCTAAAATTTGCTACTGCAGCTTTACGTGGGATTTCTGGAAAAATTTCTGGATTTTTAATTAAAATGTTCCATTTTTATCTTTGGCTTTGTTAGATATTGATTGTTTTTGTTTGTTTTTATATTTGCTTTTGATTACTCTTTTTATGGATGTAAAGGGTAAGATTGTACTTTTGTTCTGAATTAAATTTGCACCTTTTTTGGCCAGAAAATCAGCTGATTCATTTCTAGCAATTCCACAATGTGCATTATCCACTGTAATATAATTCTTTTCTGTAGTTTTTGAAGTTGTTGGACCATTTTGTGACATTCTTTAATTTGGATTGACCTCATTTTATATGAACTTATTGCACATAATGCTGCTTTGGAATCAGAAAGTATAACAGCATTTTTGAATTTATCTATTCTGTATAGAAGGTGTTGGAGTGAAATATGAATAGCCGTTACTTCTGCATCAAAATTTGTTGTGTGGTATCCTGCTGGTTGATAGAATGACGACAGTGCACACTTAATTCCTGCTCCTGAGTTGTCCAAGTTAGATCCATCTGTGTAGATATGTAACCATTCTTCAGGTGGGTATCTATTGTTCACAGTTTCTAATGCTAGTGCTTTCAGTACAGGTTTGGAAGTTTCAGATTTTGTAACTATTTGTTCTAAATCTAATTGAATATTAATTGGTTCAAAAGTTAGTGGGTTTTCTGTGATTAAAATGTTTTCTTTAGAATTAGGAAGATTCAGATCTGTTTCTAATTCCGTAACTTTGTGTAGGAAACTTGATTGGTTGTAGTAATCTTATCTCCCATTTTGTTGTTTTTAACTGCAACATTTTTTCATGTTATATTAGTGCCTGCTCCTCTAAAGTTAGATGTATTGGATAGTTCTGAGTTAAGGCTTCCATTGCCGTGATTGGAGTTGATTTTGCTGCACCGGTTATTAGTCGCAGAGCCTGATTTTGGCATACTTCTAGGTGATTTATTTTAGAACTGTTTGCTGTAATTATTACCTCTGCATTATAAAGAAGTATTGGCTTGATGAATGTTTTGTATGTGGTGTTCAGTGTCTCCCGATTACTGCCCCACATGACTGCAGCTAATCTTTTCAAAATTGAAAATTTTTTTGTTGATTTGTTAACTACTGCTTCAATATGATGTCTCCAAAATAATTTTGAATCAAAAGTTGTTCCTAAATATTTTATTTCATATGTTTGTTTCAAGTTTGTTTTCTTGAACTGCAGATTTAGTTTAGGGATTTTCTTTTTTAAGTTAAATATTTGGAATGTTTTTTTGTCAGTATTTATTTTCATCATAATTGTTGTCAGCCCACTTTTCCAATAGTATCAGGGCCTTTTCCATTTAAGTTTTGGATTTCTCTATTTGTGGGGAAGATGTCCACGTGATCAAGTCATCTGCAAAAAGTGTTGTCTTTATTTCTGTGTTTGATACAGCCGCGGGAAGATCATTGATGTAGATGTTGAACAAGGTTGTACTCAGTACTGCACCTTGTGGTAGGCCCATTTTTATTTGTCGGAATGTGGATGTACTGTCATTGTATTTTGTAGCACAGAAATGTTGAGAGAGAAACTGAGTGATCCAATTTAACATGTTATCTTGAATGCCTAGTTTTGAAAGTTTCTCAAGAAGTTTATGCCTCCATACTGAATCGTATGCTTTTTCAAAATCAATGAAAACTGACAGCGTATCTTGATTTTTGTTGAAAGATTCTTTGACATATTGGGATAGTTGAATGTATTTTATTTAGTAGATAAGTGTTATCTGAATCCTGTTTGAGCAGTTGTTAATATGTTATTACTTTCTAAGAACCAATTTAGCCTTGCTGAAATCATATGTTCTGCTGTTTTTGCAGTGGCACTTGTTAAGGAAATTGGTCTGTAATTATTTATTTTGTCGAGTGCTTTGTCTTTTTTTAGAATAGGAATAATTATTGCTTTTTTCCACTCTGTAGGTATAGTAGAGGTCCATGATATATTACATAATTTCAGTAGTACCTTTCTTCCCTTTGATCCTAGGTGTTTCAGAAATTCATCCTGTATTTAATCTGGTGAAGGAGACTTTTTATCTTTCAACTCTGGATGGCATGATTTAGTTCCCGTATGGTGAATTCTTTGCTGGATATATCGTTTGTTTGTTCTGGGCACTTTTTAAATTTTTTGAGACCTTTTTTAATCTGTTTTTGTTTTCTTTTTGCTTCAGAAGAAAGTTTATGCTGAGAGCTGTAATACTTATTAAAGGCTTGAGAAATAGAGTAATTTGAAGTAAGTGTTTTCCCATTTAGTTTGAGTGGTTCTTTCCTTGTTTCTTTCTGACAATTAGTTTTACATATATATCTGTATACTTTTTTGCATCTTTTCTATAATCAGCATTTTCAATAAATTCACTGAAAGCCTTTTTTTTGTTGGCAATATGAATTTCTTTTTTACATTTTGCTGGTTTTACCTCTTGGGATCCATTTTTTTTGCTGCTTCAAGAATTATATTTGTTATTGTTTTATTGAGTTTATCTACAGATGCTTCATGTTGAGCAGAGTAAAGATTTTGTTTTGTTTCCTCAATAAATTTTGTCCAATTTCCTTTTCTGAAATTCCAAGAGTATTTCAATTCTGATTTTTACAATCCTAATTCAGTTATTTTCTTAAATATCTGCTGTCTTTACACACACGTGTCTGCTTGCTCCTCGATTATGCCACAAAAGATGCTTGCTATCTTCTCATAACTTATTGATTTTATGTATTACCATGGTGACTAATTATTATGATCTATATCACTTTCTCTTGTGGACAGTATATTAATTTGAATTATATAATATTCTAATTTTCCAAATATGAAATCTTAAAAGTAATTTTCTTTTCTATCCTACTTTTCTATTTAATTTATCATTTATCTAAATTGGATAACAACATTCTCTCTTACTGTTTGAGACGTACCTTATTCGGTCATGGCCACTATAACTTTACCAATTAAAAGAACTCTTATCGTTTTAAAGAATCAATAGTAAGCATAAATAAATAAACTTTGCATCGTTTTGGCACTTGATATAATAACTGTTTCAAATGCCTATCTTATAAATATATGGAAAGCAATACTCATTTATTAACTCGAACAGTAGGTTTTCATATATTTATTAGATTTCCCTACTGAATTCAACAATTACAACAAAGCTTAACAACAATGTGTAACAAAAATCAGTATTGTCGCCCTGGCGGTAGACTCGCGAAGCCGATAAAAAATGATGGCCGGTGGAGATTCGGAAAACTTCGGAACCAATCGTTACCGGTAGCGACAGACAGTTGAATGTAGAGTTGGAAAAATAAACAGTTTTGAGGAGCTAGCAAATTGTGATGTGAACAGTGTATTTCGAGGAGAATAAAGTGTAGTTTTTGTGTTTTTGTAACCTCGTTTTATTATTTCACGAACCCACCAAGTCACACTGGTGTCAGAAGTGGGATAACAACATCACGGAACATTATGGCCATGGAATCGGCATTGGAAATGCTTTTGCAGAAGATGAACGAATTAACAGCGAAGTCGGAAGCGGCAAATAACAACTTGGCCGCGAAGATGAACGAGTTAACAACAAAAACAGAAGCGGCAAATAACAACCTGGCCGCAGAGTTGAAAGAAATAAAGACCGAATTGACCACAGAAATGAAGGCTGCGAACGACAGTCTGGCCACGGAAATGAAGGAGGCGAACGAGGTCCTCGCCGCCAAATTTGAGGAACAGTTGGCCGGCGTGAGGGATGACGTGACGGAGCTGGGCAAGCGGATAGGCCAAGTGGACGAGCGCGGCGAGGACCTGGCGAACCGCTTCAATGACCTAGAGGAAAAGGCCGACAATAACGCCAAGTCCCTGAACGCCATGGTTGAAGACGTCGAAGACCTCGCGAACCGCGTAAACAACCTGGAGGGAAAGGCCGACAGCAGCGTCAAGTCCCTGAACGCCATGGTGGAGGACGTCGTCGGCAGGAGACTGAAGGATTTGAAGGCTGACGCACCAGGACGCGACACAACATCGGCGCGCGTCAAACCTCCGAAATATGACGGCGCGTCAACATTCGAGGTCTTCCGCCGCCAGTTCGACACAGTGGCCAAGCACAACAGATGGTCACCGGAGGAGGAGGCCACACAGTTAATAGCCAGCCTCCAGGGACGGGCCGCGGAAATCCTAAACGCGGTGCAGACGACGGTGGCGCCCAAGGACATCTGGGAGGCCCTGGAGAATCGCTTCGGGAACCACCGCTTAGCCGCAGCATACCGCAGCCAGCTAAAGGCAAGGTCGCAGCAGCCGGGGGAGACGCTGCAGGAGTTCGCCATAGCGATCGAGCAGCTGGCTAGCAAGGCCTTGGTTGACCTGCCACTGGAGTTCGTATCCCGGGAAGCCGCCTACAATTTTGTCGACGGGGTACGGGACACGGAGATTCGTCAGCGCCTAATGCTCGGCGATTATAAAACCATCCACGAGGCGCTGACAGCGGCATTAAGGATGGAGGCGGCCAAGGTAGCATCTATCCCGACGTTGAAAACGAGGAGTGTCCGCTACGCCGGAGACAGAAGACCAGCTGTGGGACGCCGGCGAACACCTAGTGGCCTGTGTTGGGGGTGTGGACAGCCCGGACACCTGCGGAGAGACTGCCCACACCAGGAAGAGCAGCCGGAAAACGAGTAAGGCCCGGCGTGGAGAGGGGCACGTCGGCGCCATTACCACCATCCCCTCGAGTGACAATCCGCGCCGTCAGCCGGCGGATGGATGACAACCTCATCGCGGACGGTTGGTTAAGAGGAAAGCCGTGCCGCGTGCTGGTGGACACCGGGGCGGCCGTGACCATCATCAGACCTGACGTGGCGAAGGGTTTGCCGACGAGGAAACCGAGCCGACCATACCAGCTTGTAACGGCATCGGGCGACACCATGCCTGTGGAGAAGGAGGCCCTGCTGAAGCTGAACTTGGGACAGAGTGCCGTGCGTCTGTGGGTGTTAGTCGCGAAGGTGGCTGAGGAGGTGATCCTGGGACTGGATGCCCTCAGGAGCCACGAGGTGACGGTCGACGTCGGCAAGAAGGTCCTGCGGCTTAACGGAGAAGAGGTTATACTCCGTCAACCCGAAGAGCGCCTTGGAATTTGCAGGGTCGTCTTGGACGAAGACGTGGTTGTCCCCGCGAGGAGCGAGGTGATGGTGACGGCGCGACCGGAAGGCCGGAGGACCAGCAACATGATGCTGGACCAGAAGTCGCCTGTACACATACCGTGTGATGAGGAGGTTTAACGACGTGGTCTACCGCATCCAGAAGGTGCCCCGAGGAAAGATGTTGGTGGTACACCTGGATCGCCTGGCCCGCTACGAAGGCGCTGTTCGGGACGACCAGCCTTGAGGAGGGAGCAGTGTCGCCCTGGCGGTAGACTCGCGAAGCCGATGAAAAATGATGGCCGGTGGAGATTCGGAAAACTTCGGAACCAATCGTTACCGGTAGCGACAGACAGTTGAATGTAGAGTTGGAAAAATAAACAGTTTTGAGGAGCTAGCAAATTGTGATGTGAACATTGTATTTCGAGGAGAATAAAGTGTAGTTTTTGTGTTTTTGTAACCTCGTTTTATTATTTCACGAACCCACAAAGTCACAGTATTTAAAAATTAACATAACTTGATTTTAAATATTGTAGAATATTTACATAATTTATTTACAAAGGAGTGTTTGGTATGTGACTCAAGTAGTGTAATTTGATTTTAAGGTGATTTAATCTGTGCTGTTTTATATGTTTGTCTGAGGGTTCTGTCTTTTAAAAGGTTTTCCTGATTGGCTATACCTGTGCTTTCATCAACAGTTAAGTTGCTACTACTCCTATTCTCCCTTCTGTTCATTTCTCCACCCACTTTGTTAGCTTCATTTTGAGAGTTCGTGTTACCATGCATTCTACCCTTACCACTACCTGATAACTCATAGTTTGTCACTGTGTTTGTTCTATTATTTCTGTTGTTCATCCTCTGGCTATACTCCCGGTAAAATCTTATGTGATTTAGCTGGCTATCTCAGCCACTTCTTCTACAACAACTAATACTATTTCATCCTCTTTGTTGGCCGGACTGAGTCCAATGATAATTTGTAGATGGCAATTCATTCTCATACCGACGTCTAAATTCATGGTTATTATCAAATCTATCATTTCTTCTCAGTGCCTCTCTCCTACTGAAAGATCTTAAAGTTTCGGGATGATTAATACCTCTGTTGGTATTTTCCATATTATTTTGTTGATGTGATATTTCAGTGTCAATGTGTGCGTGATTGTTGTGCTCTGTGTCATTCGAGGTTATGTCAACAAAATGACTGTACGTTTCAAATTCTGATAGCAGTTCAATGACATCTGAAAAGTCTACAGGGTTCGCTACAAGTAAGTGATTCCTGATGTGAGGTGGATAGTGTCAAATTAAAGTTTTAATTATCTCCGGTTCTCTTAGTTCCGGATTCACCATTTTTATTATTGTTTGCCAATTTCAAAAAGTATTCTAACATAGACATCCCATTTTTCGGTTAAAATCTGCCAGTTGCTAGATCTAATTTTAACCTATTCTGTCTTTCAGGATCCCAAAATCGATTCATAAACAAATTCCGAAACACGCCATATTTGAGTTAGATTTATGAGTCACTATGTTTACACTCAAACTTCACTTACTTGTTGTATAATTGAAACGTTTTCAAATGACATCGAATGATCTTGAAAACGTTTCAATTATACAACAACAAGTAAGTGAAGTTTGAGTGTAAACATAGTAACTCATAAATCAAACTCAAATATGAAGAACACTTCACTGTTAATAATGCTTCTGCTTTTAATATTTTTAACACGCCATATGTTTCATGTGACGGGAAAGTTAAACTGAGCCACTCCAAAGCATTATTTTTTAAACAATGCTTTATTATCATCCTAAACTCGGTTGGTATTTTCTTCAAGCGGAAATATTCTTGTAATTCCCTTAGGAATATCTTTGGATTATCACCAGCTCCTTTGTCGAACATTGGTGGGCTAATGTCTTGGGAATAACACATATATTCATGTTGACCTGTGTGTAACTGTGTATGTGTGTGTGGGCACATTTTGTGTATTTCTGAGACAGTTTACATCTTCATCAGGATCCAATAACTCAAATTATTCATTTCCTACATCTCCATGGCTTAAATGGTTACCTGAATTACATGATGAGTCATATTCATTGTAATATCTAACCTTATTTATATTTCGCACATTATTTATTTCATCTGCCTTACTTGCCATTACAACTTGAGTTAGTTTCCCTAAGTTTTCTTTCTCTTTTTTAAGATTCTCCTATATTACTTTAAGTTGTGAAACATTCCTTCATTTTATTTATTTCTTTCAAAAATTTCAAAAAATTTTACTTCCTCTTGTTGTGAATGGAATTTGATTTTAGCTTTGTTGCAAATGCAATTGTAATTTTACTTCCTCTTGTAAGTGCATTTCAATACAAATCTCATTCAGTTTCTCTTCCATATTATTTTCTATTTCCCCCAAATTTACTTTTAGTTTTTCAGTAATTTCATTTTTCTGTTTTAAAAATACTCCTAATTTCCTGTTAACCTCATTTCTTATTTCCTGTCTAACAATATCCTGTGCTAATCTAGTGTCCTGAATCATTCCCCTTAATTCCGTAATCTCTTTTTTACGTTCATCCTTACCCTGTTCTATAATTTGCATTAACATTTCCATATTACCCCTACGTTCTTTTCTCACATCTCTAATTTCTTGTGCTAATTCACATTTCAATTCTTGTTTTAACTTCTGAGACAAGTTAACCTCCAAATCAATTACAATTTCTGTTAATTCCTTTCTCAAATCACTTACACTCTCATTTACCTTTTGTGCTACATCATTCATATCTGACCTTACACTAACTTCCAAAATACTCACATCTTGTGAATTCCTATCAACTTTCTGTTTTACCTCATTCATATCTAACTTTAAACTAGCCTCCATATTTTTCAAATCTAACTTTACACTATCATCCATATTACTTATTTTAACATCCATATTACTCTTATCATGTTTTAGACTATTCACATTACTTATAAGCTGCTTTAACATTTCCTTCATTGACTTGTTATCTTCACTTTGTCTTTCTACTTCTTCCTCAACATCTATTCTTTTTACCTATCTCCTTTTTACCTCCATTTTAGTAACTAATTTTTGATTTCTTAATGACAAATTTTAAACAAATTACACTTTACATGAATTTAAACAAATTACACTCTGTTATTTGGAATATTCTTACTTGATAATTTCTTCTCCTTAGAGATTCACAAACCACTCATATCCTCTTTGCTCTTCGTTCCTCCTACCAGTATCCTATTCGAGCATCAGGTTGGGATGCCATTTGTAACCGGTATTATGACAGACGATGGGAAGATGGTGGGATGGTGTTCTTGAAGTTCTATTTGGAGCAGTATTATTAAAAATATATTTATGGCATGGAATGGAGATTTACTTGTAGTATGATGCTCTCGTGGTGTCCTTTGTAGCTCCTGTTGGCATGAGATCTTCTCTGGATCTTGGCCTCAGATACCATGATTGTGAAATGCAATTTTAAGGAAATAATAAAGAATGGTTGCAAGGTATTCTTTAATTTAAACTCATAGCAATTCACATTGTTTACGGTGATCAAACATATTCTGATACAATTCTGGTTTTTGCAATCCTATTTTAGTTATTTTCATTACACACACCCATCTGCTCACTCCTTAATCCCAACACAAAAGATGCTATCTTCTTCTCATCACTTATTGATTTTTTTTACTGTGGTAACTAATTATTATAATCAACGAGGGCTGTTCAATAAAGAATGATCATAATTTTTTATGGCCATAAATTTTCGCACTAAAATTCAATCTTATTATATTCTGTTAACTTAATGTGAAACAAACACGCCGTAGTAGTTTCGTTGTTGGTACTCCTGGTTCCCGCCTGTGAGAACCAGGTAAGTTCAGACATGTTCAGGATCGCCTACCGCTGCAATGTTGGTAACATGCAGTTAAAGTTGATGTTAGAGGAAGATCCAGAGTTTCTTTCAAACGTAAACACTGTTGATGAAACTTGGCTACATCTTTTTTATCCTAAGAGCAAACAGCAAAGCTCAGTGTGGAAATCTCCATCATCAACCCCCCAAAAGCAAAAGTGGTTGCTTCTACTGGGAAAGTTATGGTCATCTCATTCTTTGATATTCATGGAATGGGTGTATCAGCATGTTGTACCTACATACACACATCAGTAACTGGACAATACTACAGGGATGTCCTGAAAACATTGCTAGTCCATATCAGGCGCAAAAGATCACATTTCCGTGAAGCAGGCTGGATGCTGCACCACGAAAATGCGTGGCTGCGCATAGCCAATGCTGCTGCTGAATATCTTGCAAAAATCAATGTGAAGTGCACCTCTCACCCTTCCTATAGTTCGGATTTAGCCCCATGTGACTTTTTGCTATTCCCTAACTTGAAGAAACACATTCATGGGAGACATTATCTATCATCAGAAGCAGTGGTGAAGGCTGCGGAGGCGATTTTGAAGGATCTCTCAAAAAATGGTTTCCAGCATGTCTTTGAAGACTGACAGAAATGCTGAGACAAGTGCATCACATGCAGGGGAGACTATTTTGCGAAGGACCATCAAAATTATGAGGATGAGTAAAGGTACGTTGTCAAAAGAGATTGTGATCATTCTTTATTGAACAGCCCTCGTATATCACTTTTTCTTGTGGCCAATATATTAATTTCAAATTATATAATTTTATAATTTTCCAAATATAAAATCTTAAAAACAATTTTCTTTTCTATTTTACTTTTTTATTTTATTTTATTTTATTTTATTTTATTTATCATTTATCATGGATATTGACATTCTCTTTAACTGTTTGTGACCTACTTTATTCGGTCATGGCTGCCTATAACTTATACCAATTAAAAAACAAAACTCTTATCATTTTAAGCATATCAATAGTAATCATCAATAAATGAACTTTGCATCGTTTTGACACTTGATATAATAACAACTGTTTCAGTTTCTAGCAAGACATTAGCTTAAAATGGTTGCTCATGCCATGGAGGGAAGAAAGATAAAATTCCTGTAGCAGTTGCTTTTGCTACCAATGTACACAGATCCTCATTTCTCACTTGTGATAGGAATCTGAGGTGTTTTAAGGGCAATAAAACTAAACTTACTGAATATGATTTTAATGGAAGAGTAGTTAAAGGAACTGGACATCTGAATTAGAAAGAAATAGAGGAATATCCATCTTTTGTATAGCACACTCACTTCAAACATTTTGGAAAATGTTACTGGCATTTTTAGCTCCTAACTATACCAATGTATTCCTGTTAACACTTTAGCATATATGGCAACAGTGCATTGTGTGATATATGTTTATAGCATTGTAGTTATCAGCTCTTAGAATGTGACCCAACAATTACGATATATCTTGGATATCATATACAGTATGTAAAAGGAATGTGTATTGGCACTTTCACAGTTTGGGTACTTCCAATTCTCTGCATTTTAAATACAATAAAGTATTGCTAGTTAAGTGTATTCATATCGGATTGTGTTGTTGAGAAGACTAAATCCTGAAAGCCATTTGGTGTTACCCTTTTATCATCATCGATCTTGATACAATTTGTAGCGAGAAATTCACCAGTTACATAATGTATGTCATGTTCAAATATATTATTGGTATACATGAACCTAATATGTTCCCTTTTCTGCCCTCCTGTTCTCTTCTCATATGTGCCTGTATTAATTGTCCCAATTGCTTGACCATTTTAATCATATATTTTGATTCATTACACATTTCTTTTGCCAGTTTTGTATTCTCTAAACCAAATACTTTCTCCATTACTTGGTTTTCTTATACCTCAGTACATGATAATATATCACATACATTTTAACCGTGTTATGTAGACCATTTAAAATTATATAGATGATTGTATGATGCTGTACATTTGATTTATTCTGTTACAGGATGGGGAACTTCCTCCAGTAAAATCTGCAAGGTAAGACTTGACTTTTTTCAATTACATGTTATGTTCAATTTCTTCTACCTTTTGTGTTATGTTTACTGTTTTTATGTAGCTGTTACATTTATGTTTTAGCACATGTCTCATTGAACTCTTGAACTGATACAAATGGATAGAGTAAAAATTGCTCTAAATGGCATCATATCGAATCAAAACTAATTTGCAAATTGGAAATGTTTTTCATTATGTGTGTGTGCATATGCATGCACACGTGCACATGCCTGTAATTATGTACTTGAACTGCTGTATGTAACCGCAGTATCAGACAGCGATTAGGAGGTGGCGAATTAATTGAAATCACGAGAATTAAAAAAGAAGATAAATTAATAAAAATGCTTTGCTAAACTAATATAAAATATTGTTATATTAAAATGAAATTAGAATGAAATTAGAGTAATGATTAAAATAGCGGTTTAATTAAGAATAAGATGGGAAGAATATAATTTAAGACAACTAACATGCTAGAATCCATGTAAGGGAGAGAAAATATTTCTGTAAAATCTGAACACAAGTCGGGGAGACAGGAAGAGGTGACCGTTAGCCTCTTTGTTTAAGGAAAGGTTCAATGTCTGAGAACTATAACCACGAATGTGTAGGAACAATAAGGTTTTCAAGATGCGGTCAAGCGTAAGACCTAAAAGGATTTACTTTGCTGAGGTGATAACGATGTATACCGTTACAAAGAGCCCAGGGTAGGCGTGACCCAACTCACGGTGGGATGTAACGTCAATGAGTTCGATGAGTTTTGCTAACCAATAAAGAAAAATCGAAATAAAATGAGAAACCAATAATAATGTAAGATTTGAGAGATGGGGAGAAGGGTGAGTTATTTTGGTCATGTGATAAGGGTTAGAGTGGGGATCAGAATAAAGTACGAACTGAATCGCAGAGTAGACGAAAGATCACTTCAACAGTCATACTACGAGGGGAAAGATGTGTTAGTGCGCGTGAAGAAGAAGTAGTAAAGATTTCTAAGTCCGAAATGTAGGGAAGTCAAGAATAACGCAACCAGCGTAAGAGAAGCAGCAGCAGAAGTTTATAATGGCAAAGTATTCGCCGTATAAAGAAGTAAGAGAATTCTGTTAGGAAGTTTAGTAACAGGTGGTCACCGCTACAAATCAATCTGAATCAACGAACTTAGTGAGAATTAAATTAAATCATTTTTGCAACGAACCAGTGTATTATTGAGACAACTGAGCAGCCAACAAACAACAAATCCATTTCCTACAACCATTCACCTGAGGATAAGAGATCTCATAGCTCCAATTAGAACCCAAATCAAAAGTAAACACCAACCAATTGAAATCTGACATGCGGGTATGCCGCATAATGGCGCCCAACGTGGGGCTTCGAATTGTAGGAAATGGGTGAAATGTAACGACGACAACGACGAGGAGAAGTGAGAAGAACGACGACGAAGGACGACTACGAGGAGAAGTGAGAAGATCGACGATGACAACTACGATGAGGACAGCAGAGACTACGAAGAAGACGGCAAAAACAACTACATAGAATTTTCCCCCAACCAAGAGAGAAGTTCAAGTTCTTTCGACATCAACTGAGCCTACTAGACGACGAGCAGCACGACAAAAATTGGTAAAGACATCACATAAACACCACAGCCGTACAACAGAACTGTGAGTTACACATACTCAATTTATATTTCTTGTAAATGTAATATCATTCATTGAGATCAATATCTATGTAATGTCTTAGTAATAAGTATTTTGGAAGGGAAATTAGAAAATTTAAAGGGGAAGTTCAATGCTTTTGAGAAATAAGAAGATCGTACAGAATAAATTTAAAATGGAAAATTCTGGGGAACAAATAATTATGGAGACAGAGAAAGAGTTAGAAGTTGTTAATGAAGAGATAATGGAAAGCAGTGTTATAGGATCAGTAGATGAGGGTGTAAATGGTGTAAGTAGCTTAAATATAAATAGAAGTGACAATCCTGGGGTAATGGAAAATCTACAAGAGATGTTCCAGAAACTCATGGCGCAAATTACTATTCAGAGTCAATCACTAGAGACTAAATTAGTAGAACAGAACCAATCACTAGAGGCTAAATTCGTAGAACAGAACCAATCACTAGAGGCTAAATTAGTAGAACAGAACCAATCACTAGAGGCTAAATTAGTAGAACAGAACCAATCACTAGAGGCTAAATTACTAGATCAGAGCAAAGCTATGGACAAATCACTAGAGACTAAATTACTAGATCAGAGCAAAGCTATGGACAAAAAATTAAGTCAAATTACAAGCCAAGGGAAAGAAACAGAAGCTAGAATCACTGTCAAAATTCAAGGAATAACAGGGGAAATCCAGACCGTAAAAGAGGCCCTGCAGCGAGAAGTAGGTACTATAAGAAGTGACCTAGAAGCTACCAAATCTCTCGTTGCAGGAGTAGAAAATAGAATAGGGGAGGAAATTAATAAGGAAAGAATAAGATTAGATGAACTGACCACGACACAGGTAACTTTTGTACAAGAGATAAATGACCGGTTTGACACTGTAAACAATAGTATAGCAGCTGACATGGAGAAGTTAAAGGAAAAGGTAGCACGTGTAACAAATATTCAATCAGAAAATACACAAATGTTGAGGGAAACAGTAAGCGAGATATCTCAAATCAGAGATACTGTAACTGGCTTACAGCTGGGACAGCAAGGGCAGGTACCTGAGAGTTCCAATTGTTCTATACATACACACAATGGAGAGAGGCAGAACGAACAGGTTAGCGCCCCTTCTTTCTCTCCTCAAAACAGCAATAATAGCGAAGTAAATATGCAAAACGTAAATATGTATCCACCAGTGCACATGAATTTTCTAAGCGAATTGCCCCTCCCGAAATTTAATTGTCGCAATGACAACGCAGTACAATTTTTGGCCGACTTAGAAAAGTATTTTGCCATCAGAGGTGTACCCGAGCAATATAAGATGATAATAGTTCAAAGGGCGTTAGAATCTGCCGAACTTAATTGGCTACGAGTAACTGTGGGAGAAGGATGCAGCTACGAGTTGTTCAAAACAGCTTTCCTAGAAAAGTATTGGAACGCCAATGTCCAATACCAAGTAAGGAATCAGATAACAAATGGCCGATACCAAGGTAATAATGGAGAGTCTATTACTGATTATTTCCTGAGATATTCGCAAATAAGTAAATATCTACAACCTCCATTACAGGAAGCCGAACTGATTTCTCTTCTCACGCCCCACCTTCCTGAGAACATTAGAAATCACATGGTGGTAGCAAGACCTCAGACATTGAGAGAGGCAATTACATTATTAACAGCTTTACAAAGCGTTGGGATGCAAAATTCACAAAATAGACATGAGAATCGAATGCCAGTGAGAAATCCACACAGACCGTGGAATAATAATAATCATGACGGGGAAAGGGCACACAATCCCCGAAATTTTAACACAAACCATATGGCTACTCGTCAAAGATACGATGCCCACGTCCCGAGGGAATTCCCTAACAACAATAGAGGGAGACAGGGACCACCAAATTCAAATTCATATAATTTCCCTATAAGATGTATACATGTAACTAGGAATGGAAATAGGGGTCACCCCCCATTTCTTCGAAGAGGGAATGCAAGACCGACGTTCCGACTACCAGCAGCTAATATACAGTATCAACCACGTGACGCTGGTAGAGAGAACAATACAGACAGACCTGAAGTAAGACAGAGGAATCAACTTCTCTCAAGAGAATGGGTGCGTTCTCCTCCACCCACACCGAGGGACGCGGCGCCCGAGGTAGATGAAAGGCCAGATACGACACAGCAGACGGGAAACGACTCCAGGGTGCGATAGAAAACGTCCCGCATCGGACCCGGATGAACACGCTAGTTCTTAATTTGAACAGGGACACAGCTCTGAGTAGGGTGGTACAAAATAAAACAGAAACAGAAATAGAAAACGGTACTCAAATAAACAATCACTTAACAGAATTGCAAGAAGTGAGAGATGCTCCACGTATTGCTGCAATAATAAACAAAGAAAAATGGCACATTACCATAGATTCAGGATCCTCAGTTTCAGCTATAAGTCAAGCATTCTTTTATCACTTAAAAAACAATGGAATGAAATTGCAAACATTGCCCGTGAAAAGTGCATATTGTACTCTGGCGGTAGGTCGCGCCAAACAAAAGATTAATACACAAATGCTTTTGAAAGTCACCATTGGGGAGGATACAATAGAATTTGTATGTTTTGTTATTAATAGGCTATCTGTAGACATTATTATGGGTAATGACGTGTTGTATGCGCTTCAAGCTAAGTTGAATTATCAAATGGAAGCCTTGGAAATCAAAATTAAAGACGTCATAGTTAAAGTTCCGTTTAGCTCAAGGGAAGCAGAAAATGAGATAAGATTGACAGATGAAGAAAAAGAAATAGATGGAGAAACATTTTTTGTAGAATTTATACGAATAGGAGGGATGGAGCTAGTTAAGATGAATCCATTAGAAGCAGAAGAGATGAGAAACTATGATAAGGATGAGTATATAGCTGGAGAAGAACGGCTTTTAGAGATGACGTCATACGGACTTGGGCAAGCAGAAGCAGGTGAACAGGAGATAATTACCCTACCAGATGATTTCCAGGTAGTCGAAAATAACGTAAACATGACCTATAGAATAAGAGAAACAGTAGCAAACTCGAACCTACTTAACGACCACCAAAAAGAGATTTTTTATAACATTTTATGTAAACATAGAAATGTATTTTCGGAACACACTGGGACCTATAGTGATTTTGAGTATGAATTCGAGATACATGATGTTCCCCCATTCAAATATAAGTGCAGACCTATTCCATTGGATTTACAGGAGGCAGTGAACCTTAAAATACAGGAAATGTTGGAAGATGGAATTCTGGAGATATCTACATCAAAATTTATAAGTCCCCTATGTATAGTCAGAAAAGCAAATGGAACAGTACGACTGACGATAGATGGACGTCATATAAACCAATATATTGTTCCGGATAATTTTCGAACCCCAGCAATAGAGCAAATTTTGGCCGGTATTGGGGCACAAAGGTATTTTACTTCACTAGATGTGACCAACTCATTTTTGCAAATTAAGTTGAAACCTGAATTAAGGCAATATACCTCAATTTTGCACGGAGGATATCAGTACCAGTTTACAAGAAATTGCTTTGGACTAATTAATTCTGGAAGCGCATTCCTACGGGCGATGCAGAAAATACTCAACACGCAAAGGGAAACATATGTGTCACAGTATGTAGATGATTTATTGATATGCAGTAGAACAGTGGAAGATCACCTTACATATTTGGATTTAGTGCTCGGAAGGCTAGCAAATGCTGGATTAACACTGAATTGGGCCAAATGTAAATTTTTCCAGGAATCAGTTAAATATTTAGGATATATCATAACAGGCGAAAATATAGCTCCTGATCCAGAAAGAGTGGAAGCCATTTTGAAAATACCACGACCTAAGACACCAAAACAAGTAAAACGTTATCTGGGTGTACTTGGGTACCAATCAAGGTTCCTGATAAACTATGCAAAGGAAGCCGCACCGTTGCGAGCACTACTGAAAAAAAAATCGAAAATGGCGATGGACTATGGTAGAAGAAAATGCTTTTAAAAGATTACAGGAACTCTTCAGTGAATCCGTATTATTGACATGGCCTGATCCAGATTTACCTTATCTCATATACACGGATGCCTCCATGGTGGCGTTAGGAACTATTTTAGCCCAAGAGACACCGACTGGAGAATTAAAGGTCATAGCCACAGCCTCCCGAGGGTTAACGAAAACAGAAAAAATTGCTTGCATAACAGAACAGGAAATTACGGCTATTTACTATGCCATTTGTAAATTTAGACAATATATATATATATAATAAAAGGATTGTGATATTCACCGATCATATCAGCCTATCATTTATACGAAATTGCAAATTGACCAGCACAAAAATTGCGAGATATATCCACGAGATCATGGCTTACAACCCAGAGATTAAACATATACAGGGAAGTCTTAACATCTTTAGTGACATGCTTTCACGTATAAAGCCACAGGGGAATCTTCAAGAAAATATCAGTAGTAATGGTACAGAATTACCAGTGTTAAAGATGGATGTAACCTTCAGTATAAAATTAACAAAGGAGATGAGAAGATTGGCGGAATTACAACGCCAGGATTGGAAATTAAAACAAATTATGGAAAAGGCATTGCCCATAGATCAAGCAAATTCACAGAAATACGGAGTGCTAAATAACGTATTGTATAAGTTATAGGGTGTTTCCAAACCTGTTTGGAAAGCATATATACCCGCAGCACTGGAAGAGTTAGTGATTTCTGCTTACCACACAGCTCTTATACATGCTGGCGTTGAGAAGACGATGATTTCCATAAGCAACCATTTATACATATTTAGATTAGGCAAGAAAGTTAGGACCTTTATATCTACATGTGACATCTGCCAGAGGGCAAAATCATTAAATTATAAGATAGATCGACCCCCTGTATCCATCACCAGGAAGGAACCATTAGAATTAGTTGCAGCGGATGCATACGGTCCACTCCCTGCAGGAAGAGGAGGATTAAAATATTTATTTATACTTATCGACGTGATGTCGAAATTTGTGAAAATATACCCTCTCAAGAAATTAACAAGTGCAGCATGCGCGAATAAAATAGTGAAAGACTATATAGTCAAATACGGGAAGATGAAAGCACTATTAGTAGATAACGCGTCCATACACCATGGAAGACGATTCGTGCACACCATTCAGGATGCCGGAATTCGCATCTATAACACAACGTCGTACCATCCATGCTCTAATCCAAGCGAGCGCGTACTGAAAGACCTAGGTGTTCATCTCCGAGTCCTTTGTTCATTGAAACAGACTACCTGGCCAGACCACATCAACTATATTGAGTTTATATTCAATAATTCAGTCAATCTAACCACAGGATATGCTCCTATCCAATTGCATAGGAATTTAACACCGGAACCACTAATAGAGGGTGTTCCGGAAAGTATCCAAGTGACGACCGAGACAGATCGAGAACGGATCCAGAATGCTGTTAAAAGAATAATGGATAAAGTAGAGAAAAGAAACGCAAAGAAACTGCGGTATAAGAAGAATTGGGAACCAAAGGTCGGCGACTTAGTTCTAGTGAAATCGTTCGACAAGTCAGATTTGTTAGGAAAGAAGACTAAAAAGCTATATATGCTATGGAAAGGCCCATACCGGATTGAGAAAATATTTGGTGACAGAGCGTATGCTCTAGTACACCCAAGAAATGGTAAACCGATAGGCAGATATAACATCTCCCTAATAAGGCCATATCGTCAAAAAAACGTTGTAAACAGTACAGAGCAGACCCAAGAATCACCGGTGTGAATGTGATTGAAATTATATATACGAAGATGTAAAGAATACCAAGTAAAAGTTATATAATTAGTACGGGTAACGTTTTCGTTTGAAATTCAAACACTGCGTGGGAGTTGCAAGTTCCAAAATTCCTGTGCACAAACAAAATGATAATGTAATAAGAATAACCACAGCTAATGAACATGTTAGAAAGATCTTTAAAAATAATTTGTGAAATGTAAATATAGTATAAGTACTGATGTATTCATGTGCCAAAAGGCTATATTGTTATTGTAAAGGTCACAGACTTAGGCGTGACAATGTGAAAAAGTTTAGAGTGAAAAGTGAAGTGGAAAGACAGGACAATGAACTGCCAATGTTTACTGTCAGGTAAACGAAACACCTGATTACAGGTAGACAACTGAGTGCAGGTAGAGGTAACCATATTTGGACATCATTACGCAAACTATAATAATGTGAGGACGAATATTCTTACGGTGAAGGACTGAAAGATAAAGAAACGTCCCAATAAGTTAATATAATAATATTAAAAAAATCATTGAATGTAAAATGTAATATTGTAAACTGTAATATACTAACATCAATGTAGTACTTAAGGAATGTAATAAGGTAAAATCAAGTTGATGTCAAGTGAGACAAGGATAATTCAGTGAAGTGTATATATAGTTGAGGTATCACGAATGTTATTTGTATATAGGGTAATAACCACATATACGACAGTGTACTTGTCTATGTACGTAATGTATCATATCTATAATTCTATGTATATGATGTACCATATTGACCATTCTATGTGTATAAAGTAACACACTGATGAAGATGAGGGAAACGGTGACCACCGAAAAATGTTTCAAGTAGGGAATGAGAAATTATAAGATATATAAGGAGGAAATGTCATGACGGGGGTTTGACAATATTTAAATAATGGGTATTTCATTTTTGTCAAACGGGCATTATGTAACCGCAATATGAGACAGCGATTAGGAGGTGGCGAATTAATTGAAATCACGAGAATTAAAAAAGAAGATAAATTAATAAAAATGGTTTGCTAAACTAATATAAAATATTGTTATATTAATATGAAATTAGAATGAAATTAGAGTAATGATTAAAATAGCGGTTTAATTAAGAATAAGATGGGAAGAATATAATTTAAGACAACTAACATGCTAGAATCCATGTAAGGGAGAGAAAATATTTCTGTAAAATCTGAACACAAGTCGGGGAGACAGGAAGAGGTGACCGTTAGCCTCTTTGTTTAAGGAAAGGTTCAATGTCTGAGAACTATAACCACGAATGTGTAGGAACAATAAGGTTTTCAAGATGCGGTCAAGCGTAAGACCTAAAAGGATTTACTTTGCTGAGGTGATAACGATGTATACCGTTACAAAGAGCCCAGGGTAGGCGTGACCCAACTCACGGTGGGATGTAACGTCAATGAGTTCGATGAGTTTTGCTAACCAATAAAGAAAAATCGAAATAAAATGAGAAACCAATAATAATGTAAGATTTGAGAGATGGGGAGAAGGGTGAGTTATTTTGGTCATGTGATAAGGGTTAGAGTGGGGATCAGAATAAAGTACGAACTGAATCGCAGAGTAGACGAAAGATCACTTCAACAGTCATACTACGAGGGGAAAGATGTGTTAGTGCGCGTGAAGAAGAAGTAGTAAAGATTTCTAAGTCCGAAATGTAGGGAAGTCAAGAATAGCGCAACC
The DNA here is from genome assembly GCA_030765055.1 of Mantis religiosa. NCBI lineage: Eukaryota > Metazoa > Arthropoda > Insecta > Mantodea > Mantidae > Mantis > Mantis religiosa. The sequence goes on from CM060954.1 coordinate 19,265,727, forward strand.
AGCGTAAGAGAAGCAGCAGCAGAAGTTTATAATGGCAAAGTATTCGCCGTATAAAGAAGTAAGAGAATTCTGTTAGGAAGTTTAGTAACAGGTGGTCACCGCTACAAATCAATCTGAATCAACGAACTTAGTGAGAATTAAATTAAATCATTTTTGCAACGAACCAGTGTATTATTGAGACAACTGAGCAGCCAACAAACAACAAATCCATTTCCTACAACCATTCACCTGAGGATAAGAGATCTCATAGCTCCAATTAGAACCCAAATCAAAAGTAAACGCCAACCAATTGAAATCTGACATGCGGGTATGCCGCATGTACCATAGATGTTCACTATTTAGTTACAGGAGGCCGTGACAAGCAAACGTTTTTAATTTGTCAGCGTTCTCCAATGTTTATCAATATTCTGAAGTGAAAAGACGTTCTCAATATATAAAAGATAAGTAGATTGTGTCTACTAAATGTACTTTCTCGTATGCTAAAAATTAGGTGGGTATAATAAGTGGATTAATAAGACATTATTAAAAATCCTTTGCTAACCTCAAACTCGCCATTTTGTAAATAGTACACCGTCTGCATTGGTCATACAAAGTTAACCCACTCATATCTCCTTAGCAGAGTCGTGTACCGACAGTCGCGGCAGACAGACGTGTTTTGTGCGCGCTGCTTCCGTGAGTGTTTACAGTGTAACTGTGTTTAACTGTGGAATACGATATCTTCTAGTGAATTGTATTTTCACAATCAGTGCAAACAGTGTTCTTTTACTGACGTGTACTAGCGCCCTTTGGGTACAGGTGTGTTTCTTTCTCTTTCTCTATTTTTTTTCTTTTCTTTCCTCACCTATTATGTCTCTCACGCCGGAAACTACCGGCCATCTAGTACGCTCAGCTATCGATATGGTTCATAATACCACTAGTGAATTCCCACAGTTACCAGTGCCTCTACAGCAAGCTCAACCAGTGTCTACGCAGCCAACCCAGGTTTCTCGCACCAATACTTTTAATCCTAATTCACCAGTGCGTCAATCACCCTTACGCCCGTCACAATTACATCTTACCACGTCAACTGCTGCTATAGTTACCGCTAAAACTACGAGTGACGTTATCATGCATGAGACTGCCCCATCTAACAGTTCACCTGCAACCAGCTCTAGTCGCGCTGCTACACACGCTGCTGCTGCCACAGCTGGCCCGAGTAAGCGTCGCTGTACAGCTCCCCCATCAGAACAAACAAGTGCCTCGCGCTATGCTTACTCTGTTTCCACGCACAACCGCTTCGCACTACTAGAAAACAACACAGCCATGGACGAGACAAGCAACTCCGAGACACCTAAGGAAAAGTTCCACCAATTTGCTTGCGCAACGTTGGTAACTATCAACTTCTATTACAAGATCTAAAAAATAATGTTACCTCTGAATTTCACACAGAGCTTCGCGGGTCTATCCTTAAGGTTCATCCCTCTACTTCTGACGATTTCCGTAAACTTACTACATACTTCAGCTCCATACAACAGGAATACTACACTTACAGAAATCCGACAGATAAGCTTTTCTCGGTAATTATACGAGACATCCCTCCTTCGCTCACTGATAAGGAAATCTATGACGAACTGTGCTTACAGAACTACCCAGTGCGGAAGGTCACTCGACTTATGAATCGGTCGAAACAACCCATTCCTCTCTGTGCGGTGGAATTGTTAAATAGCGATGATGGTAAAGCTATACTCAACCTAACTCGCCTGTTCTACAGTGTTGTTAAGGTGGAACATCGCCGTCGTAACACTGACATACCGCAATGCACCCGCTGTCAGAATTACGGTCACACAAAGAACTATTGTCAGCTGACCCCGAGGTGTGTTCGCTGTCTAGAGAATCATCACTTCTCACAGTGCACTAAACCGAGAGACACTCCAGCTCAGTGTGTTCATTGTCATGAAAACCATCCAGCTAACTACCGAGGTTGTCGGCATTATTTAGAACTGAAATTCAGAACACAAAATAGCAACACAAGGCAACAGCCTAGGAATTCTCATCGCTCTCGTCCCCTACAACAATCAGACAATCCTGCACAGCAACCATTACAACCCCCAGCTGCATCACCAGTACCTCCAACTTCTTCACCAGCAACTTATGCCAGTGTAACTTCTGCTTCCTCGACGAGGCGTACTACTGCACAACAAGATCCCTCTGACTCTTCATCTCTCTCGGCTCTGCTAATTAGCCTGTTCACTCAACTTCTAAGTTCTTTATCCACGTTCCTCACTCCTCTCTTACCGCAATTTACACAATGTTTCCAAAACGCTCTTCTAACTATTTTCCGAAATGTTGGCGTGTAATAGGCCATCTCTTTCATCACTCACTCTCCTGAACTGGAACGCTAATGGCATACGCACTAAACGTGCCTCCTTCGCTGCCTTTCTCAGCTTGCACAGTATAGATGCTGCCTGTATCACCGAGACTCATCTTCTCCCGAATGAACGTTTCTCTGTTCCAGGCTACAAGATTTATAGATTTGATCGGAATGCACCTACCGCCTCTGGGGGAGTAGCTGTGCTAGTTAAACGTTCTCTGACTCATCATGAAATATTCCTACCTGTGATTCCCGGTTTTGAGGTAGTGGGCGTTAAACTCTCTCTTCGCGATAGCAACGATCTCGTTCTAATGAGTGCTTACAAGCCCCCAAATAGTAAGCTTAATACTCACTATTTCTCTTTCCTTTTCCCAGCAGAAAGCTGCACTCTCTTGCTAGGGGATTTGAACTCGAAGCACACTTCTTGGGGCTGTAGAGTCACAAACCCGAATGGACGGCGTCTGTTTGACACTATTAATGCCACTGGTCTTCACATACTGGCTCCCACAGAACCGACTTACTATTCTGGCAACCCACAGGTAGCTCCTGACATTTTGGACATTGGGGTACATCGCAATATACGATTACCTGCATCGATTTCTGCAGTGCCAGCGCTCGATTCCGATCACTGTCCAGTGTTGGTCACATTTAACCTCACTCCTAATATTTTGCCACAAATCCCGCGACTCATCGATGGTTTTGTCAACTGGGACATCTTTCGCACACACCTGGATGCTGCACTCCACACATCTTATCAACTGGGTACTGCGGATGCCATAGACACTGCCGTTCACCATTTTACCTCTGCGCTCTCTTCCAGTGTACGATCCTCTACTATCCGCAGTCCTCAACCTCGCCATTTCCCCTCCTTGCCTATCCATATTACTCAACTCATCCAAGAGAAACATCGCATCCGTCGATTGTGGCAACGTCAGCGTCTACCCTGGCTGCGCCAAAGATTAAATAGTCGCATTGGACAAGTACGGACCGCACTAGAGCAACACCGATTTCAGGAGTACCAGCGACAATTAGCCACTATCCGTCCCGGAGATCATACCTTATGGAACATCACTAAGAGGATTCTCCGAGAGCCGACAGTGATTCCACCTCTTCAGGTTGATGGGACCCTTTTGAGTGACTCTGCTGCCAAGTGTGACGCTCTAGCTACTCACTACGAGCGTACATTCACGCCTAACACCTGTCTTGACTCTAATATTCCCTCTTCCGTGGACAGGGAACTCCTTGAGTACCAACTTCGTCCTACAGCGCACAACAGAATTTCGTTCACTACTCCACGTGAATTGTCCCGCTTTATCCATCGTCTTCCCGTTAAAAAGTCTCCCGGTCATGACCTTATCCCTAACGTTGTGCTGAAGAATTTGACAAACAAAGCCCTAGCTTATTTATCATCAATCTTCAATGCTGCTCTGCGCATTGGTCATTTTCCATCTACATGGAAACATGCGGAAATTATAGTCTTCCACAAACCCAACAAGCCAAACAATCTTCCCTCAAGTTACAGACCAATCAGCTTATTACCTACACTTTCTAAGCTTTTTGAAAAGATTATTCATCAACGTATTTCTCATTTTTTGATCCATAATCAGATAATTCCGTCTTTTCAGTTTGGCTTTCGCCCAAAGCATGCTACCACTCACCAATTGCTCAGAATCACGCAGTCTATTATTCAAGGTTTCGAAAACAGGCAATACACCGTAGCAGCATTCCTAGATATCGCCCAGGCATTCGACAAGGTGTGGCACAGTGGACTACTACTTAAAACATATCGCATTGGTCTCCCTTATTATCTGATACAAATCATAGCAAGTTTTCTCACCAATAGAACCTTTGTGGTGCGCATTGCTGGTTTCACATCCACCCGACGGCCTATTTTAGCAGGTGTACCTCAAGGTTCAGTACTTGCACCACTCCTCTTTAATATATTCACTTATGATCTTCCTGATATAGCTCCAGTTTGTACGGCGTTATACGCAGATGATACTGCTCTCTATTATTCTCACGTCAATATTCTTCATGCCATTCAGAAACTGCAAATTGCCCTAGATCAATTAGCTCATTGGTTCTCTCATTGGCGCATTTCCCTCAATACTAACAAGACAGAGGTTAAGATCTTCTCTTTACGACCTTATAGGGATCCTCCATCACTACGGCTGCTGGGGGAACCGCTCTCATGGTTACCAAGCAATGTGCCAGTGAAATACCTTGGGGTGTTACTGGACACTCGACTTACTTGGAACGCCCACATCTGTCGGTCTGTTACGCTTGCATTTGCCCGGATATCAAAACTGTACCCTCTACTCAACAGGCGCACTTCACTTGGTTATGAATCCTCCCTGCTTCTTTACACATCTCTAGTCCGTCCCATTTTTACCTATGCAGCTCCAGTCTGGGGTGGCACCAGTAAGACTAATCTCCGCCGACTGCAGGTACTACAAAACAGGGTGCTTCGTACAGTTACAAACGCTCCATGGTTCATCCGAAACCAGCAGCTTCATCATGAGTTTGGTCTTCTACCCGTTCACCAATACATCCGACGCCTGGCACGTCCATTCTTTTACCATCTCCAGGAGGTCCCTGGAGCTGTTACCTACCGTCTCGGCTGTCGCACTCGCCAGCCAACTCGCCTGAAGCGCAGACTTCCCCAAGATCTTCTCCTAAGTGACGTCTCCAGCACAGACGACTCAGACACGTGATTACTACCATCAGACTTTAAGTTCTCAATTTGTGTTACAGTTATCCTCCACATTTAGTTAGAGGAGTCGTTCATGGCTACCTCCATTGTTATGTGTCCTGTTCCTATGTATCTTATAACAAACATCTGTAAAGCATAATTGCTGATCGATGGATAAAATAAAAAAAAAAGATGTTCACTATTTGTAGCTATTTTGTGCCATAGAGTACTACAATACCGCATTGACAACACCAAAATCATATCAGGACATGAACTGTAATTTGTATTATAGACTTCTTGTTTAGTTATCCTTAGGTTTAATTGCCTTATGTCATTTGTTGTTTGGCCACAAATAGGAAGCTCTGTTGAATTTTCTGTTTTTATTTGTTTTTCTCTATCTAGTTTTTTGCATTGTGAATAGTCTCAACAGCTAAGGAGAATTAGAGTGTGTTGCCAGGCTATGATATTATTTATCCATGTGGTTGATTCTTCAGCCATCTTAATTTTCCACCTTTTCATTTACTTGCTCTTTTCTCTGTGATTCCTGATTTTCTGCATTGTGTATTTCTATTAGATCTGTTGTTGAAGTATAGTTACGTGAGTTCACAGGAGTTCATCATTTCTAATGCAGCCCTTTGGACTACATGAAATATGTTGCCTGTTCCGTATTTTAAGTTAGCGCTTGCTTCTGTGTTGTTTTCAGCTTCGATATGTGCGAGAGCATTCTTTTGAACATCTCCAGACCCTGTCCCCCCAGTGACAGCAAGACACAACATAAATTCGCTAATTTCCAAACACTACTTTTACGGTAACAACGAATATCTGGACGAATGTCGGGTAACTCTAAGCTCCATGGACCCCGTCTCATTTGAGCATCATTTCACCCATTTCATTCATCGTCCGATATGACTTAACGTTGGAACGTTGGAGGATGTAAATTTCAAAAATAAACAAATTTCTGTTGCAAAGGAATTAAGAGTTACAGCATTTCAGGCTTTTTGTAGTTTGCCGCAAGAAGAGAACAAACAATAGCAATAATATCTACTAGTTGTGACGAAACCGGAAGTGCGGGCCTTATTGTACCATGCTGATGTGTTCCGTACCCCTCGATTACGACAGATATAGAAAGAAGATTATACTTCAACAATTTTCCAATCCTCCGATTCTAGAGATTTCAGCGATCAGAAACTTTCTTCTCTGGCCGGTAACATAAAAGTGTATGTAAAAGCCAGCCTGGAACATAGGCAGTTACAGATTGACCAGTGAATATTGGAGTAGTTGTGAATCAGTTCAGTTAGGTAGTTAGAATGAATTGATGAACCCAAACGCAATAATGGGAAAAATTAAATGTCTGACAATGTATGCCTTGGACTGAAGAGTGGAGAGCAACCACATCGTGGATGGCAGGATACAGTGGACACAGGTACAGCAGCTATCCTGTTCTGACCCGACATTGAGATCCTGCCATTCAGAAATCCGGATCGATCCTACAAGGTACAGGCGACATGGGGCAACACCTTGTAGCTTTCTGTACTGTCTAGCGTTTGTAAGCTTGTAGCTATTACTAACAAGGGTGGCTGAAGAAGTGATACTTGGAATACAAGCCCTCCGGAAGGAGACCAAGCACCAACAGCTGGTCATGAAAGATGATGGGAAAGATACACATCCAAAAATGTCGAAGGCTCTTCATCACTACACCTGGCTTGAAGCCCGAAAACATCTTGAACACAAGGTTCCATTCCTTTGAAGAACATTTCTTCCCTGACTGTCAAGGTACAACAGGGGTAGACAAAGTCATATTTATGTCTTTGCTAGTAATCAGTTGGCCTTTAACATATCGTAGTTGTGAGCTGTTCGGCTAGCCAGAGCAGACTAAAAATAAGAGAGAAGCATTTTATATGAGGTGAAAATCCACGAGCAGCCCAAATTGGTCTTTCAACGGAGATATAAAAAAAACAATGCTACATGAAGATACTGTTTTGTTCTTTGTATTTGTAACAATGGTGAAGGTAAATAAAAGTTATTGTATGAAAATGTTTCACTAGTTTTTACTCAAAAATGTTCATTGACATATATTGTATTTTATATTTTAACATATTTTCAGGCAAATAATGATTCCTATTTCTATTTAACAATAACTTAGTTGTAATAAATTTGTTATCGTTAAATCTTAGGATGCAGTCAAAAAGACACTAAATATTAAATGTAAATCTTGATCAGGCATACAATTAGCAAAGTACATTCTGATGATAAGTTTTATTTCTACATTTTCTTATTCATTAGACTTCCAGGTGCTATTTAGTAATATTTGTTTGTTTTTCATTTGTATCTTATGGTGAATATGAAAACTGTATTGAATTCTATCATGTCAAAACATCTGTCAAATTTAAATATTTTTTCAGCTTGTTCATAATAGTTTTTTACAAATATGGATTAGCAAAGTTAATTGGTTTTAATGAACAACATAGTTACTTTACTTGAATCGATTTGTCACCAATTTCTGTGCATGAACTGACAGATTGTTTTCTGATGTTTTTATCTCGTTTTAATACTAAATAATGCTAACTCCTTCAACATTTCAGATTACACCCAGAAATATTTGATGGTGCTACTAATGGAAAATATCAATTGCTCGCGGCTGAAGTCTCAGCAGAACACACCAGCTTCTCTATTGAAATGGATGGTCTTGAATATGAATATGATAAATGTGATGTTACATGTGATATCCTAACTACAAAGGACTATGTTCATTCCAATCAGTTTGGTAAATGTAGTGATGAGGCAGACAGATATATACAGCCTTTATACCTGAAACACAAGAGCTTGAGTGATACGAGTGTAAGGGCACAAGAATGCAGCATTTGTGATAAGAGCTTTACTCAATTAACAGATTTGAAAACACCTAATTTAGTTCATGAGGGTAAGAATGCACATCAATGTAAAATTTGTGATAAGAGCTTTACACAGCTGACAAACTTGAAAATACATAATTTAATTCATCAGGGTAAGAAGCCACACCTTTGTAAAGTTTGTGATAAGAAGTTTATTAACTCGTGGAGTTTGAAAAGACATAATTTAGTTCATGATGGCAATAAGCCACACCAATGTAAAGTTTGTGATAGGAAATTTTCTCAGTTGTCAACTTTGAAAACACATAATTTAGTTCATGAGGACAAGAAGGCACACCTTTGTATTGTTTGTGATAAAAGGTTTAGAAATTTGTCAACTTTGAAAACGCATATTTTATTACATGAGGGTAAGAAGCCACATCAATGTAAAGTTTGTGACAGGAGCTTCACTCAGTTGTCAAGTTTGAAAAGCCATACTTTAATTCATGAGGGTAAGAAGCCGCACCAGTGTAAAGTATGTGACAGGTGCTTTACTCAGTTGTCACATTTGAAAACACATAATTTAATTCATGAGGGTAAGAAACCACACCGGTGTAAGGTTTGTGATAGGAGCTTTACTAAGTTGTCAACTTTGAAAAGACATAATTTAGTTCATGAGGGATAAAGAAGCTATACCACTGTAAAGGGTGAAATAAGAACTTTTGGTCGGTTATGAAGTTTGAAAACAGATGTACTAATGTAATAAATTATCTCATTAAGTTTCCAAACGGAAATTTGATACATGAGGGTAAGATTATGAGATGAATAGAGTTTGTTACCTGTTGTGCTAGTTGTTTTGTTTCAAGGATGCAGTTCTGATTTAATTGAAAAGAGGTGCTCTTGGTTATTATTGTATTTGTATTTATTTCATCCTTTGGAACATAAAACATATGTTATAGGATACGTCAGTTCAAGATACAAAGATAAATATAAAAAGTTACATAAGACTAAAAACTGTAACAGTAACTGTAACCATAAGGAAATGCTATATAAAAGTAATTGTTCACAAATGTGCAGTTTACTCTAATTCATGATTAAATTAAATTCAATTTATTTTTTCCATTTGACTGATATCAGACACATCATAGTATAAATTACATTAATGGCCACTGTCATTTACAATCACTTAAAACCAATTAACATTTAAAAACTCATTTACAGAATAAAATGAATGTTGCAGTAAAAAGAGTTTTACTCCCTTTTTAAAATGTATAAGGCTGTTCATTTGTTTAATATTTTCTGGTAGCCTGTTGTATAATGTTATATCTTTATTGATAGCACTAGACCTGAAGATTTCCGTTCTACAATTTTGAATGTGAAAGTCATCTTTCTTACGTGTATTGTATTTGTGAATATTAGTATTTTTGTAATTTTGTATTTGTAGTTTATTTTGTTTTACATAGATCACTAATTCCAAAATATACATACATTCTAGAGGTAATATTTGATGTTTTTTTAATAATGGCCTGCAAGATGTTCTGTTATCCACCCCACTTATTATCCTTATCACTCTTTTTTGAAGTTTAAAGACTAATTGCCTTTCCCCCCCAGAACACTATCCCATATTGTAACTGACTGTGAAAGTAACCATAATATATATTTCTCAATGCTGCTAAATTTATTAAGCTTTTCAAATGTTTAAGCAAATAACAAATAGAACTCAGTTTATTTATTAAATGTTGAATATGTGTGGTCCATTTCATGTTCTCATTCATATGTAGTCCCAAAAATTTTGTTTCATTATTGTAGCTAATGGCTGTTTTATCAAATACTATTGGAGGTTTGACCACATTTCTATTTTGGCAAGTATGGAATGAAATGTCAATAGTCTTATCCATATTTATAATAAGTTCATTTGCCTGAAACCATATGTGTAGTTTACATAGAGTATCATTGAGTTTGGTCTGTACGCTTTCTTGATTGTTTCCTTTTATTAGGATGTTAGTGTCATCTGCAAATAAAATAACATCTGTGGAATTAATGGCAGTTGGCAAATCATTTATGTACCACGAAAATAACAAGGGGCCCAAGACTGATCCTTGTGGAACTCCTCGCCAAACTTCTCTCACTTTGGACTGAACTGTATTTAATTTTCCTTTATTTTCAAACTGAAGTTCTACAAACTGTTTTCTATCACTTAAATAGGATTTAACCCAATTATTCATAATACCCCTAAAACCATATTTATTTAATTTCCTGAATAGTATTTCATGATCTAAAACATCATATGCTTTCGTTAAGTCTAAAAATAAACCCACAACTACTAATTTTTTATCAATAGCTTCTTGAATTTTATTTATTACACTGTCCATGGCTGTTATGGTAGATCTGCTTTTTCTAAATCTGTTTTGGGCCTCTGAATGAATATTATATTTTGAGATGAATTATATCATTCTATTATGAACCAGTTTTTCAAATATTTTAGAAAATGAGGATACAATTGATATTGGCCTGTAATTTTCTGTTATTCTTCTCCCCTTTTTTATAAAGTGGCTTAATTTTTAATACTTTTAACTTATCTGGAAATATACCCGATTGTAATGATGCATTATAGAGACTGACTAGTGGCTTAGCTATTTGATGTATAACTTTTTAATAACATCTGGTGCTTCATCAACTCCAGATGAATATTTGGCCTTCATACCCTGGACTACACCTTCTAATTCCAATTCCGTAACAGGCAGTATAAAAATTGATTGACTGCATTGCTTTATGTTGTCACCATTATCCTGACACCCTATATGGTTAATATTTTGAGCTACTAAGTTTTCTGCAATGTCTGTGAAATAAGCATTAAAAGACTGCAATTTCCTCTGGATTTGTGATATTATTATTATTGAAATTTAATTCATTAATATTGGTCTCTGCATTTTTAATTATTATTGTTAATGTCATTGTTAGAATGTTATTTACTTCATGTTTCATATATGTTAAAATATACTAAGTGAATGTGTATAGCACTGCTTAATATTGTAATTAACAAAATTGTTGGCACAAATACTTAAACTAGTTCTGCCCACTGTTTCTCTTTGATCAAATAGACTCCGGATGTGTATATGGAATAAATTCGGAGATGCTTCTAATTTGTTTGATATTTCAAATACTTATACCTTTTTCAACAGAGAGTATATTCAACTGTTTTCCCTTTCTCTTGGTTATACAAAGAGAAGATAATTTCAGACATTACATTGTGACCAGCTATGGATATAAAAATTTTACTTTCCCTTAAAGCCTATTGTATTCTGGATACCCCTTGAGCTGCAGAGATGTTTATCTTAATGAACAGGAAGAAAATGAAGTTTTTTTATATAAGAAGAACTTGTACAAGAGCACGAAAAGTTGTGAGTGTTATTTAATTTTTTCCCTTTCCACTGCAAAAGTCCATTGCCAGGGTTTAATTTTTAATGCCATTTCTCCCCAATATTGCTTTTATATATTTCATAACGAAAATGTATTTTGAGTACAGATATATGGACAGAAAAGTCTCAGAAAATGATTTTTCATTTGTAGAAATCGTGTCGGTGCCACATATTAAAGGTTTCAAAACATAACACGAGTAAACGGAACCAAATTACGAATTCAAATTAAAGATATAATAGAGAAGTACTTATGTGTTTGGAGAAATTTAGTGACGTAAAAATTAATCTCAGCAACTATTTGTAGTTGGGTTTATTAATACTCTTCACTTACTTTTCTATATTAATGAGACACTAGTTTCAAAGGCAATCAATCGCCTCCATTTTCAATCTCTTTCCAACATAGCGGATTAACTATAAAGCCTGGGACTTACGTACTTACAGCATAGTAAGTCGCCACAAAAGATGCGCATCTTATAGCATATGAAAACCCCTAGTGGTCTACCGGGAAACAGGAGTCAGTTGGAGCATTTAATGTCATATCGGCACGTTGGCCATAGTAACTCTGTCCTTTAGAGCAATCGCGCAGAGTGCAGGAGATTCGTGTTTCCAATCCCGGCTATGGCACTGAATTTTTCAGTCTGGCCCTACTCATTCAAACCGTAGACTACACATGGCTAGTTGGAAAAACTGATTATTTCCAAATATAAAGAATGTTTTCAGAGGACACAATGTTAACTGGAGAGCCACAAATAGGTGAAAACTTGCTTTAGAAGCGACGGTTTGGGAAGAATATTCCAACAGCTGGATATACAAAGTTGGAGAAACACTGGTGTAATATAAAATGTAATTGATGACATTATTAGCACAATTAGAGGATACCAGCGTTCAAAGTGGCGCAACGGTCTTGGAAATCGAGGAACCACAAAGGGAGTGAGTGTGTGTTTAAGGCTGTTGTAATATTGATTTCTACCTTTATGCGCTTCATATTACAGTAAATATATAAAGATACAGCTTATCAGATGGAGTTAAACTTGTTGGTCCACATATCTCACACCTTCGGCACATATCTTAGCTTATCTTACCGCGATTTGGCTGAACTGTGTTTTTATGTGTTTTATTTAAATTATGCAGTCCTGTAGCCTTCCCTTGATCTAATCCATTGTACTCCGTTGTAGTATGTCCAAATCGCTTCCCAAAGATCCGAATGCAGGACTATTACGTCACAGTTCTGTAGGAGACATAAATATTATTAATTTAGCAGGTTTCAGCTGTTTGTTGTAGAAACCTCCTTTCAGTCGTGGGTGGTGGAATTGCTCCTTAACGCTTATATTCAGAAGGGAACACGCCTGTCATTGTTATAACAATCACGCTTGAGAAACCACTGGGACATAACCAGGCTTCATTTCATTTGTCAGACGAAGGACGTTCCTAATCATAAGTTAGGAGGAGACGAATAAGTGACATTTCTTATATATTTGATGGACCAGTTATGCCACTACAACGCAGTTCCTAGAGATCCATCTGTTAAATCAGGACTCACCCGGGAAGGAAGAGGAAGAGATCTGGATAGGAGAGACTATAAGGGACGCAACAATAAATCGTCCCCCACTTGTTATAGATATTCTCAAAAATCAAGATTTGCTACGTGTATTTTGGGAAGCTAAAAGAATGATTTTATTATCAAATTCTGGGCATCTGCCACACTCACCTTTTAAAAGGAAGTTTTAGTTTATCTCCTACAGCTTGTTTAGAATGAAGAGAATTCCTGGGACTTTCAGTACATTCCAGTAAAATTTCATTCTTAATGAACAATCACTTAGATATACGATACTTTAATCAAAACTATCAAAGCTGTACATATGTGACTTCTTGTAAGATGTTGACACTATATACTAGCTTTGAAATTTAAGCAAATTCCAGTTTTAATTGTGTCATTCTGACGACAAAGAGGCATCTAACACGTGCTCTATTGGATTCGGCAGACCTCAAAACGCATATTTTATATTTAAATTGCGATTTAACATTTTAAGATGAACATTGCTCTCACTGATATGTACATTTTGGAAAAGGTAAATTCCGTAAGAAGCGATAACTGGTAGCTATAGAGTATTTTAGTCAGATGACATTGTCAATAGTATACTCATAGAATACTTTGAAATTGGCTAAAATAGAAAAAAAAATATCTGAGCAAATATACGCATGCACATACATATTAGTTATATGTACATACTTTAATACTAAATTACACAAAATTAAATCAGTTCATAGTACTTCACAGTAATAAAAGCTTGATGGTAATCATTAGTTCACTCAGGAACTGAACACTAGTGATGTCAGTTATTGCACGGAATTCACTACACTACTAGGAACAGGCACTTCCTGACTTTCAAATCGCTGTTCCAGGATTAAGGTGCTTATAATTTTAAATTTACATTATGTAGATGCTAGGGACTTGCGTTCACAATATTAATAGTAACGATGTGTGTCAACAAACCAATACCATGAAAATTAATTGTTCTTTCACACTGGCCGTGTGTAGGCTAAAGTATGGAAAGATAAGAGTCAGACTGAAAAATTCAATGCCATATCCGGGATTTGAACCGCGGATCTTCTGGTCTCCATCCAGTCGTTCTAACCATTGAGCTACTATGGCCAACGTGACGATATGACATTAAATTCTCCAACTGACTTGTGTTTTAAATGACCTAAGGCCAGTGTAAAAGAACAATTAATTTCCATTAATTGACCTAATAATGGTTAACTATAAAGCCCGGGCCTTAAAGTTCTTACACGATGTAAGTCGCCATTAAGGTAGCTGTCTCATATGTTTATGAGAACTCCTAAGTGGATTACGTTACACCGGTCATGATACACTGCATAATTTTAACTTTTTTATAATAAATAGTTTTGAAACTAAAAATTATTTGTCATGTTTTCTTTGAAAGAACTGAATAGTATGATTTTGTGGGTTCGTAAAATAATAGGTCCAATTTCCAGATCCAAGTCCAGAAGTTCAAAGTGTTCTTTATTTCCGTAGAAATACACTCTGATCAATTCTTACAGCAGCAGAATTACGTCACGTACACAATTACAATCTATCAAGGTCGTTGACCACACCTGCAAAGAGCTCACTTTCCAAACACCAGTTATAATTACAACTCTCATTACGACTCTGTTTACGACTGTTTACAACTACTCCGCTGGCGTGTCGCGATCTCTTATATATACCTCCATGGGTAATTCCAGGCTGTTCTGTAACAAACAAGAAACTGAATATATCAAGATTTAACTGTATTGGAACACCACAGTGAAGCGTGAATTACCTACACCACTGGATCAAGCTTTAGTCGCATAAGAGCCGAAGATGCAAACGATGATTTGAAAAACATGTCCTCAAAATAGGTACGAAAGTGAAGCAGATGTGTAATAAATACGACTCATCTAAAAATTAATAAGAAACTGAATGTTCTGTATCAATCAAGATGCCACAAGAATTTTCCATTTATCAGACTTTATTTGTTCGGCAGACCTTTACCTTCGTGCTCTCTTCATCAGTTCCTTTGAGTGCAAAGCCATGCTATCGCGATAAAGGCTATGAGGCAGTAGTAATAAAGCGTTTACTTTTATAGTTCAAAATTAAACTCGAGGCCTGAAATTTGTAATGCCTATGCAATAAATCTGCGTATTTGTCCAAAATAGTAATACCTATTAGAAATATGATTTATTTCTCTTCAGAATAGAATAAAAAGAAAGATAACTAATAATTGCAAGAGAAAAATCACTGGGAAGAGTTTGATCAACAAACCAATGCACAGCTTTCTTTAACGTGTTATATTCTACATATTATGAAATTTCAACTTTATTCAACAATATTTACTGCAAAAAGTTGACCCCAAAACACAAGAATTGCTCCACGGAGAAAAAGCTATTTAAAGTTGTGCAACACACTTATTGGAAATATTGCTCTTCATTCATTCATTAGAATTCTCCTGCAGAACACAACCCTCCCCCTCCTTTCATCCTCAAACTTTCTTTGATGATATTTGCCAGTCTTGTTGCATTTCTCCTTTAGATTTGTATACCTAAGTTTCGAAAACTCTGCTTGACACGATGTTCATCTCTGTATTTACTTATTTTAGTGGCAAGAGGAGAAATTTCTGACCTCTTTGCCTGTTCAGTGAAAACCTATTCTTAATTTAAAAGGGATATAGCTTCTGGCACAGCCATGTCAAACATTTTGCCTGAAACAAGGACCTCCTTGGGCAAATATTCCAAATCACGCTATAGACACTTTTATTTGCAATTTAAGTCTCTCCTCTGGAACGCCCAGCAGTTCTATTGAACACAACTTTTGATATAGGGGTATCATTTTGTCTACTACACCGACAACTAGAGCTGTATGGATCTCATTTTTATGGTTCTTAGGCTTGTCATCTCTTGCAACAGCTTTGTTATAAAAGCACCATGAACATACACCTACTGAACGTTTTGAATGCATGGATTTTTCATCTCAGCTAGAGCAGTGGTACAATATTACATACAACATATAGAGTTGTTACAATTTTCTTGTTTATATCAAAAGCACCTTTAGTTTTCTTTTCAGTGGTTGCACCTTTTCTTTTGCTTGAAAAAGTTTCACACAAACCATATCCATAGGCTTGGCACTTCACTACAATCTTCATGGAAAAACCACAGAACTCTTAACATTCACAGTAACACAATTTCTCTTTATACTCACTAAACAATACTCTTGAAAGCAAGTTCTTCAATACATTACTGTTAAAAAGAAGGTAATCTGGCTCTGCAAATTCATCTTTACACACAGGAGGAGACAGGTGACACTTTCAGCTTAAGAGTTATTAGCATCACATTCTTCACTTTTATCTGCTGAGGAACGTCCCCATCTTGTTTCAGCTAAAAGCTTACCTTTCTTTTTCTTAATTACCTTTCCACTACACACTTTTCCCATTATATCTGTCAAAAATGCCACAACTATTACAGCAATTGCATTACACACATGAATGCTTAGATACTTTATAAACACCATAATTCATTTCTTATATATTTAATTTTATGTCAACAGATAGCAGCGCTTGTGTAACAAGGGCAGCCAACATCTATATTTTAAAGATAACTATCTCATTAAAGTCTAGAAACCACAAGCAGACTTACTCTAGCTGTTAACTAAAATCTGACATAACTGCCACAACCACTTTTTACTGCAATCTAAATAAAGTTAAAATACACCAACTTCCACGTGGATTTGACACATAATATTTAATGCCCATATTCGAGACATAGTGATGGCATTTCTTAAAAACGTTTTCTAATTTTTTTTTTGCATTTTTGGCCATTTTGGTACCATTCTGTCCCCTTAAGAAACATGCTGGTACTTGAAATTACCCAACCTTCATAACTACACTCAGCAATGGTATCATAGCTAGATTGAAACTTCTTAGTTCAGGAATGTGAAACAGTAAAACTATCCTGACAACACAGTGGCACATAACTCTAACAAAGCCCACCTCGGTAGCGTAGATGGTAGCACCTCTGCCTCACGTTCAAGAGGTCCCGAGTTCGAATCTTGGTCAGGGTGAGTTACCTGGATAAGGTTTTTTCCTAGGTTTTACCTTATCCTTAAAGACGAATGTCGAGTAACTCGAAGCTCCATGGACCCTGAGCACATTTGAGCATCATTTCACCCATTCCATTCATCGTGCGATGACTTAACGTTGGAGTACGTAAATTACCAAAAAAACTATAGCAAAGCAAAACCGTCTCTTAAGAGCGAAATCCAAACTGCCGCTTGAAACGAGTTAACGACATTACTTCTTGTAGCATACTCAATTCTCTTCTATATCTTACCATAATAACTCAAATTATGGTTTTTGAAACTTGGCAACCAAGTGAAAACTTACCAAAATTAGTACTTATTTTACCTTCATGAAATGAATTGTCTTCTCAAAGTAGACAAATGAGTGAAGCTTTTGTTACAAACTTTTCATTGGTGTGCTTTCTCCACCTCATGATTTAAATTGAATTTTCAAGCAGACGAAAGAACCTTAATTTCGCATTGGTGTTACCTCTTACTCTCATTAATTAAGTCATGTCTTTAAATTTGAAAACTGAGTGAAACTGCTATTGCAAACTTAAACATTAGTGCTTCTCTTACCCTCATGAATTGAATTATGATTTTACCTATTTACTGCTGAGTAAACTGCTGTCATAAAACCTTACATAGGTGTGGCTTCTTACGATGACGAATTAAATTGTGTCTGTTTAAAGTTGTCTACTGAGTAAAGTTCCTATCAGAAACTAATTGTGTGCCCTCTTGTCCTCATAAATTTGATTTTAAACATTGAACAGCTGAGTAAAGCTATCGCGAACCTGAACTGGCGTGTGTTCTTAACATCCTGAATTAAATTATGTGTTTTCAGATTTGAAAAAGTAGTGAATCTCTTATCACAAACCTTAGTGCTTCTTCATGCGATTCAAAATATAAAGGCTGTGTGTACATGCGCCATCACTACATTTAGCACATCGTTCAAGGCGAACATATTTCGTTGCAGCTAGTATTTGTGAAGAACTGGTCTTCTGGCATTTATATTCAAAATTATCAATTGCATTATAGAATCTTGTGTGTCTCCTAGCACTTCACTAGTGAACACTGGTGATTTGCCAATAGCAGCACCAGGAACGGTTTCTGGGTGTAATCCGAAATGTTGGAGAATTTAGTTATCTAGTATAATAATAAAAAATAAATTTTGTGAACATAATCTGTTAGTACATGTGGAGAAATAAGCGAGAACTATAATTCAATTCATCCTAGTTAAGTATTTATTTTGTTCACAATATTTTTAAATAAATAAGAAGATATGTCCTATAAACAACATGATAAAAATTTGATATTAGTGTCCATACAAGCAAAAATTGTTACAGGGCACAGAGAATTATATCAACAGGACAGTTCCTATAAGTTCAACCAACTAAAATGGCCTTCTGAATAATTTAAGTGTCCATGACCTATGGCAAGTAGATATTCTTAGTAAGTGGAAAAATGACATGTAAAATACATATATCATTAATCGTGTGTGAGTACTACAGAGTTGACATATGCGCCACAAAATACAAACAGCAACCAAATATGATTAAAGAGGACTTGAATTTACACCTAAACAAACCGCCATTAATTGTAATGTTAATAACAAAAGAAAAGTTCACAACGAAATGCAGTATCTAGTCAATAATGTTCTCAAGAGAAGGAACGTCTGTAAAAAGAAGTATTCTCCCAGTATTGCTACGGAATAAGTGTCTGCTGTGAGAAAAGAAGTGAAGATAAAACTACAGCAGATCTTGACTGTGCTACCAGTCATCCTTCTGATGTGATGAACTCTTTCTTCTACCCAATGCCATAGCGCTGTTTCAGCCAAAGGAACATGGGAAAATTAGACATGTACTTTCTTCTTTATAAATGTACTTTGTCACTTTGCTAATCGAATGTACAAGTGACACTAACGAGGATTTATTAAGGTACGGAAAATAACCCATTTATGTGAGAAGCCTAGGTTATAATAGATAGCAGCTGCAATAAAGATCTGGCGAGGTTTGGCCATCAATTTACGGAGAGTTGGGGCTACTAAAATTAGAGAGCAATTGAACTTAATTGTTTATTGTCAGTCGAACTATGGATTACACAAATTTGGCAGATTTACATTATAGTTTAATATGTAATTACAGCTACTATCTACATTCACTTATACTGATTTAACATCTATGAAACATGAAGTACATTACAATTTTAGTAATGAGCCTAAGAATAATAAAAATGCTGAGGCCAGTAATAACAAGGAGCAACTATTTATAGTTAAATCAAAGCTGCATCCATGAAAGAAGTCATGTAGTACCTTTGGTAACATGCTCTATTGATTTCTAATTCCTAACCTCAAAAATCATATTCTGGGTTTGGGAACTTTATAATAAGTGTCAATTTAATCACATTAGGATCTTGTTACCCTCATGAACATAATTGTATTTTCAAAGTAAACAGCGGAGTAGTGCTCTTATTACCAACTCTAAATTGGTGTGGCTTCTTACCCTCCTGAACTAAATTGTTTTCAGTCAGAAACTTTACATTGGTGATACTACTTAAGATCATGATCTCAAGTATGCTTTTTCAAATTAGACAACTGAGGAAAGCTCTTGTTACAAACTTCACGTTATCTGGCTTCTTAACCCCATGAACCAAATTGTGTTCTCAAATTTATTAGCTGAATGAAGCTTTTATCACAAAATGCACGATGTTTCAGTTTTTACCCTGATAATAAAACTGTTTTCAATCACAAACTTTACATTGGTGTGGCTACTTATCCTCATGAACTAAATTATGTTTTTTCAAAGCTGACAGGTGAGTAAAGCTTTTATGACAAACATTACATTCGTGCGCCTTCTTACCCTCATGAACTAAATTATGTGTTTTCAAACTTATCAGCTGAGTAAAGCTCTTATTACACACTTTACATTGGTGTGGCTTCTTACCCTCATGAATCAGAGTATGTTCTTTCAAACGTGACAAGCGGTCGAAGCTCTTATCACATAGCTTACATTGATTTGGCTTCTTACCCTCATGAACTAAATTATGTGTTTTCAAATTTATCAGCTGAGTAAAGCTCTTATTACACACTTTACATTGGTGTGGCTTCTTACCCTCATGAATCAGAATATGTTCTTTCAAACGTGACAAGTAGGCGAAGCTCTTATCACATAGGTTACATTGATGTGGCTTCTTACCGGTATGAACTAAATAATGTGTTCTCAAATTGGACAACTGGGCAAAGCTCTTATTACAAACTTTACATTTGTGTGGCTTCTTACCCTCATGAACTAAATTATGTGTTTTCAAAGTTGACGCCTGAGTAAAGCTCCTATCACATACTTTACATTGGTGTGCCCTCTTACCCTCATGAATTAAAGCATGCTTTTTCAAACTTGACAACAGAGTAAACCTTCTATTACACACTTTACAAAGGTGTGGCTTCTTACCCTCATGAACTATATAATGGGTTTTCAAAGTTGACGAGTGAGTAAAGCTCTTTTTACAAACTTTACATTGGTATGGTTTCTTACCCTCATGAATAAAAATATGTTCTTTTAAATGTGACAAGCGGGTAAAGCTCTTATCACAGACCTTACATTGGTGTGGCTTCATACCCTCATGAACTAAATTGTGTGTTTTCAAAGTTGCCAAGCGAGTAAAGCTCTTATTGCATACTGTACATTGGTGTATCTTTTTACCCTCATGACTTAGATTATGGTGTTTCAAATTTGACAACCGAGCAAAGCACTTATCAGAAGCTTTACATTGGTGTGACTGAACATAGTGCTTTGTAGCTAGGATATGACTTATAACATCACATTTGTTATATTCATATTCAGGACGATCCATTTCAATACAGAAGCTTGTGTCTCTTCCTTGGATTTCAGCCGACAGCAATGGTGAATTTTCATTAGTAACTCCAGCAAATTTTTCGGGTTGCAATCTGTAATGTTGGAGGAGTTAGCATTGTTTAGTAGTAAAAGGAGATATAAGAAAACAGAAACTATCAGTAAATGCACAGAAATCATAGTAAATCGATTCATGCAAAGCAACTATGTTCATTATAACTAATTGACTTTGTTAATCCACAAGATTTGTAAAAACGTAATTATGAAGAAGACGAAAAATAACTAAATTTGACAGATGATTTCAATACAGTTTCCATATATATCACAAGATCCAAATAAGAACTAGTCAAATATTACTAAAGAGCACGTGGAAGTCAAATGAATAAGAAAATTCTGAGACAAAAGTTTTCAGAATATACCTTGCTAAATGTATGCCTGATTAAATTTAGTATTTAACATTTAGTGCACGTGCTGCAGCTTACAATAACACATTCTTCACAATTAAATTATTATTAAACATAATTAAGAATTACATTGCTTGCCTGATAATGTACTAAAATATAATACAACATATATATGAAGTGACATTTTTCAGTAATAAACAGTCAAGCTTTTCCATACAATAAGTTTCCTTTACTTTCACAATTTTCCGAATACACAGAACAAAAACGTATCTTTCCTTAGCATTGTGTTGTTGATGTCTCAGTTAGAATACTACTTCGGGTGGGCTGGATTATTCAGCTGAAAGAAAATGCTTCCCAAACCCTTATATTTATCTGAATGGCCCCCAACTACGATACTCAATGGTCGACTGACTAGTAGCAACTACTTAAAGATGACTTTTGTTGCACCTGTTATACCTTGCCAGTCATGGAAGAAATGGCCTACCAAAGGAATGGAGCCTTGATGAAATTAAACTCTGTGGAGTACATCAAGAACTTTGATCCAAGTGGCCGGCCTACTCGATCCAATGGTGTTGACAGGGCTTTCCCGGGTTCGCCAAGCAAATGCAGACTAGATTAATTACATCTTGATTAAAATTTGACATCATCTCTCATCTAGTGGTCTCTTTCAGGATAGACGCAAGAGTCAATAGAGAAAATGTCTGCAGTTGATTTCTCATTGACTGAGTCATTGCTTTCTATCTATATCCTTCGCTAACAAAATATATGCATTGAACAAAACTTTTTCAGTTTTAATGGTAGATACTACAAACAGAAATCAGGGTTATCAATGAGCAACCCACTTTCACCCTTTCTGGCAAACATAATTATGAGTGCATCTGAAACACAAATGAAAAAGGACTTATCATGGATCTTGAAGGATTAGTATAGACATGTTGATATGCTTGCTATAGTTACTAATAAATATTCTTGGACCGAAATATCATCATGAATAACACAAAATTTGGAAGTTACAGGGGGCCAACGCATTCAGAAAGTTACATAAAAATAATAGCTACAACCCAATTATGTATAAACATGCAAAATAAACAATCTTACACACAGACTGGTCAATATACCCATGGATAAAGAAGAAGCCTTCAAAGAACAAAAAGCAATGCTACACATAGCAAGAAAAAATGGATACAACAAAAGTCTGCTATCTAAGATTATTAAAAAGGCTAAACTAAAGACAAGCATTATGGAAGCAAACACATTAGCTAACGGCAAAGAAAGCAGCAGCACACTCAGTGTATTCCTATACACTCATAAACATTTAATAAGTACAAAAAGATTTTTAAGGAACAAAATATCATCTTAGCACCTACTAATAGATACTCAATTTAAAAATTGCTAGATTAAAAAAAAAAGATTTAATCCCATGAGTTAACAGAGCTGGAATATACTAAGTAAGTTGTAAGAATTGTGAAAAATGCTCAACAGGTCGAACTAAAAGAAATCTAAAAACCAGAGTCAAAGAGCACTTTAGAAACGTTAAAATGAAAAAAAAAAATTATAAGTCAGCACTACCACTTCAATTTTGGAACAAAAACCATAACGTTGATTCAAATCCAAAATTATTAAAAGGAGTGATAACTTCAAATAATCTGACAAGGGGGAATATATTCATATGCAAAAATAACGAGAGTAATGAACTTTGAAATCGCACCAGTACATAATTTGACAATGAAGTTCATAGTACCACCACTAGAGAGAAGAGAGCCAATGACAACAGCTGCCTAAGTTTGAGAGAGGTGAGGATGGAAGCAATGAGACTATTCTCTTGATAATATAAATTGTAAGTAATGAAGTGTCAATAAGTCGACTACAAATAGTTTTTCGAGAGATTTGACATATTTAAAAAGGCATTCTGTTTATGTTACATTTACCTGAAATCTGCTAAATTGATTAGTACCTAGATTTACTAATGTACAGCTAACTGATATAGAAACCTTTGTGCACAAATCGCTGAACTCTGCTTCCAAAGAAGCAATATTTAAATTACTGATATTGTCATTTCACTGTCATTCCATGTTGACTATATGAGTATAAATATAATGTATAAGCAGCTCTAAAAATGAAATTAACATTAAAAATAATATTACTATTCATATTCAACCTACAATTCTATTAAATAAACCAATCTCTCGTAATAAATTTAAAGAAGGAGGTTTGAAGTAGTTGCTCAGTGCTATATTATATTTGTTAACTAAAAACTGAGTGATGTCAGTGTATACTGTTGTAAATATTTAATATTGTTGTGAGGCATTGTTTTCCTAAATTTGAACTGTACCACAGTTGCAGGTTGAGAACTGATAATCATGTAGTGATTTGAAAATGAATTCTCTTGTTTGTTTATGTGTAGTGAAGCAACGAGATACCGTGTTGGTGCATGTTACGTCATTTTAGAGCCTCAAAGGGGTGTACAAACTGTCTTTCCATGGAATTAAAAAGCAGTTTGAATTTCCGCAAACTGTACTTTTGATATTATGAACCCACAAAATCACAATATGTACATTGTTGTCAAGATAAAAAGCTATTGATAAATAAGCAAACATATTAGAGAAGAGTCAACTCTTACCTTGGTGAGTTTACCTCAGCAAACTTGCAGGCCTGTAACAAAATAATTTCCACCATTAATATTATACACAATGATTTTTTTGTGAACTGTCATTGAGAGTTATAGGCAACGAAAGTTTGACAATATATCAAGTGAAACAAACTTAACAAATCAAGATCTGCTTACAGAAACAGACCACCGACTAAAGTAGTGTTTATGAAAGATAAATCTGAATCTATATCTCAGTTAGCCCAAGATTTATTAAAACTTATTATGTATTCACATGACTTTCCAGACATTGACATCACAAACATTTAAGTTACATATACAACAAAGGTTTGACATTATATGAAGTCAAACAAAACAAAGAACAGAAATAGAAATCTTTGCCAGACAACTGGCTAAAATAATATGTAGTAAACATTAAATAAAAATGTATGATTGTGTTAGCTCAGTATTTACTACAATCTCATGTTACATTCACATGACATTCTCTATTTTCACTACAAACAGTTCAGTTCCATTCTAAATCAAAAGCAAACATACCTATCACTAATACACCTTATGGCATGTTGTTATTTAACGTTCACACAGACTCATATAAGGTCTAATACAGGAGACTACAAACTCCTAACTTTATGTCAGTGTTGCGAGTATAGAGAACAGAATTCTATTTTTACCTCCAAGCATTCCCAACTTATGAAGCATGATAAATTCTATATCACACACTGATATGTTGTTTGCTTTGCACAACTGCTTCTATCTGATATTTATTTATAAGCAAAGGATCATGAATGAGGGCTTATTCTATCCAAATTAAGTTATAGAAATCCTTTTTGGGGGGGGGGAATGATTTAAAATGAAACCAAAAGTCATTTTATTTCAAACATACGGTGAAAGTTTTAAATGTGGCCATACATATTAAAATTTCATTTAGTTAGATATTTACCTCATAACTAGAAATGAGAGATCAGCAAGCTTATCAAGAACATGGGGATGATGCCTCCAAAATTTAGTGCTCGGCCCCTCGTCCAGGTGAGTAGTTATAACTGTTGCGTCTAATCAAAGAACTAGTTGGGGAGATGTGTTTTTGGTTATACAGCTACACAAGTATGAATTATACTTGAAGATATTTATAAAAAATTAAAAATTAGGAATTATATGCATCTACATAATGATTTTCAGCTAGAACACATTTTTCTGAGGTATCCATGTCAGTGGATCTTTGCAACCTTTATTGCTAATATGGCTCTGTATTTATAGTTTTGGATCTTGCATGAATTAAAAAGAGAAGGATTAAACTTTATAATGGGGCATTTGTGATGTTAAAATTATCTAATTAGATTTCGACATGATCTGTATTTACTTCATTTTTTCCCCACAAGTTTTTGGAAAGAGTAGTTCTTTTTGTCAAATAATACAATATCACAGAGTATTTTTAGTGGAATCTCATAAAAACTCTCCAAAAGCGATAAGTATTTTATAATCTTTAACTTTTAACATTTTAAATGTCTCCCCAGGAATACAGTGATATACAAACCATTTCTTATAACTATTAATTCTGTATTACAAAATTCACATATGTCAGTAAGTGTACAATATATAGAAATTCTAAACACATCAGATGTCTGCAAAACTTACCTTAATGTCATTACAACCAAATGAAGTTTCTCTATCCAACCACCATGGCTCTTCTTTAATTTCTATGTTGTTATCTATCTCATGATCCTTGTGCTTCTTGACATTCATAACAGGATCCCCTGGAGCATATTCTGTATTTTTCTCTGAGTCAACTTCTAATTTGTTCTGTAAGTTACAGCTGCTGCCGCTGCTGCTGCTGCTGCTACTACATGTAAGTGTTTCAGACTTAACCTGCTGTACATGATGCTTAATAAAACATTCTCTGTGTTCCAGTGAGGAACAGTCTGTAAAAGCATTTTCTGATTTAATTGCTACATGACAATCACTGTCCACACTGCTCTCTTTCTTCACAGTAAAGAGCTGACTCTCACTCTCTGTAACAGAGAGGGGATCCTCTTCTTTGATTTCTGTGTTGGTGTACATTTCAACAGTGTTGATACATCTGATGTACTGTGAACAAATAAACGTAAATATCAGAACAATGTCAAACCAAGTGAGACAGGATTATTGTATACAGTTGTGTCTGTTATTGCCCTACCCAGTCACCCTCTCTAAGGCTGCCAGCTATGTGATTCATGTCATCAAGATGCGTCTTGCAATGTAGATTAATAATATTTAGTATGTGATACAATCGAGTATCAGGTCAAATAACGGTTACCCCGCTTTGGTCACCTGTTACTATAAATACAAGATTTGCTGAGTAACCTACAAAATACTAATTCAGCTGAGCACTACTTCACCTATTTATAACTGGGGAACTGGAAGGTAAAAGAAACTTATTGGTGAAATTTAGCAATAAAGAATTGGCAACATAGGTATTAAAATAAACAAAATAGTTAAGAGAAACATTTACTTACATCAACAAGGATCTATTATATGAGTAAAAAGAACAAAGGATTAGGCTTAAGGTGAGGAAAGAGACAATATATTTATATAAAATGGCAAACTGTGGATTGATGGGCCAATGGCTAAGCAGAGAAGTGCCTTAAGCAACATCCAAGAAGCTGAGCATATGAGTGCTAATGCAGCAGAGACAAACAAGTTGACTTTGATATACAGTGTGAGAGTACACATGGAGTAAATGCAGTATGTACTGACAGGGGGAAGTGATGGACAGTGTAAGGAGAAGAGAAGAGTGGGATAACCCAGAAATTACAAAGTAAAGAAGATAAGGAAAAGTGAAATTGTATTATGGACAGCACAGAGTGAAACAAGTGTAGGAATACCAAGGATTAGAATGGGGTGAGAATTAGGCAGAAATATTGAGATATAGCGGCATATCGACAAGACAAAAATACGGCTTTTATGTGCAATTTACTGAAAGGAAACAAAAGGGTCGTGAGTGGTAAAGTTGAAACATTGATAACTGGGAGTAGGATAAGAGTAGTAAGTGAAGCTTAATAACTATAATAGGAAAAGAAGAAGCAAGCAAAGGTGTAGAAGTGTAAGGGAGAACATAAGATAATGAGATTAAGTATATCCAGGCTGGGTGAAGTGATATCATAAAGCTGAAATAAGAAATAAATCACAAAGTAATCACTGTGATATACGTTTATATTCAATTAAATAGGAAGACCAGACTGTTGCCTCTTTAACGCTAAATTGGAAATAAACATTTAATTTAAAAACTGAGGGCTTATTTTTCTGACATTCACTGAAACATGCGCTTATCAAAATTATGATCAGAAGAAAGTTGTTGTAACAAGATTTGTGAAACCCGTTCAGGACAATGAGGCTTTTGTTGTGTTCGTATCATTCCGTCACTGAGCAGCGCTCAAAAACATTGAAAACTTCAAACACAAAATAACCTCTCACCAAATCAAAATAAATCATTTGAACTACCACCACCATACATCAAAACATACCTTTTTATATCATCACCATCGAACATATAACATCAGCAATTATTCTAACCTGAAGTAACTCTTTGGAGCCTGACCACTCTGCCAAAATATTTCAAATTTAAATGGCAGATCTTATTTATCCGTAATACCTTACAGTGCCGATATTTTCAACATATCTATTTTCTTCTTCAAGTCTCAATATAGTTTACCTCTTTGTGTTAAAATCGGCTTGTGAAACCAATTTAACAGGACTAATTTAAAACAACTGCCCAATTGATCATATCACGGCCTAGTAAATGCCTAAGAGAAATGATAATCGGACGAAGATTAAGAATAGTCACGCTGTTCGAATGGTTACCATGATCCATCTTTTGTAATAGATACCTCTCAGATAATGCACTGATTACTCCACGTGGAGTGAACATATATCTATCATTTGTGACTCCTGCGAATTCCATTTGCTGAAGTGATGCGTTTATTGGTGCTTAGCACATGACCGGGAGGCGCGTCAGTACCCCTCTCACTCTTACAAGAATAATCAGTGTGTTATCTGAGAGGTTTCTGCTACCAAAGATAAATCATGGTAACCGTTCCAGCAGTGCGACTATATCTACCGTGATTTAAGTTTCTACTTTCAGAAATTTAATTCAGAACAAAAGTAAAAACTTACCCCATAACATCCATAAAAAGATTAATCAAAAGCAAATATAAAAACAAACAAAACCAATCAATATTTAACAAAGCAAAGATTAAAAAATGGAACATTTTAATTAAAAATCCAGAAATTATTCCAGAAATCCCACGTAAAGCTGCAGTAGCAAATTTAATTTCAGTTACGGAACATGATTATTTGGCAAAACACTTACAGAGAATAGGAATTTATACAAGTCCAAATTGTCTTCTGTGCAACGAAGAAGAGAAAATGACTGAAGAACATCTTTTAACCTGTGAAGCCCTACCTGCCGGACCCACTACACAGAAATATTGGAGAGCAAGAGAGCTAATGGCTTCATTGCCAAAGCCTAGCATTTGACAACAAAGAAGAGGAAATGACTGAAGAACATCTTTTAACCTGTGAAGCCCTACCTGCCAGACCCACTACACAGAAATATTAGAGAGCAAGAGAGCTAATGGCTTCATTGCCAAGGCCTAGCATTTGACAAAAAAGAAGAGGAAAAGACTGAAGAACATCTTTTAACCTGTGAAGCCCTAGCTGCAGGATCCACTACACAGAAATATTGGAGAGCAAGAGAGCTAATGGCTTCATTTCCAAAGCCTAGCATTTGACAACAAAGAGGAAATGACTGAAGAACATCTTTTAACCTGTGAAGTCGTACCTGCCGGACCCACTACACAGAAATATTGGAGAGCAAGAGAGCTAATGGCTTCATTGCCAAAGCCTAGCATTTGAAAACAACAACTTTCAGAAACAGTAATGCTTCGTAAATTAACGGATATAGGTTCTTGTATTTTCACAGGTAAGACATTTGTTTGATGGTTACCAACCGTGAGCAAAGTTAATACAAAACATAGGTTTATGGTGTAATAGTACTTTCGGAACGTAGTAACTTATGTGCTATTCAAAGGGCTCTCGCAGCTGCAATATCCTACATTTTGCATGGTTTCAGGTTTTCAAAACATTTTTTTAAATGAAAGTTAACCTTATACACAAGACGAGTGCGTGGGTTGGTGGATTCCGAAGTGATAACATTTACACCAAAAACAATGTTAAAGGTATATTCATAAATGTTATAACTTCTATTTGACCTAATATTGACCCCTTCTGGAGTAGACGAGTTCAATAAATGTGTAAAATCGTGTGCTATAGGTACCCCTCACTTCTAATGTAAACAATGCCTGCTGCGTTTGCTTGTCAGGTCACACCGAGAGCAAAACTGAGAGACATTGAACATGCCTCACATTTATGGTACATGCATTATTACTGTTAATATACCCACCACCACAACTACATTGATACCTATAATTTTCTTTTTCTTTTTTAAATTTATGTATTAAAATTGAAAAGTAGTGAATCACCAACATCTGAAGATTATGCCAGAACATGCATTACAGTTGGTCAGTATTAAAGTCGAAAATGTCAGTAATAAAGTCGAACATGTCAGCAATGTTAAATAATTCCTTCATATTGTATGACCAGTAAATATAAAAGAATTATTACACAAATATAAATATTTGTTAATGAATCTCCACTTATCTTAAGAAGTTGATGTTAATACTTCTTTTTTTCTTTTTAAGATTGATTTCGAAGGCACATCGCATTCGTCTTCAGTGCATTATAGTGAAATCGCATTTCCAACAGTAAAATCGCCTAAACCACAAAATTTCAGCGAATTTGTTTCTGCTCATTGTGTTCCTGAGAAATGGTGGTCCCCAGATATTCGACCATAACAACTTCAACAGAAAGTTGTTTGCTCCAACAGCTTGTAAATACATAAGTGGTAGCCCAAATTGCGCCACTTGGGCATTAAAGCTTTCTTACTTATCAGCAAAGGCTCTGCAGAGTGCCATAAACCAATCAGGAAGGAAAACTACAACAGTTGTGGACAGATCCGAAGGCTATTGTTCACACTTCCATACCCGTCAAAAATGACGGATGGCAGTCGTTCTAATAGAAGTTATTTGTATCAGTTTTTAGAAAGGCCCAAAATACTTCATTCTTTGTGGACGTGTTTTTCATAAGTATTTATTAAAAGTCGTAGAACATGGAAAGTGTAAAAAAACAGCACAAGCAAGCTAAAGCAGCGCATCCACCAAAATGCTGGGTGCAGTCCTTCCAGTGTTAAATAAAAATTAAAATCTTTGAATATTTCTTCACCTCAGTGAGAGTACACCAAGAATGTAAAACAGAAGAAAGCAGTGACAGTGAAGTATAACATTAGAAAAAGGAATGGTGAAATAATGTCTGTTTGTGCTGCCACGTTTCAGGGAGTTTCTGGTATGTCAAAGCATAAATTATCCTGTCTAACAAGTAGGTTTCATGAAGGAGGAACCCCCATTCCATTCATCGTCCGATATGACTTAACGTTGGAGGAAGTAAATTAAAAAAAAAGGAGGAAAGTTGCTAAAAGGAAAAAAGGAGGGGACAAAACAGGAAAGGATCATACGGCCCTAACTATTTCCATTGAGATGATATAAGGAAATACAAATGTAGAGAGAGCCATCATGGCAGGGGGAAATCCATGAGAGGTTATTTGCCTCCAAAATGAATAATGAATAAAATGGTCAAGAGGTTCTGTGAAGACAGAAAAAGTTTCAGACTCCAACAACGCTCCATATCAAAATACAAACATGTATTTGACAAACATTTCAATTTATCATTCATAACTTGTCATACGAATAATATATATACAGATTAAAAGTTAAAATTTGACAGTAACATTGTAACTATCACATGCAGCACTTCTAGTACCATACTTCATGTGGTACTAATAATTTTGGTTTTAAGTCAAACAATTAATTATATTAAAATGTACAATTCTTATTGCATTATGCTTCTGTATTTGTAATACTGTTTTTGTATTGCTAATAAAGATAACAGTTATCAATTAAACAATGTAATATAACAATACTTGTAAAACATGCATTGTACAATAATGCGGATATGTAATAAAGACTAAAGGAATTAAAAGTAATTATTCCCAGAACCGAATTGGAATGCATCATGGAACTAAAATAGACAAAATAGCTGACATATGTATATGAATAATCAAGTTTTGGAAAAAACTTATAAGCTGTCAAAAAATTAAATTTTATATATTTAATTATAACATATTATTTATTTCTATAACATCTAGAAAGTATGTCAAAATCAATTTTTTGAAAGATATCTATCTAGTTGAAAATATAAACTCTGTGTAGGAGAAACTGCATGAAATACATTTATTCCTTGTACATGAGTATTAGGGAAGAACATTTAATAAAATACAAACTAACAAAGATCCAACAAAGCAGGTTGTGTTAGTTATACCTAATATCCGAGTTTGCTTTGATTTTTATCTATGACATTTTAATCAGATTATGAGGTTTAATGTTGGTGCATATCTCAGTAAGCTAGCTGGAGTAACAGTAACATTGGAATAAATAGACAAGTATCTGTAGTTTGAGTTCTGGATATGTCTTTGAGTTTCTTGAGTCTGGTTCAACTTTCCAAGAAGTTGTTTTTATGATAAGAGAACACTGGTGTGTAGTGGAGTTTGAACAATCATTTATGGATTCCAAGAATGTGATGGTAAAATTTATTCATATTTTTTGGTGTGTATATGTATCTTTCTTTACAGATTTGTTTCTGAAAATAAGATCTAAGATTGGACAGCTATTTGAAATGGATTACAAAATAGGAATCAAAGAAGAGGATCACCTCACAGAATGAGAGTTCTTTCGGAAGGTTGTTTATGTGAAGACAAGTATTGATGCTGTACTTCTGGATACTGATTGTGAGATGACAGACAAAACAGAAATTAAATCAGAGACTCCTTTTATCAAACATATTGTAAAGCAGAGTAAGAGTGAACCTGCTACTTGCAGCAACAAATGCAAAATACATAAGACAAATGAAGTGTAATAACAGCCTCTGTTTTCAGATGTTGGTTCACAGAATGAGGGAGAATTTCTTCTAGAGGATCCTATAATAATGGATAAGAAATACAACAGTGATCAAGAAATACCTAACAAAATGGAAATTAAACAAGAACCTTTATGGTTGGAAACTTCATCAATCTAACATGTCTGTTAATGCTCTACAAGTGCATAACACTAACCAGAATTCTGCCTGGATGCCTGCCACCATCTTTAAAGACTGGTTCTTAACAAAGTTTGTGCCATCTATAGAGATGTTTCTAGCTTTCAACATCCCAAGAAAAGGTCTCCTTCAACTAGACAATGCCCCATCTCACCCAAATGTAGAAGAACTTGGAAGTGGTGATATCCAGGTCTAAATTCTCCCACCTAAGGTGACATCATTGTGTCAGCCAATGGACTATGGTGTGCTTGGAAACATGAAAAGAAAATATCGTCGAAAACTCCTTCTGTCCCTGATAGAGGAAATGGGCAAGAGCAAGAACTCGATGGAAAAATAAAGATCTATCAACGTGAAAGATGTTGCATACTGGGTGGCTCAGGCTTGGGAAGAAATCGAAACGACATTAGCAAAGTCTTGGAACATACTGTTAGGTGATGAAAATAGAGAAGAGATAGTACAAGGAGACATGAGTGATATTGTTCCCTTACTGAACCGCATTCCTGGCTGTGATGATGCTGCTGTGCAGAAGATCAATAGTTTGAACTCACAGGCTCTGATATTGTTGATTTCGTAAATGGTAATGATGAGGATGCAGCAGAATGGGAACCTGAAGAACCAAACAAGATGAGTCACGCTGAAGGTTTAAGTTCTTTAGAGATGGCATTAAGATACGTGGACCGACAGCCAGAGGCGAGTGCAACTGAGATATTGATGTTTCATCAAAAGCAAAATATTGCAGCAAGGAAATATCATTCTACTGCCAAGCAGACTTAATTGAAAAGCTTCTTTTCTTAAAACATTTGGAGCTGCTTTTTGTTCAATATTGCATACAGAATTGCTTTGATTATTCAGTAAATACTCCAAAACCAAAAATTGTTTTAATAATACAGGATACCCCATGTTTTACCCCATTTTCCAGCTTTTTATATTATCCGACATTTTCGGTTATCCAACCTTGTCCAGGGCCAGTTTAGTTCGGATAATCGAGACTCTACTGTACTTAAGGTACATACTGCCTCTAGCAGTTTGCTGTGCAATATGGTTTGTGTAACTGCATTTCAGTTTCTATATATGTCAGTCTTTGGAAATTTTTCCAAGAGAGATCAAGCATAGAGGTTCAGCATACTTAACCCACGAGACTTTAAGTTATGGATCCACTTGGGTGGTATAGTATGCAATAAATGTGTCAGCTCTGTAGTGTGGCTCTGAGTATGAATGTCACTCAGGATAATTTATCTGGATTAGGTTCTTTTTCAGCATTTTCCTTAACCCTCAATGACTTTTGGGTGACCATAAGCTCTATGGATCCTGGGCTCATTTCAGCACCATTTCTCAATTTCATTCCCTGTCCAATATGAGAAACATTGGAGGATGTGCAATAAAAGTAAGATTAAAGAAAAAAAAGTGAGTGACCTAGAGCAGGATGGGATTTGGACAGGAGAGGCAATGATACATGAATAAATCCTTGTATCCCAATTGTATGTAAAATTTACATAAATCAAGATCTAGTCTCCATTTATTGGGAGGAAATATGAAAGATGTAGGTATGAAGTAGTGAGCATTAGCGATACCATTTGATAGGAAGTTTTAGTTTATCCCTTGGAGCTTACAGTCACTCAGAATGAAGAGAATGTGATGGGATTTCCAGATAATTCAAATATATATTTGATTTTTATGGAAAACGGCTTACATTTACAGTACTTTAAAACCAGTAACTCCATTTTTGAGAAATTCAAGAGTTGTACGTTAGTCCTTGCAGATTTCATGAATATCTTTGTGCCACGTTATTAGAAGATGCTTGATATTTAACCAACTGCATTTTTCCATTATGCTATTCAGAGCAAAAACAGGCATTTTTCAAACACATGTTCCTGGTTTCAGCAGATCTCAAAACGTACATTTTAATCAAGCCTCTGTGTATATCGGTATGATATGCCCTAATTGCAATGTAAGTTCTGGACCAACTGAATTGGGTGACAAGCGAGATGGCCAAGCCATAAAGCACTTTAGTCAGATGACATTGTCGATGGTATACTTCTACATCAAATATTTAGAAATTCACTAAAAATGGGTCAAGATTTATCTTACAGACCAAATATATAAACAGGATTTTGACATGGTTCCTTTAATACTAATTTATACATTAAATTAGTTACCAGTACTTCACGCTCTAAAGTGTAATCAGAACAGCTTTCCTTAAGTGAGTCAAGTGTATAGCTTCTTACCCTCATACATCAACTGTGGGTTAAAAACTTCTCAAATGAAAGAGAATACATCGCGTTTCACTTGGTATGTATTTTTACACACACGAAGTCAATTATAACCTTTTCCAGCAGCCAAGTAAGTGAAACACTTACTCCATACTTTATTCTGGTTTCACCTCTAACACTCTTGAAATTAAATTGTGTTTCCAAAGTTGACAACAGAGTGAAACTCTTATTACAAACTTCACATTGGTGTAAATCCCTACCCTAATGAATTAAATTATGTGGTTTCAAAGCCAACAACTGGACAAAGCTCTTATTAAAAAATTGGTATGTCTTCTTACCGTCATTAATTAGATGATGTGTTTTCAAATAGGACAAGTAAAGCCCTTAGCACAACTGAACAAAGCCCTTATTAAAAACTGTACATTGGTGTAGCTTCTTAGCCTTCATGACTAAATTATGTCTTTTCAAATCTGACTTATTACATACTTTATGTTGGTATGTCTTCTCACCGTCATTAATTAGATGATGAATTTTCAAATAGGACAAGTAAAGCCCTTAACACAACTGAAGAAAGCCCTTATTAAAAACTGCACATTGTTGCAGTTTCTTAGCCTTCATTGACTAAATTATGTCTTTTGTCTTCTTACCCTCATGAAGTAAATTATGTCTTTTCAGATGTGACAACCGAGTAAAGCTCCTATCACAAACTTTACATTGGTATGGCTTCTTACCTTCATGAGTTAAATTATGTGTTTTCAAATGTGATAACTGAGTAAAACTCCTATTACAAACTTTACACTGATGTAACTTTGTACCCTCATGCACTAAATTATGTCTTTTCAAAGCAGACAACTGAGTAAAGCTCTTATTACAAACTTTACATTGCTGTGGCTTCATTCCCCCATGAACTAAATTATGCGTTTTTAAATGTGACAACTGAGTAAAGCTCCTGTTACAAACTTTACATTGGTGTGGCTTCTTACCCTCATGGAGTAAATTGTGTGTTTTCAAATGATCTAAACGAGTAAAGCTCTTCATACAAGTTGTACACTGATATGCTTTCTTACCCTCATGAACTAAATTATGTGTTTTTAAATGTGACAGTTGAGTAAAGCTCTTATTACAAACTTTACATTGGTGCGGCTTCTTACCCTCATGTACTAAATTATGTGTTTTCAAATGTGACAACTGGGTAAAGCTCCTATTACAAACTACACATATGTGTGGCTTTTTACCCTCATGAATTAAATTATGCGTCTTCAAATATGACAACTGAGTGAAGCTCTTGCTACAAGTTTTGCACTGATGTGGTTTCTTACCCTCATTAATGCCACACTGTTTTGTTTTGCTAATATCACTCAGACTTCTGTCTTTCAAGTTTAAAGACTGTATGTGCCTATCTGCCTCATCACCACATTTACCATATTGATCAGAGTGAACATGTTCGTTTGCAGTTAGGACATCACATGTAACATCATATTTGTGATACTCATCCTCAAGAGGATCAATTTCATTACAGTAGCTTGAGTCTCTTTCTGGGACTTCTGCCGAGAGTATTGATTTGTCACTAATACCATGATCAACTCTTTCTGCATTTAATCTGAAATGTTGGAGTTAGTATCATTAAAATAATAATGACGTAAGAGAATCACAAAACAGAATGTCAGAACATGCACAGAAATTAGTAAGAACTCTAGTAAAACAGGTTCAGGCAAAATTACCACGATCTTAATTATAATCGATTTAATTTGTTAATGCACAATATATTTAAATAAATAATTAAATCTTTCCAATAAACTAAATGTTAATAACAGTTAGGTTTCTGACAAGGCTTGTAATATAAACTGACAATTATTACATCAACATCATAATTTAGTATGAAGACAACTACAGAATATTTTTTGTAAGCTACTTCTGTGTCTATGACCTTTTGACAAATAGAAATATTCATGAGAAAGGGATTATTAACAAGCCGAAAAAAGCATATGATGGGTGACTTCAGATGATGGAATTCAATAGTTTCACTATACCTCTCAAGATACAAATGAAGGTCAAGGGCAACCACATGTGGCTAGGAAGGACATGAAGGTACTAATGAATAAAAGAATTATCGGATATAATTTTCTTTGCTAATTCTCGTTTTATACAGCTCTTGCTGGCTGAGTCCTTCAATGGTCAACTACTACTAGCAACTACTTAAAGGTCGCTTTTGCTACCCCGTCATACCCTGCCAGTCATGTAAGACATGTTCTGTGATAGGAATGGCAAGTTGTCGAAATCGAACGGTCTGCAACACACCAAAGCGTTCGGACAATAAATTGCGTCCTTGCAGCTTCGTGACTTCTCCTAATGGCTTTGTATGAATGTTCCCTATTTTTAATTCCCTCAAGGTAAACAAGGAAAACGGAGTGAGGTGATTCCTACTTAATCCCTCTCAGTTAGATATACACTGCTGCCATTACACCACCTGTTCCTTAGATGTGATGCTGCCCACTATCCTTGTTCCGTCCATATCTTCGCATGGGGCAATCTCTGGACACAATTTCATTATTGATCCACTTTTCCACACACTACATTCTTTCCATTGTCGGCTAGAACTCTAGGAAACGCCCCTACATCCGGGAATGATGATGCCAGAAAGCTCTGTTGTGGGCCAGCTTCTGGTGCCGGGGCCTACGCTTTGAAAGCACCCTGTGGCCAATTTAATGCAATATTGAAAGCGCAACACTTCATATAACCGATCACTCACACCTTACAATACGACACTGGCTCAGTTGGCCAGAATGGCCTTGTTAGTGAAGATAGCAACTTATAAAGGCAATGAGTGTAAAGCTCATTCAAATTACAAATACAGAAGGTTCCGTGTGTTATGTAACATTGAAATTTCATGGAGATGTACTTTATGAAAATGTAACAGCCATACAAATGCCAACCTAAGTAATGCACTAATCCACACGTGTAACCATATACAAATTGTGGACAGTGACATTGAAAAAGCAACTGTCCGTAACGCTTGTAAAAGCAAAGCTTGTAAAGAATTGTAGCTTATAGCACTGAAAATAATCAGAACCACTCAGTAACAGAATGAATTTCAATATGACACATAGTCATATAAATGGTATAAGCCAAGCTATTTATCTGGAACAAAGGAAGAAGTTTCCTAATAATCCCACTTCATTTCAAGATGCCACAAAACTAGAAGAAATGGGTATTGTAACAAATAGGAATGGACACTTTTGTTTCGATTTGGTGACATGATACTCCTAACATGTGATAACAATCTCAAATTTTTAGTGAAATATGGGAAAACTGTTTTGTCAGATGGGACATCATACTAGCTCCCGATTTGTCCTACAATTTTACATTCTACATATTTATCACGAGGAAAATTATTATCAGGTTGTATTTTGTTTATTAACATGTAGAATAACAGAATGTTATGAAAAGATGAGAAGACGGATTAGTTGTTTGTGCAATGATCAATTTGTTCTGAATATATAATTTTATACTTTGAAAGAGCTGCACATATACTTCCTTACATCAAGATTGTGCTGCCAATTTCATTTAGGACAAAGCTGATATCGTAAAATTTCAGCCTTAGGATTTTAAGGCTTATATAGCAAAAGAGAAAGTAGGTGAATGGCTTCAGTTATTTTTCCAATTTTGTTATTTAACTCCAACAGATATCGAAGCCTTTCACCCTGAGTGGACAGAGTGATCAGTTTTTCAGAGTACATTCTTGAAACCTATTTAACAGAAGATAGATCCTTCACTCCTGTAATGTGAACTTATACCATTTTACTACTCCTTGCATTACTATTGGACCCGAAAGTTTCCACAAGCATCTCAAGGAGAATTTTTATATGTCTAACCCATCAATCCAAATTATTGTTGACATGCTAATGAATTTCAAAGTGAAACGAATTTGAAATTTAATGGTGCCAGTTAAGAAGAAAGCAGGACATAAAATAAAAATTTATTTGTAAGTGTCAAAAGGATTATGACACAAACAATATTACCCATTTGGAGTTCCTAAGGAAGGATAGTAGAGTAAACTTGCCTTGTGACTGACTTATGTATTCCATTGCACTAATTTTTAAAAAACATTTTAACCACACCTTCTGCTAACAGTATGGTTATTAGCTTACGGTCATAAGTCTGGAAAATTAGGAAGAAAAGCTTTGAGCTCTTGTCACGCTTACCACTGGGCGCTTTTGATAGAAAACAAGCTATTGTTACATTGGAGGACATAAATTACCAAAAAAAAAAGGCTATTGTCAGGGTGCTTTTTATTTACACCAGTGCCGGGCTTTCTTCCGGAGGGCGTCCATTCCAAGTATCACTTCCTAAGCCTCCCTTGCAAGGTAAAGCTAAAAGCTTACAAATGCTTGACAGTTAAGCCTACAAGATCGCTTTCTTGTAACATTTTTCACAAAATAACTTACAAACACATATGTTAAGACATTGGAGAAATAATGAGTATCCTTAGCTTCTGGTGATCTTGATCATACATGCTCAGGATATTCATCAGGACAGGCTGTGGATGCCTACGAATTTTTGGAGAAATAAACTACCTTTTTTGATACCCAGAAAATATGTGAAGTATGGACTTATTCAAACTCTTAATATGCTCTCCTGAAAAATTTAGATTTTACAGCTCATTTTCATCCCTTCATATGTATGATGCCTTTTAATCTATATTATCTATTGAATTTTGTGTAATCTGGAAACTTGTCTATCTGGGAAATTTGTTTTGGCCCCATATGATTCCAATTAGAGCAAGTCTTAATTCATGTCAATTTATGTAAGTTACAGAGCCAATGATATATGTATTAAAATAAGAATATGACAGGTATATAAAAACAAAAGTAAATATAATACAAAAGGCCGAAGGTGCATAAATAAAAGAGTCAAGTCTTACCTTAAAGAATTTACTGGAATAAAGTCCCCATCCTGTAACAGAATAATTCTAATGTACAGTTCCACGTAATTATCTAAATAGATGATCAAATTCAGTTCCATATTTTACATAATGAGGTATAAGGAAACCAAGTAGTGGAGAAGGTATTTAAATGTTTAATAAATCAAAATATATGGTTAAAATGGTCAAGCATTAAGGACAAATAAGACAGAAACATATGAGAAGAAAGCAGAAGGGAACAAAAGACTAACATACCGGGGTCATCTATACCAATAACATTCTTGGACTGACATACATTATGTAACTGGTAAATTCCTCACAACCATTTGTAACAAGATCGAACATTATGATTTGTATATCGAGATTTAACTGTATTGGAACACCACAGTGAAGCGAAAAATTATTAAATTTTAGATGAGTCGTATTTTTTACACATCTGCTTCACTTTCGTACCTATTTTGAGGACATGTTTCGCAAATCATCGTTTGCATCTTCTGCTGTGAAAAAAATTTACATAGGGAGAACAAAAAGAAACATAGGTACTAGAAAGAAAGAACACTTCAGGCACTTAAGATACAAAAATATTGATAAGTCCGCAATAGCAGCTCATTTCTGGTCTGAAAATCATGAAATTGAAGATAGCACAGAATTACTAAAATACGTACAAAAACATAGTGAACTCGTCATATGGGAGAGAATATACATAGAAAAGCATAAAAACCAACTAATGAACTTTGAAATCCTGCCAGAAGAGAATCCCACATTTAAGTTCATCACTAAATCAACAGATGGCAGCAGCAACTCCAAAATTACCCACACCCACCACACCACTGGATGATTTGCGAAACATGTCCTCAAAATAGGTACGAAAGTGAAGCAGATGTGTAATAAATACGACTCATCTAAAAATTAATAATTATTTCGCTTCACTGTGGTGTTCCAATACAGTTAAATCTCGATATTATGATTTTGTTTAAGGGTACTCAACTACATCAGCGATTGATGATGACAATGATAATAGAGTAAAACCAAACAGCTTTCAGGATACAGGTCTTCTCAACAACAAAATTAAATCTGACCATACTCAAACATGCATATTACATTGTATTTAAAATGCAGAGAATGGCAGAACCCAAGTGTTATGGTGTCAATGTCCATTCTTTTTACATACCTATACATAATGATATCCAGGATGTATGGAAATCTTTGAGTCACACTGTAGGGCCTGATACCTGCAATCAGGGGCGGCCGGTGAGGCATTGTATTGACGGTGCCATAAATAAATAATAAGTAAATACATAAATAAATAAAGTGTTGAGCCGGATTGAAGAATTCAATGCCATAGCCGGGATTTGAACCACGGATCTCCTAGTCTCTGTCCAGCCACTCTAAACCATAGAGCTACTATGGCTAACGTGGCAACAAACATTATATTTTCCAACTGACTCCTGTTTTCCCAGTAAACCACTTAGGAGTTCCCATAAACACATGAGACAATTACCTTAATGGCGACTTACTATGTTGTAAGTACTTTAAGACCCGAGCTTTATATTTCGGACCACTATGAGGTACAAGTAATGGAAATTGTTCTTTCACAATAGCCATGTGTAGGACGCACTATGAAAGAGTAAAGCCAGACTGAAAAATTCAATGTCATAGCCAGGATTTGAACCACGGATCTTCTGGTCTCCGTTCAGCCGCTCTAAACTATTGAGCTACTATGGGCAACGTGCCAGCATGACATTAAATTCTCCAACTGACTCTTTTTTTTTTGTCTGGCTCTACTCTTTCATAGTGCGTCTTACTAATGTGAAAGAACAATTAATTTCCATTAATTGTACCTAATAGTGGTCCGAACTATAACGCCCGGGCCTTAAAGTATTTACAGCATAGTAAGTCGCCATTAAGATAGTTGTCTCATGTGTTTATGAGAACTCCTGGTGGTTTACTGGGAAAAACATGAGTCAGTTGAGAATTTAATGTCATGTTGGCCATAGTAGCTCAATGGTTTAAGGCGGCTGGACGGAGACCAGAAGATCCGTGGTTCAAATCCCAGCTATGGCATTGAATTTTTCAGTCTGGCTCTACTCTTTCACTGTGCGTCCTACACACGGCTAGTGTGAAAAACAAATAATTTCCAAATAAATGAGGGTTGTTAAAATATGTGTACCAATTTTGCATGATTTAGGTAATCTTATCAATAATCCATCCTATTTTATAATATACTGTACCAAACAGAACGTACAGGTAAACGGAAATAGATATTTATTACATCCGCACTCTTGTTACGCACAGGTCTAATGAGCACAGTAAAAGTTTGATAATACATTTCATGGAGAATGTGATACGAAGCATTCGTGTACGATTTCGCGACAGAGAGACCATTATCTTAAGTCCCATGCTTTACTGCACTCTAACGGATGAAGCGTAAGTTATGCACATAAGCAGACATCGCAGCCTTTAAAAAAGGCGCTTATGAGTGTAGACAGTGCCGTTCTGGAATCGGCGCTTGCGTTTAACGCACCTATCCACATGAGTGAGCAGATACTCAGAAACAACCTTTTTTGCGCAATTCCTATACACTTCTCTTTCTTTCGTTTTGATACAGATGGTGCCATGGCACAGCGGCACTACCTCAGAAGCCGCCCCTGCCTGCAATGCTATGTACATGTGTCACACAATGCATTCTTGCGAGTTCTAATCTAAAGTAGTTATAGGAATACACTGGTAACAATGCATCACAGGAGGTGCTGAAGATGTCCACATTGACTCAGCATGGATGAGTACATCTGTTCTGTGATTTCCAGACCATGTCGTACAGCATTACATTATGCTTTTTCTGGTTACTCCCTTTCCTTATTCTTATTTTTTATGGAACATCTTTCAAAGTTCCTCATGTCTGATGATGAATGATATGGGAAAATGATACTCACATGTGCCCAGGATCCCAGAGCTTATGGTCACCAAACATTCATTGGGGATAAGGGAAAATGAAAAAAGAACCTAATTCAGTTAACTTATCTTGACTGACATTCAAAATCAGAGCCTCTTAAATATGAGGCAGACGTGCTACCCCCATATTACAGAAGTGGCAGGTTATTCATTACAAACTACACGATTCAAGTGGATCCATGACCAAAAGTCTAGTGGGTTAAGCACATTGAACCTCCACTCTTGATCCATCTATCTAAAGATTTCCAAAGACTGGCACAGAAACTGAAATGCCACTATTGCATAAAACATATTCCAAAGCAAATGGCTAAAGGCAGTATGTCCCTTAACCCTTTCACCGATATGGACGTCATATGACGTCCAAGTTAAAGTGCCCCAAACCGATATGGACGTGTATAGACGTGCTGCGCATACATGCATTTAATGCTCATTTAACGCCAATTATTTTAATCTTGCTGCTTTACAATAAATTTAAATTAGTTCTATAAGGAATGTAAACGTATCCTTAAAGGTTTCTTTTTGAATTATACACCTCCAAACCTGGATAAACACCCAAGGCCACATCTGCAGATTCACACCAAATAATATTGGTTTCCTTGCGAACTTCTTTTTCGCAACACACTACACATTTTCGAAATGGTTACAAGTTTTTTGGGTGTGGGTGGTATACTTTTAGGAAAGTGTTTCCTCTCAAGTATGAGGGATGATGTGGTGAATTTTGCTACCCCCTAGTATAAAGAGGCCTCGGAGTATTATAATACTCAATTAGGTTACGAGCTCTTTATACGCGCAAGTACAGGTAGATGAATGTCTTTTACAGCTCTGAAAATTACTAAACAACTGTGCATAGTTACATCCAGTGGTATAAAAATCCTTTTTTTTTTTTTTTTTACCATTTAACTGTTTTCCGTAAAGAGGGATAGCTGGTAATAGCTGATCCGTATCACCCATATTTGACCCGCCATTTCCCCAAACAATGGAGTAGCTAACATGCCAGCTGTAGACCAGTACACGTCACTGCTACGTATGTCCTAAAGATCTCCGTCATAATCGTACAACAAATCTTCCAGATTTTCTACAGTAATATCAGAAGCCTGTACACATCATACCCAAGCTAATTTATTTGCTACATTACGGGGATAAGCCATGGTTAACATTGAAATTTAACAATTTCAAATGTACCATACATTTAGCTCTTGATAGCTACAAGTAATCACTCTGAACACAGACAGAGTATAAATATCTGAAATACAGAGCGAAAACTGCTGCATAAGGCTACTAGAAACCTTGGTTGAGAAACACTGTAATAACAGATGCTGACAGAGAGTTTTCATTCCAGTGTGTGAGCGTGTGACGCAACATATTCTCGTCATATTATCGCTTGGCATAGCATAAATAAACTAAACTTGAACCTGAGAAGTTTCTTGCGTAGCTATACATACATACTATGGCTCGTATACACACAAAACAAAATGATTCACATATTAGGCGCGTTCGGCACAAAGAATGGCTTTCGCTACAGTGAAACAAAGTAGTGAAATTTCAACAATTTATTAATGTAGTCTCTACTTTATTGTTACTGTAGATTTATACTGCCTTTAATGAGTTTTAAACCAGTTTTTGTTTCATTTAAATAACTTAATAAATACGGAAGATACGGAACTGTATTTATGATGCATTTTTACAGCATTTAACAATTTAAATGTCCTGCTCTGTTTATTGGGTATCCGTTTCCGGCCCCTGAAGGGTTTAAATGGCCATCGGCGAAGCGGTTAAGTATATTTATTTAGTAGTCGGGTTAGCATGTATGGACCAAGAAGTGAGAATATCACACACTGATGTGGTGGGTGTCCATGTATGCAGTTTTAAAATGCATACTGTTGGTGAAATATTTGTTGAAAAACAAAACTGCTTTTTTTTTTAATTTTACGTCCTCCAACGTTAAGTCATATCGGACAATAACAAAATAAAAAAAACTGCTGCTCAACAGTAAACGCAGATGCTGAAGATCATCTTTAGTTCTCATTTATTTCAGAGACGTTGTTATGCAAAAAGAGTATACAAGCACACTTCTTGGTCTTTAATTTTTTTGGTTGAAAGCTGCCTACTCAGCTTTCATCTTTCTTAGCAGCCTTAAGGAACATGTGTTTCAAGTTTCTTTTCAGAGAGCACATGCTGTAGCTCACATATGCTGTATTTAACATAAACTCAGTTCTATTTCATTGATATTTAATATGTATAACAGTGAAATATGCATAAAAAGGCTTATATTAGCATGTTTCTAAATTAGACTTTTTCCAGGATCTACAAATATTTATGTATATATGAATTACTTAGAACTGGGTTACATATAAAGCAGGTTCAACTATACATAAACTTACTCTCACTGCACAGGAAGAATAACTTGTGTGTGTGAGCCGTGTGTCTATATAGCTACTGTTGTCTGCCTCATATACTCAAGGAATTTCTGCTGCGTGTCTCCACTATCGCATTTCTAGTGGTGTGTCATATTCCTCACTGTTAGCTCTTGTTGCCAGATAAGTCCTCCCCTTTCCTTCTATGGTTACTTTTAGAGGTTGTGTACCAGCTA
Source organism: Mantis religiosa (assembly GCA_030765055.1). Lineage (NCBI taxonomy): Eukaryota > Metazoa > Arthropoda > Insecta > Mantodea > Mantidae > Mantis > Mantis religiosa. Next base: position 19,310,377 of record CM060954.1, read on the forward strand.
ATACACAAAGCCTCGTATGATACTGTTCAGTAGCGATTTTAATATTAATTAATCTCTGTGCTCTTCTGTAGTGTGTATGTGGTTAATTTCCTTCCCCTTCTGAAGTTCACTTCAGCTATTATCCTAACAGTATCGCAGCAAAAAGGCTCAGTAAACTGGCATCAAAAACAAACTTTTTTGTATTTTGTAGATAAATACAGCAGTACTTGCTAGAGCTGCAGCAAATGCAGATGTAAACTCTAATCCAGTTCTATTTGTTCAGAATATCTTACTATAGAGGTGCAATATATTCTGACAACAAAAAGGCTGGCTTGGAGTTAAACTGCCTGATAGAATTTGGTTTTATAGCTAGGTTAGTTACCTCTTGGCTTCAAATCCTTGACTTCATTTGCCATTCATTTTACTCTTTATTTTAAGTGTAGTAGATTGTAATATTCTGAAATAGCAGAGTATATTGGGATGGTTATTTCTAAACAGTAGGTTCCTGCATAACTTACCTTAATATTATCACAGAATGATGAAGTTTCTGTTTCCAACCACAAAGGTTCTTCTTTAATTTCCATTTTGTTACATATTTCTTGATGACTGTTGTATTTCTTATCCATAATCACAGGATCCTCTAGAACAAATTCTTCCTTCTGTGAATCAACATCTGAAAATAGTTTCTGTTGTTCAATTTCTGTTTTCCTCTCTAACTCACAGCTGTTGCTGCTTGTAGCAGTTTCGCTCTTAATCTGCTTTACACGATGTTTGATAAAAGGAGTCTCTGATTTAATTTCATTTTTAACTGGCATGTCACAATGAGTGTCAACAAGCACGGCATCAATACTTGTCTTCACAGTAACAACCTCGTGAAGGAATTCTCTCTCATTCTGTGAGGCTATGTCATCTCTCATAGGATCCTCTTCTTTGATATCTATTTTGTTATCCATTTCAAATAGCTGTCATATCAGATGTAGATCTTATTTTTGAAACAAATCTGTGAACAAAGAAAGATATACATATACAAAAGTTAATGAATTTAACCAATACCTCTTTAAATCCATCAATAATTGAGCTACCATGGCCAATTTGCCGTCATGACATTAAATTCTCCAATTTAAATTGGTAGCTCAATGGGTAAGAATGACTGGAGGAAAACCAGTAGATCCATTAATTATAATAATTAATGTGTTTTAATTAGACATGGTAATTTGGGAGTTTATTCATAATTGTCAAACAACCTTTCTGTGCACGTCAGCACAGCTTATGTGTGCTCGCTTCTGTAGTGTAGGTGGTAGCGTGTCTACCTCACATTCAAGAGGTCCCAAGTACGAATATTGGTCAGAGTGACTTAACTGGAAAAGAAAGGTTTTTTCTGGGGTTTCCCCTTCTCCTGAAAGATGAATGTTGGGTAACTCTAACTTTTATGGATCCTGGGCTCATTTGAGCATCATTTCATTCATCATGCAATATGAGGTCTGTTCAAAAAGTATCACGAATTTTGTGTTTTTTCAAAATGTATTTATTTATTCATGAATATCTATTTTGTCACCTTCAAGGAAACCCCCACCAGATATTATACACTTGCGCCAACTTTTTTTCTAATCCTCTAAGCACTTTTGCAATCATGTTCATATCTGCTTTGGATGGCATATTTATCTCACTTGTGGCAGAGCATCATACTTTCATGGGCCTTTTTTCTTTCCAGAACTGAATAAGCTGTAAGTAAAACCTTCACATTTGGCTGAACTTGGTATGTCCATTTTGCAACAGACAACAATGCAAGCTAAGCTCTGGTGGCAGCATCCATTGGATGGATGAGTGGTTTTGGTCGAAATTGAGCACGGATCTTCAAGTGCGCAGTTACCATGGCCAATGAGTCAACCGGAGAATTTAATGTCAGGACGTCACCTTGGCTATGGTAGCTCAATGCCTAAGAGTGACTGGACGGAAACCAGGAGATCCGTGATTCAAATCCCGGCCATGTCATTTAATTTTTCAATTGGACTCTTATCTATCCAAAACTTTAGCTATATATGGCCAGTATGAAGAAACGATTAATTTCCATCAATTAACTAAAATTAATTTAGACTGTTTTAGACTTATTAAGAATAATGTTATTTTCTTAATTAATTAAATTCATTTAAACAACAGATTATATCACTAATAAAAATATATATTTATACTGTAAGTGTAAAGCCCAGTACAAATACAATACATAAATCTGCGTTTTTAATTTTTATTGTATGATGCTGTGTAAGCATTATCATTGTTACCTTGTAAATTAAATCTTTCATGTGGAATATCACTAAATCTACATTTTTGTCATACTCAATCATGATTTTGTACTATACAGAGCAGAACATGTGTGTTAGTGTTAAACGGAAACATGTCCAGTCAGTTTTTACTTATGTCTCAAAGCCGTTAGTTTAGTTATTTCCTGCAAATAGGAACTTAGATCTAGAGATATTGTGCTTCAATATAGAGTGTCTGTCAGAACATTAGTTAGGCAGTCAAACTATGTACAGTACACTAGTGTTGTTCACTATTCATGAATATAATGCTTCATGTCAAAACATCTAACTTTTAAATAAAGAAGTTGCTTATTGGCACATATAGATGCTAGGCTAAATTCAGCGACATAACATCATCTTATAAATCAGAATTGGTTAAAGAAACTGGCATTAAAGTTAACAGCTTGTTTAGTCTTATCATTTGGAAATTAAGATAAAAATGAATTACCTCAGCAAACACTGATATATAGTTTTAGTTAAGTGATGGAAATTAATCATTTCTTCACACTAGCCATATATAGGTTAAGGTCTTTGACAGATAGAGTCAACATGAAAAATTCAGTGCCATGGCCGGGATTTGAATCATGTTGGCCATGGCAGCTCAATGGGCCAGAGCAACCGGACGGAAACCAGGAGATCCGCGGCCCAAACCCCGGCCACCACACTGAACCCCCCATGTGGACTCTATTAAACTCATGTAAGTTGAATTTCCAGTTTGTAGCTTCTCTGAATGTTATACGACTGGAAAACTATGCGAGACACACAAAGTCTTACACAATATAAAACATGTGGTTTGTATGTAGCCTTAGACATTTACAAAATAAAGGAAATTCATCAGATGTCCATAAAGAGACAGGGAATTCATCAGATGTAATTAACTTACCCAGCATTCGTCTGGCAACCTGGGAAAACCCCCCAAAAAACCAATGAGTCAGGTAGGCCGGAATCAAACAGGAATCAAATCCAGGCCTCCTAAATCTGGGCCACTGACAAAACTGCCTTAGCCATCCTGCTCAATGTCCTCAGAAGTGATTTCCATATTGAATGACTTACATAACTGGTAAACTGTAAGAGATAGACAGAATCTTACTACATAACAAATGTAAAGTCAAATAAAAATGTTTGTGGCATTGATCACTTCCCTGTTCTATAGGAAGCATTTGTTTTTTGTCATGGTCACAGAGTGACATACTCTCTAATAATATGACTATCACTTTACCAAGAGCCTGATGTACATATTGCAATTAGCAATAAATAAGTTAAGTCTATGCACTGATATATAGTCTTCAGTGTGGCTGAGTAAATGTGATTGGTTTATATTATGAAGATTCATCTTCACCATATGAACATGTAGTTACTTACAAATACGTAAAATATGAAGCTATTAATAGTGAAGCAAACAAATATATACAAATATAACAATGTGTAACTTAAAACTTCACTTATCTTACAAGAAATGATATTTTTCTTATAAATTGTCCAGGATCCCGATTTCAAGTAAAACTTTTACACATGCTCAGCCGGAAACAAAGCTGTTGTCATCGTTACAAATGCTAGATGTTAATATGTTCTTGTTAGTACTACCAAAATCTGAAAATAAAACAAATTTAAAAACAGGATCGACTGCCAATATTTCAAAATTCATTATGCGATATCTGTTTTTTAAAATAAATATCTTCTCCCAAACCATTAAATCTCTCGGGCCATTTAATTGTTTTAATAATTTAACTTCTGGGTTTACTTCATGGTTAAATGACCAAAACTGATCTGCTATGGCCAATTTATCAGTCTGTTTATACTTAATGTTACGAAAATGTTCTTTCATTAGGAATTTTATGTTTTTTAGAGAAATTCAATAAATTTTTAATACTATATTTATTTTGAGGAACTAACGTTACACCAAATACTTTAAAAGTTTTTTGAAAATGTTTATTAACCCAAGGATGGTAAGTACATTTTTTAAAATTATAATTGTCTTTTATATTTAAGGGTAGAAATATCATTAACAGTTTTTTGATATTTGAATTTTTCAATTCTTTTATTTATAAAGTCTTTATTAAAACCATTAATTAAAGCAGTATTAATAATATGTTTATATTCTTTATTAAATTCAACTTTATTCAGGGGTATATTTATTAATCTATAAATCAGACTATTGAAAACAGCAAATTTATGTGAAAAAGCGTTAAAACTTTTATTTTTTATGTAATTATCAATATGAGTAGGCTTCCTATAAATACCAAAGTTTAATTTCTTATTATTTCTTATTATCTTTAGATCTAGAAAAGGAAGAAATCCATTAATTTCAGTCTCTAATTTAAATTTTATAGCTTTAGCTTGCAAATTTAGTAATTTTAAAGCATCATTTATGAGTTTATCAGGAAAAATTGCAAAAATATCAACATATCTATACCAAACTTAAAAAATTAAAGGGAGTGCTTTAGTGACTTGCATTTCGAAAAAACTCATAAAAAGATCAGCAAGAAAAGGTGAAAAGGGATTACCCATTACTAAGGCAGAAGTTTGTTGAAATCTTTGTTGTTTGCAATCTTAGACAATTTATAAGAAAAATATCATAATTTCTTATAAGATAAGTTAAATTTTAAGTTACAAATTGTTATATTTGTATATATAGTTACTTGCTTATACTTAGCGACAACATACAAAGACAGCGTCTGGCAATGGAAATAAAACTGCTGCTCTGGCAGCAGTAGTGCAAAATCCTGAGATGAGTGTATGACAGATTCCACTGGTTCTGGAGTAAGCCACACTAGTGTGAACAGAATTTGAAACAGGCATCGGTTTCATCTGTTGCATACCTCATTTCACTAGGAACTGCACATACGCATTGTGTTCTGTCATTCTGCACTTCAGTAGTTGAAAGGTAATTCGGTATTCCTAAGTAATATATTGTTTACAAGCAGAGCTTCATTTTGTAATCATGGTGATGTGAATCTGTGGAACATGCACTACGGTTCATGCAAAATCCCCACTATATTCACCAAGTCACTCATTAATGACACTGGTGTGTGAATGTTTGTTGCAGTATCATTGGTAACCTTATTTTAGGTACCTATTTTTGTTAGGGAATACTAAATGGTCAGCAGTATGCTTTATTTCATCATCATGCTCTACTTCTCATGGAGGATGAGAAGTGCTCACTATGGACAAGTTCCCAGATATTGTGGTTGCGAAGTTTCCTAACATGTGGATAGGATAGGGAGGTCCTGTGCTAAAGGCCAGCTCACTCTCCTGGACTTGAGGCCATTATACTTCCTTCTCTGGGGCACAGTGAAAGACAGGGTGTATCAGGAATCCCAGATAGTAGGATATGCAACAAATATTAGTGCAGCGTGTGCAGAATAATCTGTACAAACACCATTGTCTGTGCAACATTCTCTTGTTACCCATCTCCAAATGGATAGCACCTTAAGAATCTGATGAAGTAACAAGTTTCACTGGACATGACACTACTGGTGATTTGTGAGTTCATTCTCCATACCAGATATAATGCATAATGGAAATTCTTTCGATTATAGTACACTATCAAATTTCTTTAGAAAAGTGAAACTATGTGTTATCAATAACTATTTTTCTAATTTTCATTTTGCTAGAATAAACATGCTTGTTTCATATAAAAAATGCAATTTTGGATTGGAAGTGTTATTTATTTCTATGGATCGTCTGCACCGTGGTTAGACTGCTTGGCTATCATCAAGACAGCCCGGGTTCAACACCAGGTGACCACAAACTGAGATTTGTGGTTGACAACACAGCGCTGGGGCTGGTTTTCTCTGGGATCTCCGGATTACCACTCATCCCATTCCACCAGTGCTCGATCGTCATTTCATGTATCATCAGTGTCATCGCCAGAGGTGCCCTATATAGTAAAAGTGGGCATTAAACACGACACATTTCATTTCATTTCTGTGGATTATACATACCTTGTCATTGTATGAGCTTAAGTACATTCCTAGCAAATTGGATCTTTCGGAGACATTTGAGGTCACAGAGTCAGGTGGGATACCCTATATGATTTTAGCAGTATATAGAGCTCCCACAGGAAAATTCTAAGGATTCATACAAACAAGAGAAAGAACCATCTCATACAGTTAGACTGAAAAGGCTAAAGTAATCACTTGTGGAGATGAAAATAAACATGCCTAATGACATAACAATTAGGACTAATGTATCTCCCTCTTTAAATACATTTTCCAACCAGAATTTATATGAACATTGCAACAACTAGAGATGACATTTTTCTAGTCTCAGAAAAATTCCAAAAAGGTGTTACCGCATAAGTAGTAACTCTTTATGTAAATATCATGTCAGACCACACTGCTTATGTATTATTAGCACCTTCTTAATAAGTAAACTGAGAGATAATAGGAAAATTAAAATTACAGCAAGTGATTAGCATATCCATAAATTTAATCTATTGCTAAAAGATGACATATGGGCTAATGTCTATGCCTAATCTCTGTTTCATAGGCGCTGGGGCGGGTTTTCTCCGGGATCTCCAGTTTCCCCCGCCATCTCATTCCACCAGTGCTCCATCTTCATCTCATGTATCATCAGTGTCATCGCCTGTGGTGCCATATGTAGTAAAAGCAGGTGTTAAACACTACACATTTCATTTCAATTTTCTGTTTCATATAACCCTGCCCTGCTGACATTTATCACTCTGCATGCAACAACCTTCCCCCTCACCCTAATTGGTTAATGCTTTCGCGCCATAGACAATAGACGGTGCCATCCCGTCACATTTATAACCTGCAGTAAACGTCATAATAATTGCCAGGAAGATAGATAAAATCATACAAATAAGAATATAAAGGCATGCAAACTTACAAGTTTATAATGAAACTGAAACAAGTTTATAATGAAAGGCATTCGGCCTTTTACACTGAGATTTTTTTAAACCAGCACACATACCTTGCAAAAATGCTTGTCTTTCAGTCTTAAAAGTTGTGTCACGCCATACTTTACTATTCGTGTGTCCTTTCACCCAAGTCTCATCAAGGTAGTATATTTTGGGACTTGTATCTCGGTACAGTTTGATTGTCCTTAAATAACGTCTTTGCCACATAGCAATATCGCCCCTAGAGTGGAAAGTTTTCCTGTTGTCTCAATTTCATGTCACGATGTCCCTACGCATCTAACACTCACACCTGTAACTTCAGAGCACAGCTGTTCGACTTCTCTCACTGACAGACAGATTCTTCTCTGTGAGTGCATTAAAAACATGCATCACAATTCTTTTCTCGCCGCTTTGTAAAGGTTTTCCCTTGCAATGCTTCAGTGAAAAACTGGCGGTAGACATTGCCATTATACATATAAGTACACGCCCAATAAACAATCAATAAAATAATAATAATTTAGCTCTCGCATTCGGCACAGCACAGCTTCGAATGGCGATATATGACTAATCCAGTTCAAAACAACGTCGTTATAACTCATATAAACAAATATGTCATTGGCTGGCCCCGTGGCTCAGCCGGTAGAGCTCCTGTCTACTGTGCTAGGGGTCCCGGGTTCGATTCCCGGCATTGGGGGTGGGGATTTTTCCCCGTCCAAGATAATTCCCCATCTTCCACAGAGTCTGGAAGTATGAATGAGAGTGTGAATGTGTGCATGATGTATTACCTTCGGTATGTTCCAAAGGAGAATGGCTGCCGATATGACCATAGTAGTTAAAGGCAGGGTATAAATGGAACAAGAAAAAAAAATATGTCATTACTACCGCTGAAGTACATGCTATTGTGCCATGTGAAAGGCGGGCTTAGAGCAAAGGAACCTCCTTTTTACTTCCTTTAAAATGCATTTCAGATAAGTCAACTCTGTTGCATAATATATTTAATTCAGTCACGAAAATATAAATTTAACAATTATCTTCCAACATATAAAGATATATCACCATGTTAAATAACGAACTAATTTTTACCGCACAACAGTCTATACACAACAGCAGCCAATGAGAGGTGATAAGGTCACGTGACCGTTAAGGGATACGGGGCAAGCTTATGTGAAACAAGGTTTAGACTCAAGTAAACGACAAATTTGATGAATTTCTAAAATACGTGCTATTATCATTTGAAGCTATTTTCACCTAGAAAACAATGCATTTATCACAGATTACAAAAGTCAGACCTTGAATTACTTCAGATATATGGAAGTCCTGTACAAACAGAAGAAATTTCCAACTATATCAAACATGCAATGACCCTAACATTAAAGAACACTACACAAGCTAGTATAGGTAGTTATAAACTATATGAGAAATAATATGTTTTTCTCATCTTTCTTCTACATACATTTTCATTGATACATTGACATTTGTAACATTTCTTTCACACAATAACAAAATGACTTATACGCATCCAATATGCCTTTTCTACCTGCTTGCCTCGAGTCTCGGTCTCAATACACATAACCCGTGGCTTTCCGTGTATTGATGACCCTCCTCTCCCTTGTATTCCTTCTTCTAGTTTTTCAGCCCTTAATTGTTAGTTATTCATCAATCTTAACCTTGGCAACCTCTGTAATCGTGTATATACAGTATCGCTAGTTTATAATAAGAAAAAGAAAATTTGTTTGGCAATCTCTGTATTCGCGTATATACAGTATCGCTAGTTTATAATAAGACAAAGGAAATGCGTTGGCAACGCTGCGCTGTTTTCCCGCAATAAATGAAATGTGTAGTGTTTAACGCCCGCTTTTACTACATACGGCACCGCAGGCGATGACACTGATGATACATGAGATGAAGATGGAGCACCGGTGGAATGAGATGGCAGGGGAAACCGGAGATCCCGGAGAAAACCCACCACAGCGCCGTGTTGTCCACCACAAATCTTACTTTGCAGTCGCCTGGGATCGCCTTGGTGAGAGCCAAGTGGTTTAACCACTGAGCCACGGCGCGGCCCGCAATGTTTTCCCGTATATCGCAATTAGCAACAGCTTGTCTTCGTGAGCAACAGCTTGTCTTCGTGACCTCATTCCGTACCAACATAACTCTACGCACCTTATCTGCACTATTACCAAGATTAATACTGATGACAAGCTTACTACGCAGTATTCCCATTACAGTATCAATAGTTTGTAGTAAGAAAAATAAACCGTATTGGTAACGCTTCTATGTATTGGCGTATATCAGAGCTCCGCAGTTGCCATCATCTTATTTCCGTGACGTCATTCCATGCCAACATAACTCTACGCCGTCAAAGTGCACCTTCAACGGGAAACCTGTTCAGGACAATAAGGCTAACACAATCATTTGTTTCGTACGTTTTTATCTCGTTACTGAGCAGCGCTCTTGGGCAGTGAACACGTCATACTCAAAACAACATCAACAAATGAACATAAAACATTTTAACCACCAAAACATGACGTTTTTATCACCATACACATAACATCCGTAATTATTCTAACCTGAAGCAGAACTTTGGAGCCAGACCACTCAGTCAAAAATATTAAAAATTTGAATAGCAGGTGCTATTGATCCGTATTCCCTTACAGTGCTGATGTTTTCCACATGTCTACATATTTTCTTCCTTTCTTGATTTAAAATCCGCTTGCCAAACCAATTCACCGTGATTTACACAAACTAAATTAAAACAACTGCCAAATTGATCATATGACGGCCTTGTAAATGAAATAGTGGCCAAAGAGAAATGATACATAGCCGAATTGTTGTGTTTACTAGAATTATATCCTAAGATTAAGCATTAACCATGAATCAGGTTTCTACTTTCAGAAATAGCCGTGTATGAATTAACGGATATAGGTTATTGTATTTTCACAGGTATGATATATGTTTAATTGTCCGATGGGTACCGAAATGAGCAAAAGTTATACAAATCGTAGGTTTATGGTGTAATAGTACCCTTTTTATGAATTGGAAGTTCTTACGTGCTATTCAAACGGCTTTCGCACCTGCAATATCCTACTTAGGGCAGTTTAGCGTCTTCAGAAGTTTCTTGCCACCGCCGGTGGGTTGTTTTTTTAAGTTAAGCTTATAAATAAGGTTACACCAGAAACAATTTTGAAGATAATTTCATTAATGTTATATACCTTTATTTCAGCTTATATTGGTCATGCTGGGTACTTTTTATTGACCAGATGATTGTGATAAACGTGTAAAATGGTATGTTATGGATATCTCCCATTTCTAATGTCAACAGTGTCTGTTGTGATTGATTGTCATAACCCACCGAGAAAAAACCTGAGAAACATTGAACATGTCTTACATTTATAGTACATATATTAGTAATATAACTACCATGACAAGTATACTGGCACCTATAATACCTCAACTTAATATAGGCAATAGTCTAGTCCGGTGTGTAAAAAGTGTAAATATTTTAGGTTTAATCCTTGATGACAGGTTAACTTGGAACAACCACATTGAAAAACTAGAAAGTAAATTTAGCTCAGGACTTTTTGTGTTGCGATATTTAGCCAATTTTCTTTAAGTTTGTATGCAGACAATGCCACGCTGGGTTTCAGCAACAGTAACTTACTAAATCTGAAATGACTGAAGAACATCTTTTAACCTGTGAAGCCCTACCTGCCGGACCCACTATACAGAAATATTGGAGAGTAAGAGAGCTTAAGGCTTTTTATTTGTAACTTATTTTGCCTGGTGCCGGTACATTGGACCCGGCTTACAGGCTCTAAATTTACATGGGTTTATAATTCTGACGACGACGACGACGACGACGACGACGACAACAACAACAACAACAACAACTTACCAAATCTAGACGTCCTCCACAAATGCCGATGTCCACACATATGAAACAATGGGAAAGAATAACTATATAGTTAAAGGTTACAGGCTAAAACTTTTTCAACATAAGCCCTAATACTTATGTCCAAAACTACTTAATAAGCTTCCGGAAAGCCTAAAAAATACTGTGTCAGCTGCTAAGTTTAAATCTAAACTGACTAAATTCTTGTTAAGCAGAGCCTATTACAGTATAGACGAATATTTTGGTGACAACTTCGATGATTTTGAATAATTATGTTGTGTGTATATATATGTGTGTGTGTGTGTGTGTGTGTGTGTGTGTGTGTGTGTGTGTGTGTGTGTGTGTGTGTGTGTGTTTGTGTTTGTGTGTGTGTGTGTGTGTGTGTGTGTGAGAGAGAGAGAGAGAGAAGATGAATGACATTTTTTTTTTTTTTTTTTTTTTTTTTTTTTTTTTTTTTTACATTTCTAATCGTTTACTTTTAAGAGAGAGTATGTATTACAAATGACATGGCTTAATTATGTTCAAACACTGTATTAAGTTGCAATGTGAATATATGAATTATGCATTGACATTGAGAAATTGTGAACACTCACTATGTTAAGCATTAATTCAGAACATGCATTACAGTTGGTCAGTAATAATGTAAAACATCATAAAAATAACATAAAATAAAGTCACAGTGGTGCGCAATGTGCCCTATGTACAGTTGGAAATGTGAAATTTAAATGCTGAAAGGAATGTTACAGATTTTGTCCATATTGGGGAGTAAGTAATTTAAGAATGACTATAAAAATCTCTTGAAAACTTCAGGATTCCCTAGTAGTTTTATGTAGTATGGAAAGTTAATTGTTATTGCAAAATATAACTTCCTTTCTGGAACAGCTCTAAGCTATTTGCTGTCCAAAGTAGATGTCTTGTATTTCTTGTAGTATATTAATGCACAGTTATGTTATCAAGTTATTTTACTTATCTGTAAGATAGCTCAACAGACAGTACACGGTGTTCATTTTTATTTATTTCCCGCCTTCCGATTGAGCAAGAATGATGTCATAGTTGACTGGTTAGTCTATCTTGAAATCATAGTGCCCTCTAAGGAGAAGAAGCGGTAAGTTTTGCGGAACAGTAATGAAATTACAGCGCTCTTAGTGTGGCTGGCTGGTAACTAATACAACCAGCATCCCTAGGGTATGAACACAGAGCACTGTGTCTTCATGGTTGAAAGCTACTTTTGTACCAGCATTAAAATTGGTGCGACATATACATATAGTTTAAACCGCTGCATAGAGGAGTTTATGCAAAGCTATCCGGCATTCAGACAAGTCCCTCGGAGTGTAATGTTGTCAAAAGTGTCCAGCTACCGCCAAATTGACATACTTTTGTTTGTAACATAAACGTCTTACTATTCAGTATACGATATAAACTTTTTGTCATTCTCATGCTTAATTAAAATGTCTATTAATGTTGGTATCCTTATGTCTTTAAAAACCAGCAGGTGCATCAAACATTTCCAAGATTTAGGAAAAGTTACTCGCAAAAAGAGACACTGGACGCTATAAAGTGACTGGTTCCAATCTAGAAGCAATAAATAATGTTATGACAGAAAGGCCTCAAGCACACCTTCTCGCAATACAGACAGTATTTAAGGGGAAGAGAGAAAGGAAATATAAGAAAATGGACACATAGGACTATGCACTAGAGATATTTTCTTGTTTAGGCCTGGATAAAAGCTTTGTACATAATGTAACACTAATTTATTTATCATTCCTAGAACATGTTCTACGAATAATCTGGTTTGTAATGCAGTTACATTGTAAGGAAACTGTGGGTGACAGAAAAGAATTCAGATCAAATTGAAATATATCTGTTTCATGTGACAAGTTGATAATGTGTATATATGTCTAATATAACATAAAACAGATGTTCATTGTGAAATAAGTGTTAATTGACTTATCATTCGTATATTCTTCATGGTATACTTTTATGGCTGCATAAATAGCTTTGCAGTGCATTCATTGCAGTATATAGTTTTTTAAAAACAGTTGTTGTATCTACACACCAGGGAAAATTGCGCACCTTTATATTACACGGACAGACCCACCTCTCAAATAGTATATTTACCTGCCGGTAGAGGGAGGCCTCAAAGCTGCTGTCAGCATATGAAGTAGGATCGCAAGCTGCTAGGGGAATCGTATATAAACTCAATACATCAGCGATGCTACTGATGATGTCAAATTTTGCGCGGCAAAATCACAGATAAAAACTGAACGCTATATATATGTCTTCACTACAAAAGTAAGAGTTTTATGCGTTTTAAATAAGGGCCTAGCATATTGACAGGGCCCAATACCGCAAATAAATTATATGGCCCTTTTTTGTTATATGAAAACCTGCCTGCTGTATGCTGAGCTACTCCAGAAGATAATTCCATATCATAACAGGGATTGACAATATGCAAAATATGCTGCTCTTAAAGCACTTTGATTAAGCAGAAAATGTTGCTAATGGTAGCTGTTTCTAATTCGGAACTTAAGAGTATGGTACCATTTCAGAGAAACTTCTTTTTCTAAAACTGAACTGCAATGACTTGAGAATATAATTTAACCCCATGTATCTTATAACCCAGTTGTATTCTGATTTCTCGATTATTTTAGAAATGATTGTTAGGAGCAAAGTTAGCTTCTAATTTGAAGTCAGTCCTTTATCTGCTTGTGTAGAGGCTCAATAATTTGTTCATTTTTTCTGGAAGTATCCCTGGGCAAAAGGAATATATTATGAATTCACATCCTCCAACAGTAAGTCATTTCAGACACTGGGAAAAGGAATGATTGCATATATGACTAAGTGGCTTACTCAACCTTGTTAAGCAGTTTTGTAACAATTTGGACTACTCTCATCCCCAACATAAAGAGCTTTTGCTTTTGCTTTTGCCTCTGTTGGAGTAATGGAATCCTTTAATTTTGGGATATGCCTTTCTTATAATTTTAAGTGTAGTTGAGTTTGGATCAGGTATGTTGGTTTAACTTCCAGTTGCATTAAAGCTATATGTGCTAAATGTTTTAGCAAATGCACAGTAATTTAATTATTTATTTCTTTGTTTCCCATGGTTATTTGATAAATATAACAGCTTGGATTACTTCTCCATTTTCAGTTTTCATTTTACTATGAAATTCAATTTTGTTAGTGAAGAATGGCTTCCTTTTCCTTAGTAAGTATGCTTTTATGCTAGGGTCATTACTTGTGTGATATACAAGAATAAATTTATTTGATTTAAACAGAACTTCTAAATGCCTGAAATAATGCAAAGTTTCACCAATTTGCTTTATTGGGCAAAGTAATTTGAAATTGTGGTAACACCTTTTGTCATATACGAGGGGGTGTCAAAGTTTTAACTATCACCCTTTAAAAATCTGATAAAGGGTTTGCGTTGATATGTGCTTGTTCTTCTCTACGTAGTTACCATCCAAATTTACACATTTTCCCCATCATTTCTTGACCTTCTGAATACCTTGATTGTAGAAGTCCGCAGAAAATCACTTTAAACCACTCTTTCACTTCGTTAATGACGTCATTTGTGTTGTCAAATCAGTGACCATGCAACAGATTCTTCATTTCCAGGAACAAGAAAATTCACTTGGTGCAAGATTGAGCAAATAAGGCAGAAGCTGTAAGAGCTCTAAGCTACATTCCCTTGTTTTGTCAACTGGAACTTGAGATGAATGAGCTGGTGCACTGTCAGCCAGAAGACAAACACTTTTGGAGAGCATACCGCGTCGTTTCTTAAGCATATCTGCTCATAACTTGTCCAGAAGATTGCAGTAGTATCTGCCAGTGATGGTTTGCCTTTTGGCAAGATAATCTGTAAGGATGACTCCACAACAGTCCCAGAAAACTGAAAGCATGACCTTCCCAGCCGACTTTTGCCCCTTTGCCATTTTGGGAGATGGGAATCGGCATGTTTTCATTCCATGCTCATGGTTTGTCTCTGGATCATACTGATAGATCCAGGATTCATCCATGGTTACCAGACGATCAAATAAATCTTCTTCATCCTGTTCCAACAGCATCAACATCTGTCTTGAAAGGTCAAGTTACAACTAGCAACTGAACAACGCTCTCACACTTTGCGGGGTTTTATAGCTCCAGTCACTATTCCAGAATGCAGTAAAGCTCCCGAGAAAGTTCGTGACGCAGCGAGAGAAAGATGGAACTATGAAGACATCTCTCTGTCTCTTTCTCTCTTGGCAAGCATCCAATTCTATGCGCCACTATCTGTCCCTTTCTTACCTGCACACGTGCCTAGCACTGACTTGTCGCAGCTCCAGCACAAAAAATATGATCGTGGCAATAGCATTGGTATTAAGAGACATCTATCTTAGATTGAGCTGGAGATGCCTTTGAGTTTCTTAAGTCTAGTTCAACTTTCCAAGATGTTTATATACAAATATAATAATTTGTAACTTAAAACTTCACTTATCTTATGAAATGATGAAACTTTACTTATAAATTGTTTGGGATCGCGATTTCATGGAAATTCTTCCACATCTTCAGCCAGAACCACAAACCAAAGTGTCGTCATCGCTACAGGCTACAAACACTAGATGTTACTATGTTCTTGTTAGTACTACCAAAATCAGAAAATGAAACAAATTTAAAAACAGAATTGACTGCCGGTATTTCAAAATTCATTACACAATGTTTGTTTTCTAAAATAAATATATTTTCCCAAATTATTATATCTATTGGACCATTTATTTGTTTTAATAATTTAATTTGTGGATTTATTTCATAGTTAAATGACCAAAATTGATCTGCTACGGCTGATTTATCGGTCTGTTATCGTATTTCCAAGAAGTTGTTTATACAGTAAGAGAACAGTGGTTTGTAGTGTGGTTTGAATAATTATTGATGAATTCCAAGAAGGTCATGGTTAAATGTATGCATATTTTTTAGTATATTTAATATGTTTGTTTCTTCACAGATTTGTTTGTGTAAATAAGATCCACATCTTATTCAACAACTGTTTGAAATGGATAACAAAATAGATATCAAAGAAGAGGATCCTCTAACAGATGACATAGCCTCACAGAATGAGAGAAAGTTCATTCATGAAACTGAAGTTGTTTCTATGAAGACAGGTACTGATACTGTGTTTGTTGACACTGATTGTGAGATGATAGTCAAAGCAGAAGTTAAATCAGAGACTCCTTGTGTCAAACATCTTGCAGAGCAATTTAAAAGCGAAAGTGCTACATGCAGCAACAACTGCAAGATGGATAGGGCAAATGAAGTTCAACAACAGACTCCGCTTTCAGGCATTTATTCACAGAATGACGGAGAATTTTCTTCAGAGAGTCCTGTAACGATGGATAAGAAATATAACAGTGATCATGAAATGTGTGAGAAAATAGACATTAAAGAAGAATCTTGGCAGTTGGAAACAGAAACATCAGTTTGGGATAATACTAAGGTATGTTATTTAGAAACCTATTGTAGTCACAGAAACATTTGCTAATAATATCCCAATATATTCTGTGGTACTGAAGAATATTTCAATCTTCTATACTTAAAATGTAAAATGTATGACAAATCAAGGCAAGGATTCAAAGACAACAGATAATCCAGCTATAAACCTAGTTGATACTACAGTTTGGCCGCCCATTCTTCGGCTCTGACATTTCACGAACCAGTAGCCATATTATTATAATAGTGATAATAATAAGACTTACGGACACTAAAAATTGGAATTCACTCACGCACAAAATAGAAAAGAAACTTCAGCAGCACAAGCAACTGTAGCACGTGGTCCAAAAAAAATTAAACTGGCAACACGGTGTTGAATACAGAAGCCACACGTAGCAGCGACAATGCTGATTGGCGTTAGCAGACAGTTTTAACTTCCTGACCACGACACCGGATGTAGAGACTTCCAGTATTACCAACAGAAGCAGTTAGCATGTGTAAAATGTGTGAAAGAAATATTCGAATAGAGTGGTGTTGTAATGAATATCTTGCATGAAAATCAAATTGCAAGTTGGATTTCCATTTTTAAAGCTAATATAATCCTACCCTTTCATTCTAAAGATAATTTTGAGGGTCTGTTTTCAATCGCTCATTACTGTATGTTGGTACTATTGACCTTTCCCCTTCCACCTCATGCAATCGTGAAATGTCAGAGCCAGTGATACAGCGGCTGTACTGTAGATATGATTGTGCCTGCATATCGCAATTTCATTAGGTTGTTATGTGCAGTTATATAATTTTAAATTGTTGAGTTAAGATAAATATGTTAGTGGATGCTAAAGTGTTTTTGAGGTACCACATGGCTTACATTGTTTTGATATGAGGTAAATGCTAATTATATAATCCAACAATGTAATATCTGCGCCTGTAGGCTGTGGTCCAACTGAGGAGATATTACCTGACCTTTTGTCTAGAAGTACTTTGGACATCTTCAGAGAGAGCAACTACAGGCTGCTGACAGCTAGAGTGTCCTTTTTCTTCCTCCCAAGTGGAAGAAAAATGAGGTTATGGATTAATGCCATCTGCACTAAGTATTCAGAGTTTTAAGTTTAGCCGTTGCCTGTTTAGTACTATCTACCAAACAGCCTTCACTTTACAGGTCTCAGGTGAGGAAGTGTTGCTATTAAATCTGGAGATTCAAGTAGTGTGTATGATGGTTGCCCATGGAGCTTAGGTCAGGTGATATCTGTTGGTCAGAATGCAAACCTGCATGTATTATGTACTAAGCTAAACCTTCATCTTTGTCCTGAGGTACATTAATTCTAGTATAGTATATCCGTAAAGTAGGTGGACCTGAGTAAGGTCTGTATCTAAATTGTGTTACATTACCACATTTTTTGTTAATACATTATAAATTCAAACCATATGTCATACCAACAGCCACTGTACTGCATATTTGACACATTCTGTGTGGGAAACAGGCTCAGTACCATCTACTGAAGGTGATCTACCCTAGAAGAACAGGTGGACAATATATGATCAAATTGATTTTTTTGTTTATTTTGGTCAGCAACAAGATGCATTGTATTATCAAGCTGCATATATGGATACCACATCAATGCGTGATATTATCACAGCTTGGCCCGTACATGATAACTTGACTACTAAATGGGGAAATGACCATTATGTATCCTAACAGTTCACTGTGCTATATAGTTTGTGCAACAATGCATTTTATTACACAAATATAACTATTTGTAGCAAAAACTTCACTTATCTTACGAAAATGGTGTTAATTCTTCTTTCTAATTGAGATCAATTTCACAAACAAATTGCTTGCAACTTCAGTCCATCAACACGCTCCGTTGTCAAGGATTACGGTTACCATGTTGTTATGTTTTTTTTCAGTATTACCAAAATCTGAAAACGAAACAAGCCTAAAAAGAGAATCAACTGCTGGTATTTAAAAATTTATTATGCAATTTTTATCTTCTAAAATAAATATCTTTTTGCATATCATTAAATCTATCAGACCATTATTTTAAATTATTAAAATAATTAAATGGTTCGATAGATTTAATGGTTTGGGAAAATATATTTATTTTAAAAAACAAACGTTGTGTAATGAAGCTTGAAATACCAGCAGTTGATTCTGTTATTAGGTTTGTTCCGTTTTCAGATTTTGGTAATACTGAAAAAACATATTAACATGGTAACCGTAATCCTTGACAACGGAGTGTGTTGATGGACTGAAGATGCAAGCAATTTGTTTGTGAAATCAATCTCAATTAGAAAGAAGGATTAATATCATTTTCTTAAGGTTAGTGAAGTTTATGTTACAAATAGCTATATTTGTGTAATATTCATTGCTTCACTGTAGCTAGGTTCATTTTCTACTCAATGCATTTTATTTTATATATGAGGGTCGGCTGCTAAGTCCAGGGCCTCATAATAAAGAAACACTTTTTATCATGGTCCTCAAAATAGCTGCTTACCGCATCAGTGACCTTGTTGCTGTGAATTTTTTGTCCTCCAAGAAGCTTTTTGAGATTTTGGAACAGCTGGTAGTCACTGGGTGTTCTGGCGAATAAGGTGGATGTTAAAGCAATTCAAACTTAAATTTGCACATTTTTCCCATTGCACTGACTGAACGAAGGAAGAAGGAAGCGTTTTTCCTTTGCCAAATGAGGTCTCTCTTTTCACCTCATTACGCGAACGTTGTAGTAAGCTTTCATACTAGTCACTGGTGATACTTTTACCCTTGTCCAAGTAAGAAAACACTCACCATACCTTGTTAGCTGACAAACTTGACTTTGCCTTTTTAGGAGTTGGTTCACTTGGTGCAATCCACTGTTTCAAATGTGATTTACTTTTTGAACTGCAACGATATATTCAATTTTCATCCATGGTACCAAGCTGTCTCAAAAATTCACTGTGATTTTTATGGTAGAGCTCCATATTGTTAACAGAAACAGCTTTCCTTTGCAACTGTTGATCAGGGTCAAAAATCGCGGCATCCAGCTTGCACAGATCTTGTGAAAGTTTTTTTGTTTTTAATTTACGTCCTCCAACCTAAGTCATGTCGGATGATGAATAAAATGGGCAAAAAGATACTCAAATGATTTCAGGGCGCATAGAGCTTAGAGTTACATGGCTGTCTCTCAGAATAAGAGAAAACCCTGGAGAAAACCTTATCCAGATAACTCACCCTGACTGAGATGTGAATTCGGGACCTCTTGAACGTGAGGCAGATCTGCTACCATCTACTATCAAGGTGGATGAAAGTGCAAAACATTACTTAAAATATTACCTGCACATTCTTTTGATATGTTTACAGCATCTGCTATCTCAGACAACTTTAATCTGCGGTCTTCCAGTAGTAAACAATGAATGTTTTCAATGATTTCTGGGGTTGACTTCCACAGGGCATCCAGAGCAAGCCTCATCATTAGTCTCCTGTATCCCGTTTTAAACTCTGCATATGAAGAGGCAGAGTCTTTAAATGTACTGTCCATTTCCTCCTTCATTTCTTTGGGCGTTAAGCTTTTTAAATGGCAGTATTTACTTACTGCTTGGTTTTCCAAATCCTCCATGTTCATTAAACATCTACAGTTGACTTGTTTAAAATGCTGTTATTCAAAAACTAAACAAGCTATTGACATGTAACTTAGATACAGGCTAGCCCAGAGTTAAACTATGTGATGCTATCTGTTAAACTGGCTCAGTGGTACCATCTCTATGTGAGACCCAAAACTTAACAGCCGACCCTCGTATATACCAATTTTTTGAAATCTTTCCAAGATGGATCAAACGTGAAGCTTCAGTGACCTTCACCCATTAGTCTTTTACTTATGAATATACTTGAATGGAGTAGTATATGGTGGATAACCTGTCATAATTATAATGTTGGGTTAGTGTGTTTGCCTCACAATCAAAAGGCTCCGAGTTTGAATGTCCATCAGGATGAGTTACTTGGATTAGGTGCTTTTCCAGGGTTTCCGTTATCCTGGAAGATGAATTTAGGATTAAGTTCTATGGACCTGGGCTCATTTTAACACCATTTTTCCCATTTCGTTTAGCATCTTTTATGAGCAATGTTGTAGTATGTTCAATAAAAAATAAGAACAAAGAAGAAAGTGTGTGACCTGAAACAGTCTAGCTTAAAGCTGTGCAACATGATGTGGGAATCACAGAGCGGATTGATTGGTCCATGTTTAGTCATTGTGGACATCTTCAGTATCTTCTGTGA